>VXBC01001542.1:12402-80437 GCA_013399945.1 Ploceus nigricollis | reverse complement strand
CATGTCCTCATAGTGGTCAAATAATGGTGAGAGACAAGAAATGGTACTCAGGATGGCATGCAAAAGTGTTATCTTTCTGTAGTTCCAATTTAGCGATTTTCTGTCAGTTGATTTCGCTTGTGATTACCCTCAAAAGATAACTTTTGAAACTAAATAAGGCTTGGAGAATGGAGGTGAGTAGATTAACAAGAAATTGAGAAAAAAATGTTGTTTTTTTCTAAAAGAATCTTAAAAATAGGCATAATTGGTTAAGCACTGCCAAGATCAGTGTTTTAAATAACTCAGTTGCAATTTACTTGAGTTGTGAGGTTCTTTTTGGTGGTGTTGTTTTTTTCAGGGGCTTTTTTGGTTTTTTAATTGTTTGTTTGTTAGTTTAGGTTTGTTTGTCTGTTGAGTTTTTGTTTTGTTTCATTTGTTTGTTTGTTTTAAATATTTTTGTTTCAGAGAGTAAAAAAGTTCCTAAGTTCTGTATTGGATAACTACTGCAACTGGACAATGTTTATGTGACTTTGCAGCTACATCTCCAGATATAAAATATCTCCATAAAAATTAGAAGACTTATTCAGAAAAGACACAGGCTGAAGTTCCTCTTTCTACAACAGAACAAACACTGACTCTAATAAAAAGGGAACTGATTTGTTGTTATTAATGTCATTATTGGGAGCTATTTTTATTCTCATTCTAATCTTAAATGTGTATTTTCAAAAAGATTGCAAAAATATAATGAATCTGCATTGGGTCTGTGAAGGGCTTCATCCTCAGCTGCACCTCCCACAATGCCAAAAGCAGGTGCTGAGGAAAAAGGGTAAAAAAGAGAGGCAACTATATATTTCAGCTTTTTTTGTTCCTCTTCCTGATCTCTGTTCTGTCCAAGCTTTCCATGGACAATTGACAACTGCAAATTCTGTCTTATATTTAGCAGCTCCCAAAGGCAATATGGCTATATACTTTTGCTAAACAGATGATCATTTTATACCTGAGTTCACCAGGTTGGGAAGGTGTGAAAACCCACCACAGGGTTAGAGGTTTTTTTTCTGTCGACTCTATGACTCTTGGAAGAATTTTTCTCCAGGTGGGAATGCATGGCTTACTGCAATAACATTTTATTTCCGTTATCTGTAATTTTCAGTTTCCAGATCCAGTAAGAATTTTTGGCGTTGTTTTAGCTCTTGCCAGCTAAAACACTTCCCCCCTTTGCCTTTCACCAAATGTAGCTGCTTGAGGTTCAATATTCCCTTCTCTGAGATGCTTTTTCAAAAACTTTTTTTTAAGTGTGAAAGCCATATGTTCCTTGTCACATAGAAGACCATTAACTAAGCCAAACCTTTTGCCAAGTGTCCTGGAGCCTGTGAGGTACTGTGTTTCTGGAGATGCTTTCCTTTTTCATCTTTTCAGTATGTCTGCCTTTTGCAGGAATCTGGCTGTAATTTATAGCTGGTTTAACTAAGAGAATGTAACACAGCTGGAATTTCATCTTCAGCTGCTCTAGGAATAAATCACATCCCAGGCTCCCTTATCAGCCATGAATGATGTTACTGACACAGGACAAATTGCTTTGCCNAACAGTGATGCATTTTAGTATTAGAATGGATAGTATTTCTTATCATCCATTGTAGAAGAAAATAATTTTGGGTCAGAATGAACTGGACTACTAAAACTGGCAACATTGCATTTAATTTCTTTAAAGAAAAGTTGAATTTCTGTACAAGCATAAACTCTGTAAGAAATCTATGTAGTACTACATAAAACACTTGAATAGGCGAGCCAATGAAGACACTGAGATTCCACATGAGCAAAGTAGATTAGGAGCTTTTGATGGCAGAATATAGCCCTTGTGCTTGCCCTTGTGTGGTGATCTCCTCAGGGCAGGAACACATCAGCTCCTTAAAAACACAGCTCAGGTACTGGTGTAGCCATATTTTACAAATACATTCCCCAGGGATAAGTAAGTGGTTTCTGTTGTATTTCTTTCCTCCCCTTTAAAGCTTTAATGGACTAAAAATGTCATGGATGGAGGTAAATAGCAAATCTTTGCACGTGAATAGATTTCTCTGTTGGCATGGAAAGCAGCTGTCTCTTCTGGAACTGATATAAAGCTCCCAAGGACAGAAGAGCGGACAACTACTTCCCTGTTCAGCCTACAGTTTGAAGTTCTGCCCTGTAAGTCAAATACTGCCAGAGACCGCAGGAACTTTTTCTCCATGAGTTTTGCATTTCTCCAAGACTAGACTGAGATCCAAACTCCATGACTTGGACCTGCCATTTCCAGTAGCCTTTGCCAATTCCATTGAAGCAAAGTCCTAAAAGCTCAAAAATAATCCAACATACTAAAAATTCTAATGTTTCAGAAAGAAAACAGCAATGATTTTATAGAACACCCACCAACCATTGTGCCATACTTGTGTTTAACCACAAGAGAGGTATGGGAAGAGAGACAATTGCTCATGTAGGCTAATAAAGGATCATTAAGGATCCTCTTGCTGAGCATGTCTAAGCAGTGATATGACCACACCATGTATTGAAGAGTATTTGTATTGGCAGCTTCTGACAACTTTAAGGTTGCAGCGTTGTCTCTGTGTTACCTGTAGATTACTTTTAATACATAATTGTTTACACAGATATGTCTTCTGTATTAGCATACGTGTCCTTAATTGTCTTCTGTAAGTCTGCCAAACGTTAATTTGTAATTATTTTATTCACTGTTGGCTTTTTCTTTCTTTCAGTACTTCATTTATATAGGATTAAGGTTCAAACTAATTCTACCTGATTAATGTCTGATGAGAATACAGTTTGTGGTTTATTTTAATTTGTGTTAGGCCTTATTTTAGCTTTTTTTTTCTGTATGCACAAAGCTCTGAACAAATATTGTTAAGTCTTAGAGAATGTGGAATATTTTTTTCAGCACTAAAATGTTTGCCTGGGACAAAACTTTATTAATAAAATGCAATGCACTGAAAATGATTAAAGGAGCCTTGTTACGTTTTCTGACCATCTTGGGAGTTTCAGTATCTGTCAGAAGAAACGAAGGATGTGAACTTTTTTCACTCCCTTCAGTATGCTGAGTTACCCCAGAAGCTGTAACACTGTTTCTTTGTCACTCTCACCAAACACATATCTTTGCTTCTGCCTGTGGAGAAAATGGTGAATGAGCAGCATGTTAAAAACAATGGAAGGAAGTCGTATGTGTTCAGTCACACTGAGAAAACTGCCAGTTTTGACTAAAACAATTAAAGTAGATTAATGTATGGTCTAAAGGAGATGTGCTTGATGTTTCATGGTTATCTATATTTCATTGAATTGTTTGGGAAACACAAAAATTATGCTTGACTGCCTGCCTATTGTGAGAGCGGGTCTCGGTGCAGTTTGTTCAGCTCCAGCTGTCACTGGCTATGCTAATCACAGACAAGTTTTCTTGGCTCGGGGTACGTAGGGTGACTTTCCACAGTTTCATCTTTGGGCAAGGAAAGTCATGGTGTATGTTTCGACTTCTGAAACTTGCTAAGACTTTCTAGGAAGACATTTCTCTAGATGTGGATATTGCAACCAGTACAATGTCCAGAGAGACAGACCATGGTCCTGAGGAGGACTAGCTACATCCATCACACAAACTGGGCATGATTTGAAAAAATGGGAGGAGTCTTTTTCTTCAAGAGGAACTGAAATTTCCAGTCACAGGAAAATGAATCAAGATGAAACAATTAATAGCATTGCTGGAAGTGAAATACAAGTGTTTTTTCCACCTACATTTAGGTTTGTCCTCCTGCTTATTTTGCTCAAACTTCCAGAGCTACTGTAGAAATAATGAATTGAACATGATGACTCCTTCAACCTACTAAAGGTTTTGAAAAAAGAAACACATGTACCATGCAGTTACAACACTTAAACTGGATATCTTATTAGCAAGTGCGTGTGTGTGTGTGCAAAACAAGCATCTTCCAGTCAAGTGAATTTTTGTGTGTTTAAACACAAAATGCACTGAAATGAGTCTATGCAGTGAAATCTGATTAGCAAATATTTAATTGTTTTGAACAGGAAACAAAAGACTTGACACTACAATTATTATATTATTTTGTGGTGGACCAAAATATAACCCATAAAAGAGCTTTTAAATCTGCTTTTTTGAATTTCCTGGCTGTTAGAAAGAGCTGACCTTTTCTACTCAACCTTAAAATCTCTGATTTTAAGAATAGTCTCTTTGCTTGTTTTCTTTCCTGATAAGCATCAGAAATAGCTGCTCTGCTCAGTGCTGGTTCAGGTGAAGGATGTCCTGACACAAAAGAAGGCTCACGTATTTGTTTTCTGTGTGTATTCTTTGACTGATGGGAAGATATTTCAAAGTGTTAGCCAAACCACTATTAAAATCAGGATAAAAAGCTGTGAACAAAAGCTTAGAAAACCCCCAACCTTAGAATTTCCCCAGGCTCTTTTTACCATATCTTTTGCTTTCCTTTTCTTGACTCTAGCGAGAAAACTTTTCCCAGTTTCCCCTATATCTTATATTTGAAGTGATCAAGATTTAATGTTCTGACCTAAGTAGGAAAGAGCTTCTGCTGCAATAGACTTACTTCTCTCTCTTGTACACTTGCATCTTTACAGTATTAGTTAAAGGAAATCAAAAAAATTTTTTAACTTCCAATTTTTTTTTCCACATTCCCCTAAAGGTAATTTGAGTGAAAAGATGAGAACAAAGAGACAGGGAAAATAAGGTTGTAAGCTAGCAGGCAAAATACTACTTGGCTTTTCCTACAAAAATATTCTGGATGGGCCCCTGACCCCTGAGGTCCCTCTGCTCCTGGCAAAAATTATAGGAAACACTTTTCTCACAGAGAAGGAGCAAATTTCTTCCAAAGTAAGCAAATGCTTCAGCAATGTAGCCAGCAGGAGGTTATAAAGCAGCATTAGCAAAGAAATGTGTTTGCAGTGAGTAGCATTATGTTTAATTTCCTAAACAAACAGTTCCTTTTGCTGTTAAACTGTAAATGATATAACAGGTGTCAACTATATTGACTCTTGCCATTACTAACAGCCTGTTATTTTTAGGAACATTCCTGTCCAGCTCCTCCCATCTCCCATCTTTCAGAAATATGCTTTTCATTATCCTTGTGTCCTGTTTTAGCAGGGCTGAGAATGGCATGCTTAAGTAGTGATATGGATGTAACACAGGCCTCCTGATTTTAAGAATATTTGGTATGGGTAGTGAAGAGAGAGTGTTCTCATTACAGAGTAAAATTATATAGTGCAAAGCCAATATGAATAGTAACTCTGGCATTTACTTTGTTTATGAAGGGTGATATACTTGCTCCATATCCTGTTGTCTCCAGTATTTTGCAGTGTTCTTAGCAAGAACTGGTTTGGCTAATACAGCAGAACACACTTGGGGCCCCTTGGACTGTGGATATTCAAGAAGCCACAGGCTTGGTTTCAGAGAGGAATGCTGAAATAGTAGTAGTCCCTTTAAATACATTTAAAGACATTTCTTATATGCAATTTACTTCTGTTTACATGAGATGTTATCTAGAGGATGCTAAGAATTTAAACATCGTTCTTCATTTGTGCTTACTGGGAAAAGCTGATTGTAACCATCTGTTGTAAAACAAACTCAGGGATGACCTTTCCAGTTTCTTGCCTGCCTCAGCTCAGCCTAGCAAAATGAGAGAGCAGTGAATACACTGTTGCACTGCTGGGACCTGTCTGACTGCTAGGTAGAATAGAGGGGATCCTTCAACACCCCATGAAAATGAAAGTAGACATTGCTGTTTTCCAGTGCTGTGTGGTTGTGTCCAATTTCTAAATGCAATCATTTGGCAGGGTTTTTGGCACTGGCAGGATTTCTGCTTTGTTTGCTAATAATACTTTTACTGAATTGTTGATAAATGATGAATTTTGGATCCCCTGATAAACTTTGAATAGGGAGAACAAGATTTATTTCAGTGAGGCTCCATGGGAGTGCAAAGATCCACCTAGACAATGATAATTCATTGCAGGATTACAGGTTGGATACTTGGCCTGCAGGGTAAGCAGCTTTTTGACTAGTATTTAAAATCAAGATAACTGAAGTTTCCTAGTTTTGAAGCACATTGATAGACTATGGTTGAAATGAATATACTGTTAAAAATACTACATCTGATCTTACTGTCAGGCCTCTGATGGTGTGCTGCTGTCACCTGAAATCCTTAACACCTGGCACCAGCAAGGGGGGGATGCCAGATGCTCAGCACCTCTGCAGATCAGTATGTTGTAGGAGGACATCCAAACACAGGGCAGCCAATTGCCATATACGTGGGAATTTCCTGGCCCTGTCTGGTACTGACACAACTGAGTGGGATTCACTATGACAGACTCCTGCAAAGAGGAAGATGTTAAAAATTATCAGGACACAGGTTCAGGATTGAGAGGAACGAGGCTCCAGAGGGTTTCCTCCATGACTTGAATGAAGACTGGGAAGGAGAAAACGTGGGCTGAGCACATTAATACAGAAGAAACAGGTCATCAATTTGGATTAAGATTTTTTTTTTTACATTATAACTTCAGTTGGACCTTCCCCTTCTCTTTTTGGTTTGAAAAAAAGTGACTTTCTGGTTTTGGTACATCATGTTTGGTCTACTCAAATAAATACTTTAAAAATAGAGGTCTAAAATGTGTTTTGGCTGAGACTGTTGGCTTATATAGAGACTTTAAAAACATTGGTTAAGGTTAAAAGGTCTTTTTTCTATTTGCATGATTATCTTCTCAATGCTCAATAAAAACTGATGGATCCTAAGGAGTAAAGCCTGGTCCTAAAGGAAAAAATAACTCATATAATTTTCAGGTCTGACGGATTTTAGCAGAGATGGTTTTCCATCTCAAAGCTGACCAGAATTCTGTGGTTTTGTAGCTTTTCTGCACCCCTGTTTATAACACTCCTGATAAGGTCAGCTTTGGGAATAAAGGCACAGTTTTAGAGGCAAAATAATGTTTTCTCTCAGACAGATGATTTCTTTTGTCAGTTGTTTTGTTGGTCAGTATCCTTCATAGTGCTGGAGAAAAAAGGGAAAGGCAGGAAAAAGGGAAAGGCATGTGAGGGAAGTGAGTGGTATCTGCTGGCCAACACTAACTTACTTTGAATATTGAAGTCAACATATAGTTTACATTAAACACTGAGGTCTGGTCAAGAACTTGACCTTAAACTTCAAGAACTGCCCTTAAACATTGCTTATAAATGTAATTTGCAATACTTCCCTGAAGGCTAGAAAAGCTTGACTAAGCAATTCCCTGCTTCTGCAAGTCCCTCTTTTGGGGAGGAAGTCAACTATATTAAGAAGAAGCAGTAGTAGGGAGAGATCAAAGATGTAAAGAATAAATTTTTGTGAAAAATATGGAAACTCTCCACAATTTGCTAATGTACAGTAATTACAAGTTTATCAATGCATCCTTCAGTTGTACTAATGACCCTCCTCTCCATCCAGTAGTTTTGGTTCTAAATACTGTTTTACATTATTTTTTTCAGACCATAGCACAAGCTAGTTAACAGCATATATAAGTCATTGCCTTCTTTGGCCACAAGCAAAATATCATTTCATGGCTTCTACATCTGAGCTAAGTGTTTGTAGGATGAGGTTTTGCTGACACCTCAGTTTTCTGTAGAAGTGCTGTGGCAGTATTGTGAATGAAGGGAACAGGCTTTGTGAAAGGAAAGAAATGTGCACTGTTAGTTGTTTCCTCATACTCCACTCCCATCCCAGTTAGACCTGCGAGTTCACAAGAGAATGGTTTCCTTGTCATACTGGGGAGACAGAGCAGCCTAAGCTGTGTCTGAGGAAGGAATGCTGTTTGTGTCATTCACAGGAGCTAGGTCTGCCATAGCTGGGATTTCTGCTGGCATCCTGCTCCTCCACCTTGAGCTCCCCCAGGTCCTACCCAGCTGGCACCACGTCTGTATTTATCACGAGGCTCCAGCTCTCTCTGTGCCCAAGCTGGTGAACATACAGGTAGTGAATTTCCCACTTTGGTCTGGAGCCAACGCAGCACATGTGTGAGTAGTTCTGTCTGATTTCTTTGAATGTTGCCCTAGAGCCATGTTCTGGGCTTTCTCAGGATATAAGCAGTGCACAAAGTGTCTTCCAACAGTGGGACTCAACAGTGCTACTTCCCTCTGAAGTCATAAGTGGTCTAAACAGACAGTAAGAGAAGGATCCTAGAATAGTGTCTGCATGCATCTTTTCCTGTCAACTTTATGGCCATGCAAGTGGCTTCAACTGAGGAATCCCCTCACATATAAACATACTTCCCCTCTCCTCAACATAGCAGCCAGGTTCAAATTTCTCAAGTTGCATGTATGGAAAGAGAGATGAAAGTTTGTTTGTTTGTTTATTTTAAAAATAGGGCAAAATTATCTTGTGTTATGCTTTCAAACTCTTTTACATCAATAAGTCTTTTTGAAACCGTTTTTTCTACCTTTTCTGAGGATGAAAGAGCAATTAGCAGAATACAATACCCTCAACATAGTGAAGTTCCCTATATTATATATAAAGACCATGAGTCAAGATCATATCTATCACCACAGGTAAGAGGTCTTTGATACAGCCTGTATAATTCCCTTCTGTGTGATTACAGATGTGACCTGAGTACATGACTTAAAAGGATCAAGCTACAGTTTTTGCCTAGGCTCTTAACAGGGTTTTTGTTGATGTGTGCATTGACTCGTTATAATAAAGCTATTTGCTGCAAGATTGAATATCTCAGTAAGTGCCACTGGTGAGTCTTTTGGCTTGTCCTGGTTCAAACTTTGAACATCAGTGAAGAGGAGTTTGGTACACTTTTTAATGGTGACTCTATGATGTACATTTAAATATGTCTGTTTACGATTTAAAATTGTCTGTTCCCAGACAATTTGAAGTGCAGTCTATACATTTGTGACAATAAAACTTTTTTTTTTTTAACCAGGTTGTATTTTAAAAAACGTCTTTTTCAGGTTTCGAAGTCTCCTTAAGTATCCAGTAATGTTGCTGCAGGTAGTGATGGGCTAAACTGCTAGGAAGTACATCCTGTCAGTTCTTAAATCTGCAGAGGGAAGGATTATCTCTCCTCAAAAGCTATAAAGAAATTCAGTTCCAAAGTTCCATCTCACTGGAAAATGAACCAAGATTCACCCACTGAAAAATTCTGTGTATACTCAAAATACTAGGTTTTTTTGAGTAGAGGTTAAATCAGAGTCAGATGAAACCCCTGTTTTTGTAGATTCAAGTGGAGTTACCTACTTCGAATAAAAGCTTAATTCATGTTGTTTTACAATTCTAAACCCTCAGCTGTTTCAGCTGGTGGCTGAAAACAGTCTGGTGGCTATCTCAGTTCTTGTGCTGAAGATGCTGAGGAGCTCTGAGGCCATCTCCTCTGGTGACTCTGCTTCAGGGCCAGTGAGCTCTGGACAAATATAATTGCAATCGACTGGAGCTGGGTTCAAACAGATGCCCCTGAAGCTCTCCTGAGTGTTAGTGTGGTGCCTTAGCTCAGTACTGCTATATCCTCTAGGACAAAGGTCCATTTTGAGATGGCTACACGTCAGTGGGTGTAAAGTGAACCCCTTCCACACCAGCCAGGCAGCATTTTCTCAACATGGTGGTGTCCCACAGGATAAGCTTCCTTTGGGCTTGCAGTCACACATGACTTCAAAGAACTTAGCATTCTTGAATTTAAGGTAGATTATTTTTTTCAGATCATTCAATGTCACATTTAAATCAGTCTGGAAAATGCCGTTTTCCAAAGTTGTGAGCAACTGAGACTTGCAATCCAAATTTAGGTGCATCATCTCTTATTTTCCTAATTACAGCCATGTACACT
Source organism: Ploceus nigricollis (assembly GCA_013399945.1). Taxonomy (NCBI): domain Eukaryota; kingdom Metazoa; phylum Chordata; class Aves; order Passeriformes; family Ploceidae; genus Ploceus; species Ploceus nigricollis. The sequence continues at coordinate 70,621 of VXBC01001542.1, read as the reverse complement.
GTAATGCTGTTAAGGCTGAGTAGGTTTCTAATAGCTCTGCCCAGGCTCTCTTTGGCTTTCTCTTCTGTCTGCACTAATAAAGTTATTGTATATTTCAGTCTAACAACAATTTACATGTGCCCCAATCCATCCTATGAGATGAGGTTTAATGAGACTTTGAGCAACCTGATCTTGTAAAAGACACTTCTGTCCATGGCAGGGGGCTTAGGATAGATGATCTTTAAGGTCCCTTCCAAACCAGAGCACTCTGTCATTCTGTAATTCCATGAGGCTTTTTGGTGGCCTGGAAATATTGCAGCTGGTTCAATATATGTGATTTAGTGCTCTCACAGTTTGGATCTAACCTTGGATACCTTTGGCTTGGGAAAGTCAGAAAAAGGGACAAATTTCTTTGTCCCTCCTTTATATTTCTGTTTTTTCACAATATCCCAGCTCTTTCTGCAAGCATCTGTTTTTCTGGCTAACACCCGACACTCCTCAAGAGACTTTGTGCTTTTTCACTCAGACCTAGGCTGGCTAATTTAAAATTCTGTTTGGACAAACTGCCAAGAGAAAAGACACCTCACATTATCATTCACTGTTACTCTGTAAAGGACCTCAGCTGGAAAGTGGTTTTAAACTAAGTGTATTTACTTCCTTTAGTTTTTTTTACTGGGCTCATCCTCTGGCCAGTGCAGGAAGGATGGTTCAAGCAAGAAACAGATACTGTGAATAAAAACTAGGCACTTCCAGGTGAAACTGAAGTGGAAGTACATTTGGTCATTTGAAGACTTAGAAAACAAAGACTGCAAAAAATGCAAATAGTGAAAGAGGAAGAGAAGGTAGAACTGACTTTTTTGTAAAGAAGAATCTACCAACTACAGTGACTAGGTGCTGAATTTTTAGAAAGTTTCTGTTTTCATAGCATGTCTAGGTGTTTTGTGGTGTCTTTTGCCATTTCCCTTTCCAGATATGGAAGCTCATGAAGTTAACATAACTCAAAACACCTATTCAAGATTCTTTCACAGTCATTTAGAGGTTCTTACTTAAGAATTTTCTCCTTTTTTTGTATTATCAACTGTAATCCTAAATTCTTGAAAAGAAAAAGAAAATATAATTCCTTGCTTCTAGTGACCACACTTAATTGCATTACTTGTATAATTTCTTATAAAATTCTTGCTGATTTGTATCTGTTTGTACACATAAAAATACAGATCTGTGTCAGGCTGGGGAAGCATTTCTTTGGTCTCATAAGATCATGTGTTAATGCTAATATGCTGTTCAGTGAGAATGTTGAAACAAAGATGTGCCTTGGGCTGCGTGAGATGAAGCTGTTGGCCATAGGTGGCGTCTGGGTTTCAGGTTCTCCTTTCAAAGCCAGTCTTTGCTCTGTCCTCTTCTTTTCTTTTTGGCTTTGTCTCTCAAACCTCTCATGTTGCCCATTCTGTCCTATCTTCCTTAGGTCTGTATCTGCCCAGATAACAGTGGGTACTTCTTGTGCCACAGCTGGGCTTTGATATTAAAGCAGAAAGATGACAGCAATACCCACATGTAAAGTCAGGATATTCTGGACAAGTCACCATTTTCCCCATTGCTATGTTTCATTCATTACAAGCAAGAATCAGATCTGGTGCTGTTAGAATTGAAATAACACATCTTCCTAGAATTCCCTAAACTGTCCTCAGCAAGTGCAAACTAGTGCAGTTTCTTTTCTTCTTCTATCTCAGAAGGCTCCTTCAATTTTCTTTAATTAACCTCACATCTTAATAATACCTTAGCTGAATGCCAAGATATGAAAATTCTTCAGGAATAATCTTTTAGAGGATTATAGCAGCTTAAAGCGCTATTCTGTGTTTAAAGACTTCTGCATACCTTCTGAACAGTTAGGGATTGCAGTGGTTTCGGGAGTATGCCGTCACACTTAAGGCACTGCTGTAGGTAAAAACATAGACTTCAGAGGCAAGGGAAGTTCTTTATGAGGATCAGTGTTCCTGATTTTCAGCCTCCATGCCCTACATAGGATGTGCAAGGATAAGCATGGGATGATTTCAATATTCTAAAAAGTATGGGTTTTCTGAACTACTGCTTAAGGTCAGGAGCAGTACCTGCTATGTGTTAGACCTACCATATTATGCTTCTGGGATGTATTCTGCCTTTGCAGAACTTACACCCTTCTGTAGAATACAAAAATAAAATCTGTGACATTGTTTGGAAAACTCGTTTTACAGATCTTTCATAGTCAGTGGCAGAGTGAGCTAAATAAGGAAAGTCAGTGAAATTTTAGAAACATGAACTGAGATGAAAATCCATTTGTACCAGCTGTGGTCTAAATCCATATGTGGTCTAAAGCCAAAATAAAGGCCCTGCCCCACAAAAGGCTCAATTTTCAAAGACTGGATAAAAATCTCCAGAGTCTCATTAAATTTACTTTGATTGATCTCAATTAAAACAACTAAGGAACCTTTCCTGAGTGCAAATTACTTTAATGGCAATAAGGTAATATTCCTAAAAGTCTTCCAGTTTGAAGTAAATTGCAATTGAAACAATTCCCCCTTTGCATTAATGAGGACACATGGTCTGCGGGTTTTGGTGGAATGATTGGACAGGTAACAACAGACCTTAAAGAAAGAGAGGGAAAACATGGGCATTTTGAACATGCATTTTGCAGCCCAGTTGTGAGCACTGTTACAAGAAGTGGGCAGACTGCCAGCATGAGCCAATCCTTCCTGCGTTTTGGGATTATTTTTAGCCTTTTTTTAGCCTACATTTTGAACACATAGTGTTTACCCTTTCTCTCCTATGCTTCTTGATGTGTGAAAATTTGCTTTTTCTATCCCTTGTTAGGTACATTAAAGAACAGGCCAGCTCTTTGCAAGCAGAAATATAATTATTTCCTCTAGCACAGGGACATTGCCATTCCTCCAAGGTCTTCATTAAGTGCTGCTCTCCAATGGTGCCAAATTGATTATTTTCTTGGTCCTCAACCTGTCTAGGATCTCTATGACCAGGAAGAGGTAGGAAAGGGTTTATTGTGACCTCATGTGTGACATTTGTGTGACAGACCAGACCCCAGCCACCCTCAAAAGCTAGAAATGCTGATGGTCATCTTAGCTGCTGCCACCTATTTCATACCATGTCACCTGAAGGTTTGAAAAGCCTAACCTTTTACCTTTTACTGCAGATGAGAAGGGTATGGCAGCAGCTTTGAACACAAAGAATTAATACTTTTATATGTGCTGGGAGCGCAAGTACAAATACTCATGATTTCTAGAACTGAAATTCTGTGATGAAGCTTACACACACAAACCTGTATTTTAATGCTGCGGAAAGTGTCCTGAAGAATGGTGGTAGCTGAGTTTCTCTTCCTATGAAATTGTTATGTGCCTCTACTATCCTGGTCTGGTGTGGGACAAGCCTCTCTGGTCACATAGTCCCACAGCCCCAGCAGCCATGCATGCTGCAGTGAGGCTGGCCTGGAGGGCATGGAGGGAAGACTTTGCTGCTTTCTATCCAGCTATCCCTAGTCCCTCTTACTTCTCTGGAAAGAACACCATGGCCATGAAGAGGTGTTTTTATGATTTACAGCATGTATGCTAATCACTAAGGATGTATAATTTGAAGAAACCTTACTAGTGATGATGTGCTCTAGATGTATTCATGAAAAGGACTACAGGGGTTGCCAAGATGCCAAAGTCTTTGAAGATGTCCCTTCACTGTCTTCTGTAACATCTGAGGGTCTAGCCCAAGATACAAAGTCTTCTGGGAAAATATCAAAGTCTTTAAAATTAGAGATAATAGAGCTAAATATGGATTTCTCAAAGAAGCTACTAATTTTACTAGAAATGCCACTCATATTTGTCTCAGACATTCAGGCAACACTCTGATCGTTTGATCTGCTTGACACAAACCAAATATTTTTGTGCTGCCTTGTTGTACTTTCCATAATGCTATTCTGTATGCCTAATGCCCCTTCTGCAGTCAAAAATTTGAATAATTTGTCTTTGGTCAAGAACTTTGCCATTATAGATTCTCTGCATGTATTTGCCAGTGAAGCAGCTGGCAACGACTCAGTGCATTTGATCCTCTGACAGCTGTGCTCCATGTAAGACATTGATGCATTAGAATATTTTCTTTAAAAGTTGCATGAAGAATGGACTGCTACTACCAGGTATTGTTGCTCAAACAACAAAATTCATGTCATGTAGTAAATACCTGGAAAATAATTGTATTTTTTCCCTCACAATGCAGCAGATCTCCTTCTTGTACAGCCCTCAGATTAGGATAGGAACAATTCTTTTGCTCCTTTGAGCAAAAGAGAACTTTTGAGGTATTCCTTTGAGAACCTCATCCTCCTTACAGGAGTGTTGGCTGAATGTGCAGATATCAGACAATGTGGGTTTAGACCTTTGCTTATCAATGTAAGTCAAAAAGAAAGAGCAGAGATGGGGCCATGTGTGAGGTGTCGGGGGGGGTGTGTGTGTGTGTGGGTGTGTGTGGGTGTGTGTACTCTTGCCTGCTTTGTGCCTCAAATATGGTCTTTTTTACTGTTTTCAAATAAAAGCCTGTAAAGAAAGTGGCTGATTTTGACTGTATCTTGTTAAAAAAGCTTGCAGAAAACTGTTAACTTATTACCTTCATATCAACAATCTAGACTGCATGATTTTACTAATAATTGATTAAAAATATATACTGTACTTAAGTTTCATCTATGGGAAACAGAACTACTCTATTTCCTGTGTGGGCAAACATTGAAATGGAAAGACTGAGTGTTGTACAAAAAGCTTGTCTTCTCTTCAGTGCTCTGGCATTTATCAAGAAAAGCTTGGGTAATTTTGTTCTATCCTTTAGATAATGTGACCTTGATAGATTGTGAAAATTAATTGTAGTTAAGGACTACAATAAGAAATGAGATGCTAAGTTCATTGCTGCAGTAATAAAACTGGTTTGAAGACAGCTTCTGCAATGATATTATTGATTAATGTGTCACAGACTTTAAAATAAGCTGCCACTATTTTAATCAGCCTGTAAGGACAGTTATGCTGATGCTCATAATCAGACCACTGTACAATACAGACAGGCCATTCATCACAGTGAAGTAGAAGCTACATTTCAGCAAGCAAAACCAGAAACACACAGGCTAACCCACAGCCATCTACACAACTCAGTGGAGACAAATATTTATTGCAAGTTTTTCTGAAACCTGATAAAATGTGTGGTCTGAAATCCAGGATGGTACATTACTCTAATATGAGCAATGTACCTCAAGGAAATTTTTTTACATGGTGTTTTTTCCCTAGGGAAATATAGGCCAGATTGTATCATATTACACATTGTGTAGCTTTGAGTTTGTTTTAATTTTTAACAGTCATCTGTTTTCTTCATTTGGACATAAGTCATGCCACAGGAACATCTGCTGGTTCTTTTCTTTCTTCCTATTGACTTCAGCTTTGCATTTTTATATTGTGGTTTTGTTTCCATATGAGAGTCAAAGTCAGCTTGCTTATTCAAAGAAGGACAAGGGGAGACAGTGTTACAGCACTACAGTTATGCTGGATTTGACTCCTGTTTACACAAGCAGCCTGGATATCAGTAACTCTTCCCCATGCTGTCCCTCTTGCCCTTGTCACAATGCCCTATCACTGGGCTGAAAACGTTTTTGTCCTCTGTACTTAAAAACCTCTTTAGGTCCCTGTGTTGAGGTGGATGTAGAGTAGTGTGTCCCTGTATTGTGACTTTGCAAGATAGTCTCTGTGCTCTGAAAATTAGGGCTGCCAGGTTTACTCCTCAGGGTGCATGAGCCACTTTATGGTAGCAAATTGTACTTAGAATCTCATCAGGTGGTTAAATCTGATGTGAATCTCATGACAGAAAGCTAGAGAGATATCTTGAATCCTATGAGATATTTAATAATTGGTAGGATTTTTCCTATACTCTTTGTCTTTTTTGCTGTTCTGAATGGGAAAAAAGAAAATTATAATTAGGATACTACTGTGGTAGTGTNAAACCAAAAAAAAAAAAAAAAAAAAAAAACAAAAAAAAAAAAAAAAAAGAAAAAAAAAAAAAAAAAAAAAAAAAAAAAAAGAAAGAAAAAAAAAAGAGCAAACATTAATAACAGCAGCTTAGTTTTTGGCCCCAACAGACTTAACTAGCAGAAGGGGAAAAGAAGATCTGGGGCTGGCTAGCAGAGAAACATTGCTGAGTGTAAACACTACAAGGCATCTCTGAGTGCTTTATCATACGGAGCCTGAAAGTGTTTGTAATTTGTGACTCTGCAGTCAGGAGCAGTCTTGCAAGCAAGGAGTGTTTACTGTGGATTTTCAGTACAGAGAAAACTACAGCCAAGCTGACCAGAAAGACTGGAATTTCATCTATCTCTCTCCCCTCCCCCTCTCTGCTTTCTCTCTGTCGCTCACTCATTGGATTTCTTTCTCTGCCAGCCTTTTAAAACAGAAATTACTGGGTCACTGACACACATTTTTCCTCTTTTTCTAGTATGATCTCATGTTCAGCCTCCAGCAGAAACACTGCTACCTGTAAGTATCTTATTCAAGTTTGTTGTACACACTGAATGCTGTGGTGTTTGTGGTTGTAATAGCGCTTAACAGCTTGCAGAGTTCAGTTTGTTGCTGAATGTTGCAGCAGAGCAGCCAGACAGTAATTTTTGAGCTCGAGATGGATGAAAGCTCAGTTCTAACTTTGAGGAAAGAAGGCACTGGGTTTTGCCAGTGGTTTAGTAGATATTAACTTGAAAGTTTGGGTTCCAAACAGCTTACTTTATCCTAATATTCAAGTTGATCTAAATTTCTCAATTATGCTAGCTTTTTTTCATCAGATATAATAAAACTTCATGGCTTTAAAAGCTTGGAAATCTAAATAAGATTTATTTGCTTAGAATTGTCTTATTAATGAAGAACTGTGATAAAGAAAGTCTCAGCACTAGAAGAAATGTGATAAAAAGCACTGAAATATAGGCTAAAAACTTTTGATACTAGTAATTCATTAAAAAGGATATATTTCATTTAGTTGGGATAACTTATTTTTAAATGCATGTTTTAAAATTGTACACTTATTTTGCAATAGGGATCTGTCAGCATTTTTACATTTTCATGTTCATTCAGACAGCTGATTCATCTAAACTAGGCAGAGGTTTATTAGTCATATGCATGCATAAAAGTTTACGTGTGTTCCTTAACACATGTGTGTTCCTTAACACATGTGTGCTTACAAAGGTTTTACATTTCCCACTGATTTCTATGTATTTCTCTGGAATCATCACCTTTTAAAAATAAGTTGCTTTTACTGTGTTTTCCTGAGATATTCCAACAAATTCTGCAGATAATTATACACTGTTTCTTCAAATGGTTATTAAAAGGGGATTTTTCAAGTTACGTATTTTCTAGTTAGAGAATTCTGCTACTCATAATTTCAACTAACTCAGGATTGCACTTTACCTTAGGCAAATTGCATCTCTGCTCTTGGCAGGGGTCCAAGGTGTTACTACTTACAGGGTGTTATCTGCCATTCCTTAACTCAGCAAATACCTTGCCAAATATTTAGCTTCTTGGTGACCTGTAATTCTTGTTTGTAGTGCATGGAACAAAACCATTAAATAGCAAACAGTCCAAGGGGTGCATATGTTAAGTGCACATTCTGAAATAACAATCCCTTAATTTAATAGCTCATGATCCTTTCATTGCCCTGGGCTAGATTTTAATTGCTGTAATAATATTCATCTTGTTTCCTAGAAATCATGGAAAGCTCTTACTTGTTTTCTTTAAACCTGTCCTCAAAAATTTTTTTATATTCTTTCTGTTTCTTTCAAAATTTTTCTGGTATTCATTAAAACAAATCAATCCAACTTCCTACCCACAACAATCATTCTCCATTATCCCCTTCCAACTTTGCAAAAGATTAGGGCAATTTTGATCCATCTGCTCAGGCAAATATCCCAGGCAACCAGAGATTTTGTCACATACAGAGAAACTCTTGAAGTCTCATCCAACTCCCAGTGAAGGCTTTGGGTGTCATTGAGACTTGGCTCAAAGTCACTTGTGATTACTGGTATTTTAGTCAAGTTCTAGTTATTAAAGCTGAGACTTACTTGTGCTGTTTCAGATTTTACTTTCAGTTTTGTGTTGGTAGATAGCTATCAAAATAATTTGTATTAATCTTTTACTTACATCAATGTAGCTCTGCTCACAATCAGACTCACTAGTTGTTATGTTTGTAATTAACCATTGCATCATTTCTCACATGGGCACCAGCAGCCCTGAGGGAAAACTAGTTCTGGCAGTTGGAGGAAATTTTTAACAGGAACCATCCTCTACATTGTTCCCGGTTTGGTATGTCCCTCTGTCAGCTCTACAGAGTCGCATTCATCGTGACTTCAGAGGCCCCTTCTCCCTCTGCCTTCCCCCCAGGCTCATCTGCTGAGTGGGCAGGAGTTGCCAGCAGATGAGTGGCTGCTTAGAGCTCCCCTGGCCAAGTGTCCCTTGTTCAATGCCTTGGGCACATCTTTGGGATTTACCTTCTAGGCTTCCAAATCTCTGAGCCAGCTTGGCCAATTGCCTCTAATTATGGGAAAGGAGAAGACCTCCTTGCTTGTTGCCAAATTTTTTATACCAGTATGGGTTTTTATACCAGTATTGGATCTCAGAGGAATTACTGGACAGGTGGCAGGGTATAACTCTGTGTTTTGCAAAAATACACCAGGTAATTAATTTAGATCCTAGCAGTCAGCTGGCTCTGTCTTTTCAGGTTAGAGTCAGCACATGATTTAGGGTGAAAAGGTGTTCTGCAGGTAACTGTACCCACCTCTTTCTCCAAGAAAAGCCAGTTTTATGGCAAATCTGGCTTCAAAGTTACATCAAGCAACTCAGGCCTTGATTAGTTGTTTATTAAATAAACCTTGATATTTTAGTGGGTTTGTAGGTCTCTTCCTTGTGCTCCAGGAGCTCTTCTGTTAGAAGTCTAAAAATAAGCAATAAGGCCTCTCTTCTTCAGGCTGAACAAATCCAGCTGTGTCAGCCACTCCTCATAAATCATATGCTCCATCCCCACTGAGCAATAACAACAAGTATATGATATATCATGGAACTGACACGACTGTTTTGCTTCTGGGACCACAGCCAGTAACTTTCTGTGAGCTTGTACTCACACAATGTACCTAGAGTTGTTCAGTTGTTTCGGTTGTTTTGGCATATAGACAGACCCTTAGAAAGTTGATGAGAAAAAAGCTTAATTTCAGCTTAATTTTCTTCTGTGTTGTTTGTGGATACCATTATTTCATTAGGCCACTAAGTACATTTGAAATATTTTGGTGCATTTGGAATTAAACAGTCCTTTAGTTGTACATCCATTCTGGATACACAGGTGATGTGGCAATGAGTAGTAGAAGAGAATCAGGTTCAGCTGTGAGATGAAGGGCAGAGAAGTAAGGAGATTGTAAAGAAGTTCAAAGCAGCCACAAAATGTGACAGTGGCATCACCAGCAGTTGTCTCTCTGCTGAAGAGCAGAACACTGTCAATCAGTATAAATACCATGTAGCACATACATGACTTCATTGAAGCAATGACATTCTTCACAGATAGGGAAGATGTTAATACCTTGGCACTCACCCCAAAACCTTTTTATTGTCATTATGTGCTGAAAGAATCTCTTGCCATTTCATCTTGCTATGATTGTGTAAGTAATTAAGAAAGTGAGATTATACTTCCCAAGCTCTTCACTTGGTCACCTCAGGAGGTGAGTCCTGGAGGCAGTCCTACAGCATCCAAGTAGAGGCCAGTGGCTGGAATATATAGGGCAAGTATATAGTGATACAGGAGCTCTGTCTGCACCTTAAAGTAGTCAAAGCAAGACTGTAATACACAGTGATAACAGGACCAAATTTTTTAGCAGAGAATGTCTCATACATCCACCATTAAATTGATCAAAATGCTCCTGATTCCTCTTGTACGCTTTCAGTTCTGTTTTTGATGCAGGAAAGGGCGGCATAGAAACCACTGCCTGCACCCACGGTTTACAGCTGTATTGTGTGCTGGGATGTGGGGCAGGCACCAGAAACAGATAAACCTGGGCTATAGTATAGTCAAGATGCAGATGTCTCTGCATGAGTGTCATTTTCAACCTGGTGATGAAGCTATCTCTCAACTTTAACATCGTTTTATGATAGCTATCCACATTGGAATGGAGAAAGTCAAAACTATCCAGGCTTTAATTTTATAATTTCTTATGAGGTGCCATGTAAGAAAATGCCTGTGAATAAAGCTATTTTGCACCATATTTCTATGCCTCAGCCTGCTATTATGGAGCAGACAGTTAGTGGCATTGTCATGAGATGTAAACCACCAGGTCTATGTGTCAGAGTCATTAACTACTTCTTAGCACTTTGCCAGGTCCTAGTCTGAAATGAAAATTTCTAATTATTTTCTTATCTGAATTTTCTACTATGGATTTAATTCTTTTTCCACTGGCTAGAATTCTACATGTTCTCTCAGATTTTCTTCAGACTGGTATGGTTTCAGTATTTTAAACCAAAATGGAAAGACTTTCTGATAAATACCTAGAAAACTAGAGCAAAAATTTGCATTCCAGCTACACAGTCAACATACATCTCACTTTACATGTATGTGAGACTCATTGTCTTCAATCTTAAATTTGGGATAAAGTGAGTAGATCTGTCTTGTTTAACTTTTGGAAGTGAATAATTTTACAGAGCTTCTGAGCTGCCAGTTGTTCTTCAGCGAAATTTAAAACTGGGTGGATATGTGCATTCACTTACAGGCTGCTCAGAAAGTCATTCTGCCAGAAACAGTGGAGTGAACACTTACCTATTAACAACAAAGAAAATAAAGACAAACAAGGATTTGTTTTTTAATTCACTTTCAGGAAACTTCATTGTAGGTTGTAAGGTTGTGGAAAATAAGTAGTCAGGGCATTAAAACTTTACAAAAACTAAAGGAATGTTGATACTTTACTGTCTTGGAATTCTTATGATCTTCTCAAATTTAATTAAATCAATATCACTTCCTATTCTTTGGGCTGTAACTTCAGTTATTTTGGAGGATTGTAGAAATTAGGCTTTTAAAAGGATTTCAATAGTGCTTGTTTAATGTCAGAAAAATTTATTTTCTTATGAGGTTATAAACATGAAAGATGAAGATTCACTGTAATTAGGGGCATGAGAAACTTGTGTAATTTATTTTCCATATTATCTTGTCTTCTTCATTTCCACTGAATTTTTCTCAGACTTTGGCTTTGTCTGCTATTTTCTGATCATGTGTGCACTGAATGGTATTGAAATGAACTGCATTTGTCAGAAAAGGTGGAAGTATTTTGTATGTGTTAGTTGTTTTGTTTTTATCTCTATAGTTGCCCGATGCCTTATAACAATTTTCTTTCTCTTGGTTTTTTTCAGGACTAACAAATCTTGGAAGGACTCTGAGAACACATTCATCATTTTGTCAGGCTTGACCAATGAATTTTATAAAAACATAAGGATATTTTGAAAATATCTGCCCAATAACTGCCCAAATTTCAGTCAATGAGAGCCTATTAATAGAAAACATGTCATACATTTTTTATCTGTGATTAATAATGCCTTCATTACATGGTGAAAGTCTACTGGTGGAAGAAGACTCCTTTTGTTAAGAAATTTTTTCACTGGTGAAAAAGACTGGCACCCCCTTATAATATGAAGCCCTTTGAGAAAAGCTGGCTGTTTCTACTGCTGCCTGTCATGTTAAGAGTTGTGTGCTCCTCCTTTGTTAGTGTGAACCTTGGGGTGAAAGTGATGAAGGGACAGTCTGTCTTTCTGTCAGAAGAAGACCTCAACTTTTCCATCCCCAGAGAGAAGGATGTCTGCAAAGTAGAAGTGATCAATGAGCCAATAACACAGAGGGTTGGGAAACTTACTCCACAGGTATTTGGGCTCTGTTTTGCCGCCTTGAGTGTTAGTGTGTGCAGGTTTGGGAGAAACTAAAAGGAGTTGCTTGATTGATTTTTGTTCTTCTTTTGGGTAGAGACTAAAAGGCATGAAACTGAATGGTGTGTGCGATTCAGCCTTTTGCTTAAGTAGATAGCTGGCAGAGAACTGCAACCCTGAAATCCAAAAGCTGAGGTCAGTAGCACAACTGCACAGGAGTCTGGTCAGAGTCTCCTTTCACAAGTGAAGAATGGGTATTTCAAAACTTCCAGTTAGGAGATATCCTCCAGTCTCTCAGCTGCTTATTTTTTTCCCATGAGGGTAACCAGTGCCCCTTGAATAATGCATAGCTCACTACAGCATTTTGAATTTTAGTCACGGAGCCATTACTTAAGGAGCAATTAAGAAAAAAATAATCACAATAAGCACATTGTGTGCAGCATTGTTTGTTCTGCTGTGCAACAGCCAAATTGTTAGCAGATGGCAAGTATATTAAAACTCCCCTGTTTTCTGTTCAAATGTCGAGCTTGTAGGAATAATGAAATATATTTCACATATTACCATCCTGTTACTCATCTGCTTTACAAATTGCCCACCTGAGTTATAGCAGAAAGGAGTTGAACACAGTTGTCATGAAGGTGTAATGTTATAGACAGAAGAAAAATGGTTTTCATGGTTCATAACCAAGCAAGTTTTGGTGTTTGAAAAAATTCTGGTTTGTGCCACAGCATACATTTTCGTGTGCCTTTATATGAATATAGTTTTTAACCTCCTTTCCAGGGTTTTTGGTGGCTTCTGTGAAGATAGGTAAAGGACTACCAATCTCAATAGATTTTTCAAAACTTCTGGCTTGGTCATCAGTAGTATTTTTGCAAACCACTGACAAGTACTTCAGCTGAATCAGCACTCCTAAGGAGCAGAGGCATACCAGGGAAAACAGAAGGTGATGGACAGGACAATGTGTGAACTTCTCTAGGGGCTGGCCTTAAGCAGTGTAGTACATCTGCTGAAACTACCCAGGGCTTGTTTTCTGCCAGCACAAGGACCCTGACCACAGTACCCCACCTCTACTTCCCCAGTGTAGGTTGGTCCTTGACTCATACAAACATAGAATCATTAAGGCTGGAAAGACCTTGAAGAACATTGAGTCCAACCATTAACCCAGCACTGCCAGGCGCACTACAAACCATGTCCCTAAGACCTACCTATATATAATTTTTGAATGTTTCCAAGTATGGTGATTCCACCACTTCCTTGGGGAACCTGTTTTAATGCCTGACCAACCTTTCAGTAAAGAAAATTTTCATAATATATAACCTAAAGGAGAGGAGGAAAAGAGGGACTTACATGTGAAACCTATGGTGAACCTCTTCTGTAGGCAATCTGTCTGGCTGAGGAGTAACTTTGTTTTTCATTTCTGCCTCAGCTTCTATGTGAAGTAGGACCCAGGTATTTTGAAATAGCCACTTTGTCCTGTGTAACCCAACATGTTTCAAGCACATAGCTAGAGGCCCTTTTCAAGAGATCCCAGGAGATGTGCATTCACTGCATCTTATTTTCCAAACTACCTCCCCTCTCCCAGCCTCGTTTCTGTTGAGCACCTGTTCTTTCATGGCCCTGAAAGAATAGCCCATGTGCCCAGGCAGTTGAGTGTGGAAGCTGCAGGCACACATGTAGAGGGAAGAGTAGTGGGCAGGTGGCTCTAGGGCACCAGGCTGGACAAAGACTGTGCCTGCTAGTGGTGCCTGAGCTTTCACCATTCCTGAAAAATGGTGCGAGAGTCCAGATTTCCTTGTGCCACTCATGATCTTTCTACAGGAAAGTCTGCAGCCAGAAAATGTCCCTGGTATGATCTGGTTTACTTCCATTAAATTGAGTAATGTTCTAGGAATGTATGACAATTTAATTACAAATTGTAATTGAAAAGCAGTTGAAGTGGAAAAATCCAAAGCTCAACAGTAATTAGGAAAATATTTAGATTTCCTTTGTCTTACCCAGTGAATTTATAGACAATTAGAGTTGCCTGTTCATAGAAAAGGAAAACATATCAGGAAACATAAACCAGATGTTTCTTTTTGCAAAGCAGATTGTGTCTCAATACACATACAAACTGACTGTCAGTCAGTGGTGACAAACCTTTGTGGAAAGGTTCTAAATTTTCCAATCTCTTGTTACCAATTAAGATGCGGAACTAATGATGTCTTAAAAATAAGGACATTAATTATTTGATATGATTGGACCCAGTGAGATGCATCCCAGAGTCCTTAGGCAACTGGTTGATGTAGCTGTGAAGCCACATTCCATGATATTTGAAAAGTCATGGCAGTCAGGTGAAATCCCAGTTTCCAGACTGGAAAAAGGGACATACAGTACCCATCCTTTAAAAGGGTAGATCTTTCCTGGGAATTATTGATCTGTCAGCCTCTGTTCTGTGCCTGGGAAAATCATGGAATGGATCCTCCTAGAAGCTGTACTAAGGCACATGGAGGACAAGGAGGTGATTTGAGACAGCCAGCATGGCTGCACCAAGGGCAAATCCTGCCTCATCAACCCATTGGCTTTCTGTGATGGAGTGACTCCATCAGTGGGCAAGGGAAGTGCTCGGATGTCTTTTTTCTGGACTTCTGTAACCCCTTTGGCCTTGTCCCCCACAACACCCTTATGTAACCAAAATCCTAATGACTGTGAGGGCTCTACACTGATTTACGTCAGTGAAGAATCTTACTTTCAGTGTACAACATTAAGCTTCTGAAGCTACAATATGAGTGGGTTTTGTATATAATATATTTATTTTTTTCTTTAAGATAGCATACCACATAACTGCTTAATTTTATTTTCCATTTTTGTAGACTATTACATAAGTAATCCAATTTATTACGTAAATATCATGTTCCTTTATGTTAGTTTGTACTAAGAAAGAAAGGACACTAAGTAAGAAAAAGACATAGAAAAGACAAAGAAAAAGACATTTTTGTTTTTGTTTGAAAAAAAAAGCAGAGCACATATTTTTACGGCACTTGAAAATAATGCATAACAGAACAGCCAGAACATAGTCAAAACTTACATCATATGACAGTAATTTTGTTTTCCATGTATTGTTCTTGTCCTTCCTTTCTAAGCAGTCCCAACAAATAAAACCAAGCATACTTTCCATAACACCACAGATTATTCCAAGATGTTAATCCATGTATATATGTCTTAAAATCAACTACCTCATCACTTAAAAAAACCCCAAAACAACCAAATAAAGGAAAGACTTTGTACAATGCACTTCTTGATGAAAGTTGAAAGCAGGCAATAAATTAATTTTAAAACTGCTTGGTATATAGAAAAATTATCACATTGCTTGAGCACCTGAGAAAGACTTCAGAGGAAGTAGACCCTTTCACTAATAATGAAAGCTGAGAAACTCTAACTATTCTTCCATTATAGAAGGATGTAAGTTCTATTCTGTATAATGGTGAGAAAGAAACAAAGTTCAATAATTCTTAAATCCTTTAATGTAAATCCAGAAGGTGGTCATGAGGTGCTTCAGTTAAATATGTATTAACAATTAATTTAGAATTAAATTATTAAATAAATTTTACACTGAAAGTCATAGCATTCAAAAATTTTCTCTATGAGCTAAACTCTTAGTCAAAATGTTAGAACCTTACTAAAGTTCCTCAGCCATTTCACCATCATCTAAAGTGGTTGGGGAAATGAAGACAATTCATGCAAGGCACTTAATTTTCATGATTCTTTTGTCATATTTTAAAAAATTACTGTCATTAAGAAATTACCTCTTCTTTTTTGAAAAAAAAAAGTGGCTAGTCAGTCAGCCATATACATATAATTGCTATTAGTTATGGCCTCATTATGTCTGTTAGTGAGTGTTGAACAGATTTCACTTTAGTCTGTGGAAGTCCATATAACCATTTGTGAATACTGCCCTGAAAAAATGCAATGAAAACTACATTTAGATTCACAGTGAAATGCTTAGGAAATGCAGTGATTTTGGTTTCTCACTGGTTAGAATATGCCTTTTCTCTCTGTAGATATGAAACATGAGCATCTTCCATCCTCCATGGACTGTGTAGGGATTCCCTGTTATCACAAGGTTAACATAGACATAGTCTTATGAATGCTAGGAGCTTTCAGCTGGTGTTTCTGTAAAGAAACAATAGTGCATGGGAATTATAAATTGCCAGTCTTGCCAATTGCAGTATTTGAGAACATGAAAATTGTATTCCTTAGAATCCAAATTCCTTTTTCAAAGAATGAGTGTGTCAAAGCAATCATTTTTCCTATTTGTGTCAGGCATGTTTCCTCATTGCCTTGCTTTCACAAGCCAACCAACCATTAAATAAATCAATCTGCCTGAAAGAAGTGTCTGCCTTAGATGATTAACTATGGCCAGACAGACTCACAAATTTTGACTGTATCAGGTATGTTGTAAGAATTAGTCTATTTTGAATTAGCTGGTAGGAAAACATGGGTATCTGCTTGCTTTTGTGCTGTGGATTACACTGATTTTGGGGCTGGATGTTTGTATGGCACAGAAATGATGTCTGATCTAGAAAAGAGATACTGGTACAAAGTCAGTATCACAAAAAGTGGGAACAACTCTAAGTTAGCAAAGTTTCTAAGAGAAATTTCACTGGGTTGTACTCTTGCGGTATAGTTGTAGTGGACATCAAGTCAGATTTACTATATAATCAAGCTATTGTCATTTGCAACTTTAAAAGTCAATAAATTTCAAATTATAATGATGGAACTGCTGGCTTTTCAGCACCACAGCAGTTGTACCTGGATATATCTATGTATATGTAGATATACCCACTGCTGGATATATCTACACCCTTAATTCCACAGGCTGCAATGGTAAAGAAGGTGAGGTCAAACTATTTGTTGTACTGGGGAGGGACTTGGCAGCCTGAAACAATCACATATGATCTTAGTCCTTCTAATTGTGGAGTGCAGGCAGCCCCATGTTAAGTGGTTGCTCTGACTCTCACTGGGAGATTACAGTACAGGTGAATACCTATTGATAGAACTACATATTAAACCTTTTGTCAGTCTGATGTATTCCAGGCACTAAGAGAGAAGTGGAACAGGGGCTGTGAAGTTAACATCTTTGGCAATGTGGTGCCAGTCTATTCTTTCTCCTTCACAGGTTTTTGACTGTCACTTCCTTCCTAATGAAGTCAAATATACCCACAATGGATGTCCGATTTTAGATGAAGACATGGTCATGCTTAGGCTGTACAGGTAAGCAGCAGCAGCAGATCACACTTCACTTTTACCAGGAGCCCAGCTGACCTTAGGAAGAGCAAGCAGTCCATTTTTTACAGTTAAAGCATGTTCTGCTGTACATGTTGTAACTACTTAGATTCAGTAGCTGCATCATTAGTCAAGGAGTGACCATCTTTTTACAGAAATATTTCTCACCATGTATTGCAGATATGCTCGTTTAACATTATGTATTGCTGGCTTACTGCACAAAACCAACGATTTTTCATTATGTTATGGAAAGTGGCAATAGCACTTTCAGAGTACTGCATGTTTTCTGCTGTCCTGCTGATAGAGACAGACACTCTCATATACACACAGAGAGTAACCTCTTCCTTCACACACACATCCTTATAAGTAGGGGAATTTGGGCAGCAGGATCTGGGTTATGGTGATTCAAGGCTTGAGAATGCAAGAGAGAAATCAGCTCAAGTAATTCAGTTTCTAAGATGAGGACAATGCCCAAATCACAAAGCAACAGAAGATGGCATGAAGCATAACTAATTTTCTTCTGTCCCTTGCAGGTTTACAGAAACGGAAACGTTTGTAGAAACATTCACCTTTCATGTGCAGTTACTTGAGCCAGACTGTAACATCATAAAAATGCGCCCCCATGCTTTGGAGGTCCCTGAATACTACGGTCTGTCTAGGGTGATTGACAAGAACGTCCTCACCTTTGATTATGACAGGAAGATAAACCTGGATTGCACCATTTCTATAGTCTCTTCGGAAACTCACCTGCCTGCTCATGGCCAGCTTATCGCCGGGAAAGTGCAGCAAGGGCAGTTTCGTGGAGATCAGCCATGGAGCTTCTTCCCTGGCACTAGTATGATGTGCTTTTGTTATTGCATTAGCACCTTCAAAGAGATGCAGCAGTTTAAGTCTGCAGCAGTGGGTTGTTTCAGAAGTGCTGTGTAACAGTGGGTCGTGTGAAGTTTAATGAATAGCTTGAGCTATTGTGGGCATGAAAGGGACATGAAGTTTTTGTGAGGCACCACGCAGATCACAGATCTGAGTCAATAATTCCTTGACTGGATTCTGTTTCTGGCCCATAGATATGTGGACCAATGTGACAGCTTTGTGTGTGCCAAGACTCAGTAGAAACAGCACAGGTAGTTGCTGGAGACAGCACCTAACCAAAACACCAAAGTAGGATGGATTTGGAAGACATCAGATGAAAACAAAATCCTGTAGGAGAAATTAAGTCAGGAAAGCAGCCCTACTTCTCACCACACTGTCTCTCTCACGGTTACTTTAGCTACATGGACAGGTTCCCCCAGTGGTTTCTGCTCTGGTAACTTTCACTATTGCTTTTGGGTTACAGAGCACAGCCTGGGCCAACAGTGCAGAAATGGGAGCTGTACACTGGGCCTAGGAGACATTAACAACAAAAAGATGAGTTGTGAAGAATTTCTGAGGATGGGAATTCAGTATCGACACCTTGACCCCCCCTCACCTGACACTGATTATATTCCTGTGAGGTTGGATCTCTCAGACAGCAGAAGCAAAACTCTGCATAAGGTAGATTTTAATGCAAGTTTATAATGTCTGATTGTCATCCTGTGGTTTTTGTCATTGTTGTTTCTTTTTTAATAATTTTTTTGCTCCTTGTCATGTTTGAAGAGAGATAGGGAGCCTTTAAATTTTTTCAGTTCTTAGAAATTTACCAGCTAAGCTAATGAAAGGCATTATCTCCATGCCTTTATGATTAGACCATTATGACCACAGAGGAACACCTCTGGTTGATTCCTGTCAGACATAAGTAGTTTATCCTGAGAGAAAAATGAATTCTGGTATAATTCCACAACTTCTATACAGCGTGATCTGCACTGACTTCAGCATACACAGTAATTATAAGTTAAGAGCTCTGTGAACATATTCAGTTAATAATAATTAATAGCTTGTGCATGTTTCTGTCAGATAAAGTTATTCATTAAACTCACATCAAATTAAGTAAGTAGTTTCAGCCCCAAATTAAGGACACAAATAAGACTAGTGAACCTGAAAGTCATATTCATGATATCTCAATATTTACTCTAGGCATTTTCTAATTAAAATATTTCAGTTTTCCTTTTCAAATTAATTATTGCTTTAACATGTACCCTGATTTGCTATGTGAAGCTAGAAGAAATTTGATTTATTTTTTCACTTTACTTTGCCTTTTCAGTTGTCTCATTTTTTTCCTGTTGTAGACGGAGTATGCATGGCTCCCTGTTCAGATTAGAAGTGCTGTTCCCAACCAAATACCCAAAGCTGCCCCAATGGCAAAGTTCATCCTGGAAGTAGATCAATTTATTTTAACCCCTATTACAACCACAACCATTGATGCTGAAGACAATGAAACTCCAAAGTCCCTGCTTATATTCAACATTACCAAGCCACCTCCACAAGGCTTTATCACTCACCTGTCTGACCACACAAAACCTATTGGCTCCTTCACGTGGAAGGATCTCAGTGACATGCTCGTCGCTTATCAGCCTCCAAATAACAGCCACACAGAGAGGAGGAATTATGAGGTAACAGTGGAATGTGTGAACATTTGCTGGTTTTCACCTCAAGATTAAGTAAAATGGACATAAATGTAATAGCATGTAATGGATATTTTTCAGGGAAAAATGTTTTTAAAACTATATGTAATACAGGAGCAGAGGCAAAATCCTTTACCGCTTTCTCCTATGACACAACGTCTTAACTAACACAAAATAGATGTTTATTGCTCACTCCATAAGAATTTCTTTGTACTGAATACCTTTTATCCCCTCTGACAAATACCTAAACAGGATTTTTTTTTAGTAAGAGGAATAGTGAAATAACAGTGCTTGTACATCTACCCAAGAGGCTTTGGAAAGATCAGTGGTGCCTTTTCCACATAGCTTTTATCACTGCATGATTTTACTGATCCCTGTGACCTATTTAGAGGTGACACATTTAAAGTCATGAAAGATGGACCAGTTAAAGGCCAGGATTGCTCTTTGGCCTTACAGCCTACCTGCTGTGATAATGGTGGTTTAGGGATAACAAAAAGGGGCTCCCAACAGTTCCTGCTGGGAGTAGTAAAAGCATGTCACTAACACAGAGAGCATGATGCAAATGATGAATGAGATCAGGCTTCTGTCTGCAGGTTCTTGAGTAAGTTATTTCATAACTGTCTGATAGGTTACTTGAGGAATTATCCAATCAAAGCAAAATGGTTGGTACTAAAGTAATAAAACTGAATAAACAGGAAATTAGAGCAAGGTAAGCTGAGGAAATGGTTGCCTGGAAAGCAGAGCAACAAGCAACAGTAACTGGCAATTGATGCTGACAAGACTTGTCTCACTTTTTTTTTCTTGGCTGTCACAGGAACCTCCTTTCCCTGTTTCCTTAAAGTGAGGACCAGACATCCTACCAAAACATCTGTTCCTTAAGTGCCTCATCTCTGTTCTGCTTTCAGCATTGTCTGATTGCAGGTTCAAGAATTTGACAGTTCTGGAGTCTGAAAACTCAAGAGTTTGATTTTTTTTTTAATTTTATTTTTTCTGTACTAGTGCATATATTTTCTGTCATATCTATTTCTGGTCCTACACATCTTAAAAGAGCAGGAAATGTCTCCTCCACTTTTTATTACTACTAGTTAAAGAAAGCTCTATATTAATTGATGATTTAACTGTACCCCAAATAAAAGGAAAATTACACACACTACAAACTAAGTTTCACAGAATTCACTGCCAAGAGCAAAGAAGGCAGATACTCAGTTTTGTGCAGAACTTCCATGGCTCTTTTTAGAAGCTAAACCAAGTTTTGTTGATTAACATACTATCAGATGCCTGTAAGATCTCTCAGGAGAGAATGCACTATATGTGTTTTGGAGTACATTTGGTTTCCAGTTTTCAATAAGCAGTTTTTCTGTTTTCACAATAGGTGGAGTTTGAGGTGCATGACTTCTACTTTGAAAGGAGTTTACCAATCACTGTGCATCTTTCTATCAGAACAACAGATACAAATGCCCCTCGGGTTTCGTGGAATACAGGTGGGATCTCTTATGCTAAGTTAATTTTGCTTCAGAATTAATAACATTTTGACACACATATTTGAGAAAGCTCTAAAAATCAGATTTACAGCTGGAGTCTACAGATCATTAAACTGAAGGAGCAGAAATCTATTTTCCCCTCTATCCATTTTGGAGGGAACATGTTACAACTTGAAAAATACCTAATGTCTTAACTGGAATGAAAAATAAAGAAAAAATGGAGTTACAGGAAAACTGTGACTTATTTATGCAGGATTTTCTTGAAGAATGAATTGTACATTATAAAGTATTAATATTAAGGGCAAATATATGATGGAATAAGAAGAGTGGGGTAGCATGTGGGGAAGACCAAGGCTTGTTGGTGTTGTTTAAAGTGTGCAAAAATTAACAACTAGGAAAAAGGGCATGACATACCACCAGCCATTTAAAGCCTGGAAACCTTACAGGGTTAGGTCTAATTCAAACAGATTTATAATGCCTGCACTGGAAAGGGAACAGAGTCTCTCATCTAGAGTGCATTGATATTTAATCATCAAAAGGAAAATATATAAAATCAAACATGTCTAGAAGTTAACACCAAGGAAAGTGCAGTTTTCCTATAGTAGAAAAGGAAAGGAGCTGAGAAGAAGGTACCTCATGTCTTCCAGAGAAACCTCACCTGAAATGGCCATCTAATTAAGGAGCACAATCCTCTGTCAGGAAGATCAACATATGTTTTTAATTGCAGACTCACTAAAGAATCTAAATGCCCAGTTTCAGACATTGTGAGATTCCAAGTGCAATGCTCCTGTTGGTGCAAATGTCCAGAAATGTGCCTCATTAGAGCATCAGATAATTAGAAACCAGATGTCAAGGAAATTTCCTGCTTACCTTTCAGATACCCCTCTCTGTGAGCCACAATTGCACTACCCAAGACTTTCACTGCTGGGACTGAAGCCATTCACAGCTGGTGGCTCCAGTGACCTGATGGATGTCCTGCTTGATTTCCTACACTCACCACACACACACAAACAGACAACCTTCTGTTACTGGCTCAATCTGGGTTTCTCATGTTGGAATCCTAGCTGTCTGTTACCTCTATGTAATTTACCTGTGATGCAGCAACACAAAATTAGCTCAAACTGGGTGTCTCCAGGGAAGGACCCTGAACAAAGGAATCCCTGACTTTTATACCTTCATAATCTGTGTACTTGTTCCAGTGGTGATATTTGTTCTTGTTGCAGTCTCTGGGTGAGCAGCCACACCCCATGCCCTCTTGTACAAAAGGCCCATTGATGGTTCTTTGCCTGGGGCTCCAGATATTCCTCCCCACCCTGGGCACAATGTCCAAGTTGCACATTGTGAAGCTACCTGCACTAGGTGCATTCTGCAGCATCAGAATTGGTTATTTCTCTGAAAAAGATTCCTTAAAGACAATGAAAATTTCAAGTATGTCAGAAGCTGTTATCAGACTTTTAGGTGGCCTTAGAATAATAGCATTATAGAAGTATTAAGGTTGAAAAGAACCTCCAAAATTATCTTCATCTGAATATCATCATGCCCACTAAACTATATCATGAAGTGCCATGTCTGCTTGGTTTTTGAACACTTCCAGTGATGGTGACTCCGCTACTGCCCTGAGGAGCTTGTTGCAAAGCTAAATTACTCTTTCAGTGTAGAAATTTTTCCTAATATCTAAACATCCACTGGAATGCCTTTCACACTTAGATGTGTAGATAGAATTAAATATCTTGTGTTTATTCCCTGGCTGGAAACACCTTTAGAAGTGTAGATGCTGACAGTGACATAACTTTCTGCTCTTTGCAGGCCTCAATCTCCTAGAGGGGCAATCCCGACCCATCACATGGCAGCACTTCCAAATTGTAGACAACGATGACATCCAAAATGTTCGCTTGGTCACAGTTGATGGCTTACAGCACGGGCGGCTGTCAGTCAGAGGTAGGTAATTTCAACTGCAGAGACTGGAAAAATCTCCTCTATGATAAAACAACAGCTCTGCTCCCTCTGCTGACCACCTTCCCCCGCTACAACCATGCTAGGCATGGGCATTAAAACAGGAATGTTAAAAAAACTAAGTATTTAAACCTTTGCTTTCCTAAATTATGTTTACACTCCAAAGGCAAAATTTTAAAGAAATCAGCTATGCTTTCATTGAGAAACATGATTTGGGAGAAACACAGTCAATACATTTTCAGTTCTTACATTTTTGCTTGTAGATGTTAAGGAATGCCAAGTGATTTTGTTTTGTTGGCAAATACAGACAATATTTGGATATAGTTGTTACTGGCAGCTTTAAGGTTTATTTCAAAAAGTTGAAATTAAATTAGACTTCTAAATCATTAGTGTTCTGCATTATCAATATTACTAGTTTTGCTCTCCAGCATATCAGTCACCACAGTGCTTGGGAAAAAGGTTATGTAATGGAAATCATTCTGCTCTTGGCAGGGTGAGAACACATTGCCACTATCAATGCTGAGTTTTTTGATAGTTGAATATGTTCATGTAAAATGCATAACCTAAAAACATAAAGAAATTATTTAAAGAAAAAGAAAGGTGTTGTTTTGAATATAGCAAACATAGAAACTATTCAAAAGTAAACTTAACTCCTGGAAACTCCTGACAAGTAGTCCAGTGTCTGCAGGATCATCCTCCTGCAAAGCTACAGACAGGAACTGTGTGTTGTCAGCAGTGCTGGGTGGGTTCAGCCCCAGAGACAGTGTTAGGGAGACTGTGTAGCCAGTCAGGGCCCATCTCCTGGTGTCAGTCCTGCCTTTGCTACTGCGTTTGAGGGTTTCTCAGGCTACCATGCACCAGTCAGAGGTGGGTATTTTATCTCCAGTGACTGCGCCTTATTCTCTTTTATCTTTCCTCATGCCAAGGAAAACATCACCACAATTTTTGGTAATTGTCTTTTTTTTTGTAAAACCTTAGAGGAATGCTTGGCTTCTTTTCTTGGTGGCCCTGGGGAGCTCATACCTTCTAGCGCAAGCTTGCAGTTCTTGAATCCTTTAGCTTGCCTGAATATTTGTCAATAAGCATAACATTTCTAGTGAAGCAGAGGTATAAAACTGTCTTATTACAGATCATAACCTCAGTATGCCAAAATCCCTACATCATTATATTTTACTTGAAATGAAATCCTAATATTTAATTATAAATATATAT
Organism: Ploceus nigricollis; assembly: GCA_013399945.1. Taxonomy (NCBI): domain Eukaryota; kingdom Metazoa; phylum Chordata; class Aves; order Passeriformes; family Ploceidae; genus Ploceus; species Ploceus nigricollis. The sequence continues at coordinate 46,270 of VXBC01001542.1, read as the reverse complement.
TTTTGATATATTCTTTGATGCTTAAAATGCCTGTAAAATGCTCTGATAAGAAAGTAGATGTTGAAATTAAAATGGAAACAATCACAGTTAAAAATCCTTCATGCCTCCAGTTACCTTTAGTGACATTTGGAGGATTTTCTCTGCTGTCACAGTTACAAAATTTGCATTCTTATTAGCTATTCCAACTCCTACAAACTCTTTTTTGGTAGGTGAAGTTACATTTGATTTTTCTAGTTAGCAATATGTTGTTCATCTCTCTCCCTCAATAATCTTCATATGAGTGGAAAGATACTTTTCTGGTCTGAACTACACATTTTTGATGTGTTTTCTTCCACTGTTTTGACAGGAGGGAAAGGATTCATATTCACCGTCTCTGACATTCAGGCTGGAGTGGTCCACTACCATCATGATGACAGTGATTCTACTAAGGACTTCGTGGTATTTAGAATTTTTGATGGCTCCCACAGTATTCGCCACAAGTTTCCAATACATATCCTCCCTAAAGATGATAGCCCTCCATTTCTGATCAGCAATGTGGTCATTGAAGTTCACGAGGGGCAGACAATCCTGATTCAGCGCTCCATGCTTCATGCTTCAGACATGGATTCTAGTGATGACTACATACTATTCAATATTACCAAGCCATCACAGGCTGGAGAAGTCTTGAAGAAACCAGGACCAAACCTGATAGGTAATGAAGCACATTCACAAAAGCACACTTTTCTTTGTCCTCTCCTTTAAAAAATACAGTAAATGTTACAGTCAGACACCTTATTTTGGCTCAGGACAAATAATGGCAAATTTGGACTTCTTTCATTGTAGTTTAAAATCCCATCACTAATTAATGTTGGTCTCTGTACTAGCATAACTGTCCCTGTGTACACAATTTATCCTGTAATTCTCCCATTCTGAGTCCATTTTACTGCAGTACTTTACTCTGGAAAAAGTATTCGGCAAATCAGGAGTTAGTTTACATGCAAGGATCTGTGACAAACTCAGAGCTAAGACATGATCGTAATTATGCTAAATGATGAGAAAACTCTTCTTCCATGTAACAACCCAGAAATTCCTGTGCTAGGCTGTAGAGGCTGCTAGTCCTGCAAATTCTCTTCTGACTTTTGAACAGGGCTTTCAGCCTGTTTGCTGTGTTGCTTCTTTTTTTAAATGATCTTTAAGTGACACAGAAAAGAAGTTGATAGTGATCTTCAGAGAACATAGAAGACAATGAGAGAATATTTTGAAGGACTTCCTCCAGTTGGGGTGAAAAAGAGGACATTATACTCGCCCAGTTACTTGGACAGCTAATGCATAACTTTAATGTAGTATTAAAATCATGGAGTGTTCAATAGAAGATGAATTCTTCATTTCAACAGGGTATTCTGTCAACAGTTTTCTTCAGAGGGATCTATTTAATGGAATGATTTATTATCATCATTTGGGAGGAGAAGTATTTGAAGATTCCCTTGAGTTTGTGCTATGTGATAGCCATGACCCTCCAAATCTCTCAGAGCCACAGGTATGGAATGGAAGCAGCTTTGCAGTCTCCTGAATTTCTTCTTCAAATGGATGATATCTTACATGTTCTGACAGGCTTTCAAATAGGACTGGTATAGATTTTTTTCTGATGACAGTCATCACCACAAACAATGTTCTTCAGGGCTATTTCTTGTTCTTGCTTTCAATGGGGTAATTCTCTCCTTGGCTGAATAGAGACAAGTTCATCCAAAAGTCTTCTTCCTATGCTATAAAAAGAAATGTTGAAAACAAATCATATTTGGGCACAGTACCAACAAATTAAACAACCCTCCTGAAGTCAACTGAGAATAGACTCTTTTTTTTCACGCAAGAGCCCAACATATTGAATTTAACTGTGCTTTTAATTTAAAGGGAAACCTCTAAGATTCAAAAGCTTTGCCTTTAACTGTAATATACCTCCATTACTCATGTGTTGATGATGTGGCACGACAGCCACATCCTGTATCTCACAGTCCAGTGATCCAGTTCTGCATGCATGTTGGTAAACAGCTGCTTGTGACACTCTTACTGAGAGCAATGGTTGATGATTCTACTGTCTCCCCAATTCCAGGTGATGATGGTTCACATTATCCCTGTGGATGATCAGCTACCCAGAGAAGCTCCAGGAGTGACCCGTCACCTGGTTGTTAAGGAGACTGAGGTTTCTTACCTAACTAAGAAACATCTCCACTTCATAGATGTGGAAGAGCAAGACAGGGAGCTCACATACACCATAACCACTTCCCCTTTTTTCTCTTGCACCCATGGGTAGGTGCAACCTGACGTACCTTTCAGATGGGACGGGGGAATAACCCATGTAAGAGGAGCAGCCTCAGTGGCAGTAACATACTTGTACCTCAAGTTCTTCGTCTGTTTGTTGAAAGTGCAGGTGACAATAGCTGGATGCAGCTCTCCTGTTGATGATTAAGGGTAAGCTAGAGCCTGAAGCAACAGAGTAATACACAGAGTAATAAAAAATAGGTAATTCATAGCTGAACAAGAAATAAGAAGCAGTAAATCTTGTGAAATACTTCCTTTACTTTTCTTTGCTATGAATTTTACACTGACTTGTGGGATCCTGTACAGCCTCAAGCACAAGTCACAGCACGTCTCCTGTTAGAATGGGGCTGACCTGTGTCTGCCCCAGACTGGGTCCAGGAATTGCTGCAGCTTTTTCAAGAATATGTATCAGACACCCTGATTGTGGACTAGGAAGACGTGGAGCAGAAAACAGGCAAAACACACTGTGGGAGCAAGGGAGGTATGGAATGAATGGGTGCAGTAGCAGTTTACATCACTGGTGCTGTAATCTCATTAGAGCATCAGCAACAATTTGCTAAATGAAAAGTTTTAAATCCAGAAATTGCATGGTTTAAGCTGAAGATCAACACTTTCAATTTTGACTTCAAGCAGCAAAGGATCATTATGCAGCTGGGGAAGAAGGCTGTTTTCCTAAGCAGTTAAATAGCCACATGGTTATCCAGTTTGCCGGTTACTGCTGTTGGAAAGCTGGGTTGCTGGAAACTGGTTAATTTCAGAGGTTATAAGATGCACGAAACTAGAAATAATTAATTTTTCCACTTAAAGATATATGCAGGTGTGCAAGTAATGATCATACTGTGATGGACTAGACTTGCAGGTGGTGTAAATAGTATCTGGGGTGTGTAGAGACACTTGCAGTAATTCCAGAGCTTGCTTATGAGATGATTTTTCATGATCATCCTAAGAAGTATTTCTTTTGGTCAGTTTTTCTGTGGTAATGTTAAAATGAATAATAAGGATGGAAGAAAGGAAAATGTTTTTCCTTTCAATGCAGCTGGAAGTGCAAAGCTAATTTGAAATGCAAGATTGAGCTATGTGGCTATTTTTCTTGTTCTTTGGTATGGCTAGCCAAGATGTGACATACATATTTTTGTGTAGCTACTCAGATGCTGGGAAGCTGTTTATGGTGGACACCATACCCAAACTGGTCAAGGATCCTGCTGCTCTTGCACTGCGGTCATTTACTCAGGTGTGTTATGTTACCTGATACCATAATGAGTTTTAAACAATTTTCAAAAGTTACAAGTGTGCAGCTTTTATTTGGCAGGAAAACAAGAGGTGAAAACTGAGGAGCAGTACTATCACAGTCTCTGCTTAAGAAGCTCAAAACTCTGCTATTCTAATACCAGGTTTTAAAACAAATTTCTATCATGTTTCAGTTTTGCAATATGTAAACACAAATGTCCTAAAACCAGCAGGGGCTACAGTTGCTTGGGTAGGCTGAATTTGGCTTCACATGATGAAAGAGGAATGAAAAAGTACGCAAAATGTGAAAATGAGATCTTGAACAGTTTTTTGCTTCATCTCAGTGTCTCCACCAGTAGATGTGGTACAAAATAGAACAGGCTGGAACAGACTTTTTCAGGATTTTGTAGTTCAGTTTTCATACTTTTGTAGTTTGACAAATAAGTATCACTAAACTGTCCTGTTTTATATCCTGCTGTATGGTTAAAGTTTCATAATGATCATTGCGGTACCATAATGAGAGCTCTGACTCTACAGACCCTAAACCATGTGCCTAATATGGGTATCTGGATGCAAGATTTTGTTGTTCCTATCACTGGCCTGTCCTCACCATGAAACACAGGGCATGCAGTTACTATTCATACTAAGGAGGGCAAATTCAGCTGCTATGGGAGATGTTAGCTTCTAGGAATTGTTTATTTTAAAGTCACAGTTAGAAAAGGTCCTTGGACCAGCATTTTGGAAGGGACCCATAAGGAAGTTCAGGCGATCACCTCTGCTATCACTTCTAAACCGTATCTGTATTTTTTGCTATGGGTTTGAATACTTGAACCTGTACTTACCTAATTTGTACCTAAAGATGCATTTAATCAAGGTATGGCTAGTAGCTAAAGAGTAAATGCAAAATTTCTAAAATTTATTTTGATGGCTGGATAACACCTAAACATGGGATGATAAAGATCCCTCATGTCATGGCTTATGGATACCCCCATTAACTCCTCTTACATGCACCTTTCTTCTCTTTTTGTAGCATGCTGTGAACTATATGAAAGTTGCTTACATGCCACCCCTGCAGGACATCGGACCCGAACCTCAGCAAGTCCAGTTTATTTTTTCTGTCAGCAATCAGCATGGAGGCACTTTGTATGGGATCTGCTTCAATATTACAATTCTTCCTGTGGACAATCAAGCCCCAGAGGTAGAGTGGTGGGTAGGGTAGGAACGTGAGAAAGAAGGACTTGGAAATTGCTTTGGATAGAAACAAAATCAGAGAAATGTTTGATTTTACTGAGATAAAAAATTAATTTTCCATGGAATCAGGGTTTCAGAGTCTTGCACACAACTTGTATTGGGATAGAAGTAGAATGTAAAGTCTGATGAGTGTGCAATGTCATTTTTTGTGCTAAGCTGAGGATGACCTTTGGCATCTATATATCTGTAAAAAAACATATATGTTGCATCTTGGTTAGCAAAACTGCATTCTTATATTTTGTGTTGCTTATTGCCTATGGAGATCAGAAGCCTCCAGGAATGGGATGAGAATTAGGATGCATATATTATATCCCACTGTTGGTAATTTCCTTAGCTTTTTCTGACACAGCAAAAAATAGTATATCCTTTGTCATATTTCTTTTTAATATGTCACACATCCTTATAGAACAGAAAATGGGAATAACCCTGTTTGGTGTGTGTTTAGAGGTGCAGCAGCACAGAAAGCTCAGCATTTCTCCTCCCTGCAGGTTTTTACAACCCATGTGAGAGTGCAAGAGGGTGGAATGACCCCTATTACAGAGGGACACATTCTCATCTCTGATGCAGACACGAAACGAGAGCATCTCTTCCTGCTCCTGCAGAGGCAGCCGCAGCATGGGGTAGTGGAGCTGGATAACATTCCCATAAATGGAGGTGACAGGCTTTCCTGTGAGGACCTGCGTACCCTGGCAGTCAGGTTAGAAGAGTGTTGCTGTCTTTTGCAGTGGCTGAGGCTCTCTGTTGAATGAGCTAAAGCCTGAAGTGGTGCAGGGTGCAGAGGCTCGCAGTGCTCACCACAGCTCTGGCAGAGCTGCTCCAGGACAAGATTGCTGGCTGAACCTGGGATTGCAATGTCACCATGAAATGAGCTACTGAGTGGCCAGGAAATGGGAGTCAGCATGCCTGCTGTAAATAGATTTCTCTATAAAAGCACTGCTGCATGCAGATGAGGAGACAAATTCTATATTCAGCCATGCAGTTCCTGTGAAGAAGGCACTGGTGCCAACTTTTTTATTTTAAGGAAGTTGTGTGCTTATTGAGCTTGGTTCGTTTACAAGAAAACTTTTGTTAACATTAGTTAATGTAGAGAAGAAAATTTTACTTCTTTATTTGTGGCAAGAACAAGACATGAAACGTGCACGTGAGGTTAGAGCTCCCTGGCTCTATTTTCATCTGTTAGAAAGTAGGCACTCACCACAGTCCTGAAATACATGTTTAGTAAACACCTCACAAGCATCCAGGACGTAGATGACAAATCCTTAGGGAAACCTTTTTCCTGACTGATGAATGGTTTACTTTGGGAGTTTTCTTCCTGTAGGAGACCCCAAAAGCCCTTTGGAGAAACTCTGATTCAGAATCAGCAGTGTTAGGTGTACATCCTTACACAGGGAGCAGCTTTTTATACTGGGAGGGATACACATTGTAGGGCATGACCAGAAATCATGGATTCTTTCTATCTGTGAAAAATTTGTGTAGCTCTATAATCTTTTTTCCACAGATATCGTCATGACGGCTCTGAGACTCTCACTGACGATGTTTTCTTTGCAGCCACAGATGGCATTCATTTTGTAGAGTTCATCCTGCAGGTCAAGGTCAGTGTGCTGCGTGTTTCTGAGGGCAGCTGTCTGTGTGGAGGCAAATGGTTCAAAGCTTGGCTTATGAAAGTCCCTGCATTACCTTGGAAACAGGAAGATAATGGATATGTTAGGTTTCCATCTCAGCCCTACGTTTCAGGTTCATGTGGCAAATTTAAGAGGAGCTTTGACTTGCACTTTGCACTTAAACTATAATTATTTAGTTTGGTTTACTTATGTCTTTTATTCTTAATTCAGCTGGTTTCTTTTTGCTCATAGAGAAAGCCCAGTGTACTCTGACAGTGGCATCAAACTGTTAGTTTGAGCTGCAAAGCAGTGTACTGAAACACCTGGCTTCCACTGAAATGAACAGTAAGAAAATCTTAAATTATTTTTCTGATTAGGTGTTGCCTGTGAATGATGAGCTACCTGTTATGCAAACAGGCCTTGTTCCCGTGCTCCACTGCCTGGAGGGTGAAGAAGTAGTCCTCTCCTCAGAGTACATTTATGCCACAGATGTGGACAGCGATGACATGGAACTGATGTTCATTCTGGCCCGCCAGCCCTGCCACGGGGTGGTGAGGAAAGCTGGCATTGCCGTGGATCGTTTCTCCCAAGCTGATGTCATTGCTGGTTTAGTCACCTACAAGCACACTAGTAAGTGAGCTAAGGACAGAATTAGAATGAAAGGTGGTCAGACAAGTATTAGTAAAAAAATCTTAACCTGAATCCATGCCTTTGCAGAATTCCAGTAGGAACTTCTTAAAAACCATGTGCTGTGACTAGGGAAAAATATAAACTGGCTTTAAAAAGAGTTGTCTGATAGACAATTACCAAATGTTTTAACATGTTCTCCAAATCCCTGCTTTAACTGAAAATTATATTCAAACAAGTATATGAAAGCATCATAATCCAGGAGGAACTCTTTCTCTGTTGCTGAAAAAATATCTTGGGCTTTTTTGACAAAATTATTACTAAGTACAAACTAGAGTATTTTGGTGTGTTTTATGACAGTAAAAAACCACACTTTTACTTCTTGCTTGCCTCTCCAATCTAGAAGGATATCTACTTTGGACAGCTCATGGTCTTTCCATACCACATGATAAAGGAAGTTCTGACTTTCTTAATGAGAAACAAAATGTTTAAAAAGGCTTTATTTTGTGGTTTTATTGTTAGTACCCTTTTTTTTTAAAAAAAATTACTGGCAGAAATCAAGGGCTGATTAATTCCCTTTCTTACTTAAACTTATCCTTTCATTGGGATTAAAGAGGTTCTCTTTCTACATCTCTGAATAACAGCTTTAGTGGCTTTTTTTTCCCCCAAACATTCTGGTTTTCTGTTTAATTATTCTGTAATTCTGTGTTAGCATGGAGAATAGATGTGATATTTTCAAGCTTGGCACTGTCTAAAATGAACAGCTGGTGTTTGAAAAGGAAATACTTAATTGTGGCCACCAACAACAAACTTTTCTTCTGCATTCTAAAGACATCACAAACTGTATTTCAATGACAATATTTTGCAGGGGCAATGAAGTTTTGCTTTCAAGGGTGTAGCGTTTGTGGTTTTCATTTCCAAATTTCTAACATTAAATGTGCTGCCAGTAGGTATCACAAGAGAAGTCTGGGAGTCACTGCCTTTCCTTTGCAGGCTGCTTATTAATGATACCTTGCGGCAATGCAGGACACAGGCTGCCAGCAGTGCTGACAGCTGGAATACTCTGCGCCCACAGATGCTTCTTGCAAGGGGTGGCAGTTCCCAGTCCTGCATCAGCCCACATTTTAAATGTGATTGCATATAGGCATAATATACAGTACAGTAATAAAATACATCAATAAAGTACAGCCCTTTTTATAGTCCATTTTGTAAGGATAAGAAGCATATAAGAATACATGCATTACTTGCTATATTAAAAAATTTTCTTTTGAAAGAACATGAATATTACCATTTGTCATAGAGGAACACAAATATAAAAGAAAGATTTTCCTACATTCCTTGAGAAGGAGTGCAGAAAAAACACTTTTTCCACACAATATAAATTTTGCACATACATTGGTGCACAAAGAACAGAATCTTGAGGACTATTAGTCGTTTTATTACAATGTAACATAATATCATAACATTACAATTATAACATTATAATTATTATAACAATACTAAGACTCTTTTCTACACCCTCTTATTATATCACAGAAGTGAGCTGGTTAAAACTAATTATGAACAACAAACCAAATCTCTAATCAAGCAGCACCCCACCAGTCAGAATTAAGAATTCCAGTAATTTTGCTGCTGCTTTCTTTTTCTTCTGACTTGATATTGAAGACTGTCCTTGCAGGATAAAAATTAGTCTTCATGACGTTTTGGTAAATAATTTCTTCTAAATATTTTTTCCCAGGTGGTGAAATTGGCCTGACTCCTTCAATAGAGATCTTAACCTTGATTGTCTCTGATGGCGAGGCTGGCCTAGACGTGAAAGACTGCTGTTATGATGGACCTCCTTCTCCCCCAGTTTCACGTGATGATCCATTTCCTGTCTACGACCTTAACATCACTGTACTTCCAGTGGACAACCAGCCTCCATCAATTGTAACCGGTGAAAGCTTCCTCTCACTATAGCAGTACAGAGTGGGCTGCTACCCAGTACTGTAATGGCTAAAGACTCAGGGTGGCTTTTTTTGTTGTTTGATTTTTAGCATTAGAAATAGTTAGTTGAAATCAGCATACAAAAGTTTTGTATCAGAATTTTCATCAATTTTATTTTCATTTGCTTGTACAGTGCAAGCACCCAATTCAGCTGCCAGTGCAAGTATGAGTTTGTTGCTCTTCAGCTGCATGTTTAAAGCATGCAGTTAGAGATGAGAGCGTTCAGATCTGCTCCCCACCATGCCCACATGCTGATTGCTCCATATGTAAGCTATGTCTAGGTAAAAGTGATCTATATCTTGTCCCTGAATTGAACTTATGGCCCAACAGGTATCAGGTTTATATAGGGCAAAAGCATAAACATAAATAGAGATACTTATTTACCTTTGTGTTTAGAGCATAAAACAGAAATCTGGGCCTTACATGGAGGGACAGAATCATTATATTTAATTATTTTAGCAAATAAAGACAAAAGCTATACATTAATAGATGTGAAGCCACCTTTTCACAAGTACTCTTCAGAATCTAATAAATTCAGTTAAAATGGAAATAGAATTCGTAATGTACATCTAGTCTAGCTGCAGCCTGTTATGTGAAATTTCCATAAATTTCCTGGGCTTTTTAGTGTGGCTTGTTGTATACATACCAAAAGTATGTTTTCTACATGCTTGTGTCTTTCAATGTAATTTGTTTTTAAGTATCAGGTATATGTTATGTATCTCAGAGAGTATTTAAGCACATGTATGAGTAGTTTTGTAATTTGCAGGCGCTCACCCAAGTAATGTTCTGGAAATGAAGCATTGTCCCAGCAGGGAAATTAAGCATTGATGCATGAAAGATTGTTCATTATGATCAATTCTTAACAGCTCTCATGTAATTAATGCTCTGACAAACAGAGGTAACAACTGTTTTTGAGCAGTATATAAACCTTAGCTAATAACTTAATCAGTAAAATAATTTCATGATCCCCTTCTTTTCTACTTCTGTGACGGCAAAAGCAGAGATGTTGGTGAAAGCAGAGAAGAAAACGTTAAACCAAAACTCCTCAGTAATTCAGTATTTGTTATATTTCCCCCCTTAGTTATTTCCATTCTTATTAACAAAAACAACAGTAAAATCAGCTCATGACCAATAATACTTAACATGTTTTTTGTGCACAGGTGCAAGCTTTGTGGTGGAGGAGGGCTCCTCAGCAGCCCTTACTACCAAACATTTCTTTGCCACGGACCCTGACACCACTGCAGATGACTTAGAGTTTGTGTTGGTTTCTCCTCCCTACTTTGGTTACATTGAAAACATACTGCCTTCTCCTGGGTTTGAGAAGAGCAACATCGGAATAAGCATAGGTAAATTTTAACAATTTAGGATAATCTAGCAGATAGATCTGGAGGGCTTGTGGAAAGCTCTGCAGTGGGCTCTCGTGGTGCAGATGTAGGTGTGGGCATTAATACGGGCTTATTGAGGAGCACAGGTGCTGACAAATGAAGAGCAGTGGGACTTCGTGGAGGAGTTCAAAGGGAGACTGAAGCAATGCCAGTGTGAAGAATTGGCCCTTGAAGCAAACAATGCAAACCTTGTTTTATGCATCCAGCTGAGATCTATTAGAAGTCACAATATGAGATATTAATCTGCTCTCCCTGCCTTCCTCTTCAGTCCCCCATGAAAGGCTCCAGTGTCCCTTCACCTACACATCTGGCAATTAAATGCAGTAGCCTGGGTCCCACATTAGTTTTCAAGGCAAAGTTACAAAAGTGATAGAGGTGGTGTTTGACTTGAATGGTGACTTCCCTTGCCCACTTTCAAACTGTATAAGGCATTTTCACCCTCAGCAGAACAGACTGTGACATGCTTTGTAATGCTACCAGCTTTTACCAGCGTCTTCAGCTGGAAACCTGTAATCACTGAATGTTTAAGTTCTCATTTTTGTGGTCTGTCAGTCAAAGTGTAATCAGAATAATATAACCATAGAATCATTTAGCTTGGAAAAAACATCAAGTCAAGCAATGAACCTAGCACTATCAAGGAATCTTGGACCTCAGATATTTTCCTACTTGTTATTTGAGTTGGTTTTATGTGGGCTCAGTTTTGCAGTCTGAATTGAAAAGTGAGAAGCTTCAGAGTCCCACCTGAAGCAAAATGATGCATTTCTGGGGGGGAAAGGTCTTGTGTACTGCAGCAATATGTGCAATGTAACTCTTACAGTCAAAAAATGACAAAGAACTTAAAAAATTCAAGTTATTCATTCTTTGAAAAAAGATATTGTTTCAATTTTTAAAATGATGGATAAGACTAGAAGGCAAGAAAGTATTGTGCTAACTCATTTTCTCTTTAAAATCTGTAGGTTCATTTCAGCTGAAGCACCTGAAAGCCATGAATATAAACTATGTTCAAGCCAGGCACTTGCGAATGGAGCCAACAGAAGACAAGTTTGTACTTTATGTCACTGATGGGCTGCATCGCTCAGCAGAGACTCCATTTTTTGTGCTAATCAACCCAACCAATGATGAAGCTCCAGAATTCATAGCCAGGAATATTACTGTAAGGAAATAAGCAAAATGCCTGTCATCGAACTACTTTAACCAGAAACCAGAAACTCTAATATAAATAAGAACATTTTCCTGATACCTGTTCCTCTGCATATTTCCCTTACTTTGTGTAGTTCAGCCTACTTCAGGAAACAGCCCAGTGAAATCCCATGTAAACCTATAAGACAGAACTTCAGTGGGATAGGAGCAGTGCATAGCTCTTGGAAATTTGCATTTAAGTAAAAAGAAGGGATAAAATCTTTAAACGAATATGTGATCTAGAAAGAAGAGAGATCTTTAGTTTCCTTCTGCATTCCTAAGAGCTTTCACAATTTTTAATAGAGTATCTTTTTATATTTCTAGCATAGCTTTTCCCGTCTCTGTCGACTGTTTTTAATATAAATAACTCTGTGAACAGAGTGTAAACTTTTACTGTAAAGTAAAAAGTGGATGTATAAATTTATATGCATCCACGTTTTTGGATACCATTATACCTTTGGATACTTTTATAAAAGGCTTTCTCCTTTGTGCTTTTCTGAGCACTAGATTTGGCATTGTCTTAGTTACAGCATTTTCTATTAATTTGAGCAAATATGAACTCCTCATCGCAACTTCTCTCTTCATCACTGTAACCACTGGTTGAAATCAGTAGCTGGTTAAAAAGCTACTGGGTAAGGGATGGATGAATCAAGATGTACACTTGCACACAACAATACTCACGAAACCATGCTAGAATGCTATTATTTCTTTTTGTGTAAAAGAATTGGATGTTTTTTCTTTCACGTTCAGGTTCAAGAAGGGGAGATGAAAGAGCTGGATCTGTCTGTTATCAATGCAGTTGATCTGGATGTGCCTCAAGACCCTCTGGTATTTGGGGTTGTGCAGAGGCCCTTGTATGGGTTCCTTATTAATGGTGTTCACGGCAGTGATGTTCTACACTATAAAGAGTTAATTAACCATGATCACCACAGCCATGGGTTGCTTGTTCACGGCTTTTCCATGGAGCTACTGAGGAATGGTAGGTGCAGCATTCTTCTGATAATGTTTTTTCATTATTTTAATGAAACAAGTGGCACACTAAAGAAATCTTCATCATTTATTTATTCACTTGCCTTATGTTTATTTTCAAGACAATGTTTAGGAATGGAAGTTGTCCTATTTAATGCTATTCTTATCTTTTGATTTTAGGAACTGTCTATAAAATCATCCTGACAGACCTCTGTATCAAAAGGGGTAATAATATGAGTAGGAAAATCATCTGTCCTGAAAAAAAATAAAGGGAATAATGTAACATAATGTAACATCATCAAATATATTTGTAAATGTTTTACAGCACCTAGAATAGAGAGACAACAAGACTGATTTAAAAACACATTAAGTGATCATGGGATTAAGTATTTCTTCAAATGATTGCAGAATTGTAAAATATTTTGGGTTGCAAGAGACCTTTACGGGTCAACTAGTCTACCTCCCCTGCCATGGGCAGGCACAACTTGCACTGGACCAAGTTGCCTAAAGCCCCATTGAACCTGACCTTGAACACATATCAACTCTGGGCAAACTGTTCCAGTGTCTCACCACTCTTCCTGTAAAACATTTTGTCCTTATGTCCAACCTAAACCTACTCCTGCCCCTTGTTATCTCACTACAGGCATTGGCAAAAAGTCTCTCCATCTCTCCTATAAACCTTCTTTAGGCATTGAAAGGCAGCAATATACCATATGTCTAGCAATAAACATCCAAATTGGGACTCCACAGCTTAGCATGAGCAGTCAGCCTGCTTTAAAGCAGCAAATCTGTTTCAAGTACATGTAATAAAAAAGTGTATTTAATAGTGCAAGGAATACGGTGGATCCCTCCCAACTGTGGCTATTTAGTAAAACATGGAATTTATCAGTATAAAGAGGGGCATGAATTCAATACTGTCACTCAAATTTCAATTCAGCCCTCAAATACTGAGGAAAGATTTTTTGTCTCTCTGCCTGTCTAATATGAACCTCCAGAAATATCAGGTGTCCACCCCAAATTCTTCTGCCTTCCCAAGTCTTGGTTTGGACTTTCTTTCTTGGCTTTTTCCTGTTGTTATCCACAATGGTGAACAAGCCATCTTTGGCCTAGAACTTCTGATTGTCCATGATCATAGATACAAGGCCAGCTGTCCTTCCAAGGGCTTCTTCAAAGTTCCCTGAGGATTATTTAAAGCACAGGAAAGTACTGCCTGACAATCTCATCCTCTCTATGGTTTTCATCAAAGTGATTTGGAATAAGGAGAGGAGAAGAAATGTACCTTTTTCAGATTGACAGAGACTCCTTTTTTGGAGAGTCACTCCTTATTTAGGTCAGGCTGGTGACCTTGAGTCAATAGTATGTTGCTAGATCACTGATCAGCAGTGGCTCATCAAACTCATCTTATGATAGCTAAGGCAAGTTTATTGTTACCCTAGCATATGGGGAGGGGAGATGGAAGAAAGGTGATTGAAGCAGAGTGAAATGATGAGAGGGATTTTGCAGGAGTCAGATTAAGTTATTCTTTCCATTTCTCTCACCCATTCTCCCTCTCCCTCTCTTTCTCTCTTATTTTTCTCCCCCTTTCTGCCTCACATAGGAATGAAGCTGATGTACATGCATGACAACTCTGAAAATCTCACTGACAGCTTTAAAATCCAGCTATCAGATGGAAAACATAAAGTCCTCAGAACCATTTCAGTAAAGGTCATTCCAGTTAATGATGAGAAACCAGTGCTGAGCAAGTAAGTCACATGTTCCCGTTCCTGACAGTGGAATGTGTTTAGACAAAATGACGGAAAAGAGAACAAAACACCAAATCATAGAATCATAACATTGTTAAGGTTGGAAAAGGCCTTTAAGATAATCAAATCCAACCATTGGTCTAGCATCATGTTTACCATGTTTACCACTAAACCATGTCTTTGGTGTCTGATGCAAAGAGGAAGCCATAACTAGTAACAGACTAATGTCAGTGAAAATGATTCTATATAGGTCTCTCTCTACCAGCCCATTTAACAAAAAAAAAAAATTACTGCAAGGACAGCATGCTTAGTGTTGGTTTACATTAAGCAAATAGAGGAAAAATAAAAGCGTGTGGGGAAAAACTTTCATTTTTTCTTTCATAAGTTGCTTCAAGGTGTTTGCCAGGTGTTGTACCTCTGCTGAACACTGACCATCATGGAACTGCTTTTCTCTTCCCTAAAACAAAGACCCGTCTAAAACACCTCTCTGAAAGCAGCTCTGGATTTTGGAATGAGAGGATGCACAAGGTTGAGGCAGGAGAAGGGATTTCCGATTATAATCCTTTTATATTCTAAAATTCTTTTTCTCTGCCATAATTCAACTGCTGCAAAGGCACACATTAACTTCCCTTACACTTCAAAGCTAGGAGTCATAAATGAATTAGACATGATCAGAAATTGCCTGGCAGACCATTTATAGATAGGCAGCTGGCTGCAAGAGAGCCAAACCTCCTGGGCATTTTAAAAAGGAGCTCATCCCTTGGGATGTCCATAATTTCTGATGACTTGTCACAGAGCATCAGGACCTCCATACTTGTGACTATTTTCCAGCCCCAGACTGACAGACAGAAAGCTAAGAGTCCAAAGGTTTTGTGGGTATAGCTCTGAACCTCTAAAGTTTGCATTTCAGACTCACAACCTGTTAAGCAGACTGCCAGTAAGAAGGGAATTGTTGATCCCTCAGGGTATTTGGCCTACTTTCAGATCAGAGTTATTATTATTTTTTTACCAGTTAGAGCTTCCTGCAATAACAAATGTCAGTTTCTTAGTTTAAAGATTTTCAATGACCACATAACGCTAACATGAGAGAACGTCAATTTTCAGTTAGAATAGAGAGTATAATTTATGTATATATATCATGTACAGATAATTACTGATAATTGCCTATTTTTTCCTCATATGCTATAGCTTGGTCTGCCATTTTCCACCCCCTCTCTGTGAAACAAGATGATGAAGTGCAAGAAGTCAAGTGTTTTTAGCTTTCCCCAGCTAGATCCAGAATATTGCTTCCTTGTCTGGCAATATTAGGTCTCACCACTTGCCATTGCTGTGGTGAACAATTTCATAGATTGAGACATTTACTCCCAAAATAGCTATTCCTTTGTAAGAAGTTGTTGCCTCTTGCCTGTTACCCCTCCATAAGATGAGGTGTGCTGCCAGTATTTAAGCAGTAGTGCTTTAAGAAAATCTTCAGTTTGGCACTGAGGTGATTTAGCTGCCACATTCAGTCACTACACCTTCACTGTAGGGTACAGAGTTCCTTAGGCTAGTGCAGTTTTACAGGTGAATATTGGGCAGTACTTGAAAGCTTTTCTTAACCTTTTGATCTTGGGGCACTTTCCACCCCAGGGATTTTCAGCTCTCATCTCCATTAGTTATGGTCAACAGACTGAAGAACCTGTGATGGGATGTTTTTGGCTGGCAAACAGTGCCTCTTATTCAGAGTTATTGCCAAAACCTCAATCTGTCACCTCTTGGATGGCATCCTGTAACAGCGAGTGCCCTTGGGGAATGTAAAGCCTTCACACTTTCCTCTTGAGAGCTTCTTCCCAAAATGAGATGTGGGTGCTAGAAGGAGCATAGAGAAGCCAGTTAGATATGGTTGTGTCTCTTACAGATAAAGGTGAGCCTTGAAGACTAGTTGTCTGAAAGACAGTAATTTCCTAAATAAACAATGAGTTCATTAGAGCCAGTATTGCTGTGTTCCGTATTAGCAGTAATAATGCAATCTACTTGTTTATATTGTCTTCTTCCTATAAACTGTATGAAGATAAGCAGAATAGGGTACAGGGGAACAAGAGAGATGTGTTAAATCAGTTTGGTTTAGGTATCTCTGCTGTTTCTCACCATCGTAAGTAGAAGCTTGACTGCACTGCTTGGTTTTTTTACTCTTTTGAACTGAAATAAGCACCCTTCTTCTATTCTCTCTGAAATTGTAATTTCTGTCAGCATTTGGTTAATCCATATTTCTGGCAGAGAAATTACATGTTGAAAAGGTTCCTTTATTGCATCAATACACGACTTTTAATTTTTTCAGGAAGAACGATATAGAGGTGAACATAGGTGAAACTCAAATCATTTCTAGCGCTGTTCTGTCAGCAGAAGATAAAGATACCCCCAGGGAGAGAATTTACTACTTATTTGAAAGACTTCCAGAAAATGGTCAGCTTCAGCTCAAGGTTAGTCTTTGTACTTCAACAAAAAGCAGGCATGCAAAGAACTCTCTCTTTTTAGGGCAAAATTAAGTTCATTTTCCTTTTCTCCCAAATGCCTGTCATATTTTGAAGTAGACAGCTTGGCCAGTTTAATTGTTGAAGGAGCAACAACAATGATGCTGTCCCAGAGGCTTTGGCACTAAAACCCAGATCCTGAACAGGAGAAGATGGAAGGTAAAAAACATGGCAGTTCATCTGAGGTGAAAATTGAGAGAGATTCTGGGACAATCATCCCAGAAAGGGGAAAAATCCAGCTGAGGGGAATGGGGGAAAGTACTTGGTTAAAAAAAAAACACCTTTACTTCAGTTACTTCAGGGTTCAGAAAGAATGGAAGGAGTTGCATGTTAATGAGTAATACCTCATCAACTGAAAGAAAAGCACGGGGGGAAAGAAGGGAAAAGGAAGATGATAGAAAGGATGTGTCAAGAGGAATCACAAAAAATAAGATAAGAAATGGAAGGCAAGTCAATAAACTGTTGACCTAAAATAAGAAAAAGGAACAAAGATAGGAAAAAAAGCCTCTTTTAAATAGCGTGCATATGTGATAGAAATAAAATTATTTTTCTAAAACTTGTGAACTTGTAAAGCATTTTGATGCTAGACCTCAACATCAATCAGTGGATCATATGAGACTTGTGAATTAAGTCTGAGGCAAGAGACAGCTGCTGACTGGTCCTGTCAGTTTGAACATATATGGTACATATATATATATCTTAGCTCTCTGTCCTTGATAACCTTTGTTCTAAATCTAATGATGCTGTTACTGCCACTAAATGTCAGCTTCATGGATCAGTTCAATTTAGGGTACTAGGCTATCTTCAGAAAGGCAAGAACTTTTATGGTGTAATTCAGGATTTATTTGTTTTTGTTTTTGTTTGTTTTTTGTTTGTTTTGTTTGCGATTTTTGTTTGTTTTTGTTGGTTTTTTGGTTTGGTTGGTTGGGGTTTTTTTTGCAGCTGAGGACCTCTGAAGCTTTAAATTTCCATGCTTCCCTGAAGTTGTTTCTGATACTGTTTTAGCTATGATTTCAGATAGAACCAAGAGCAGATTTGTGAAATTAAGAAATATAAAACTTAAGCTGGGTCAGGAACTATTTAATTTTCATCTCGGTGTCTGACTGAGAAGTGTGCAGAAAATGATCTCCTAGAGTAAAAGTGGCTAAACTCCATATTACTCTATTTTATTAATGATCATTGTATCTTCTCCAGCCTTATATCTGCTGGAAAAAAAACTCCAGTTATTTGCTGCACTTCAAAACATACTATGAAGATAGAGCCTATAGAAGGAAGGCCAGGTAGCTGCCACTAACTGTCTGTATAGCTACAAAGAAACACAATTAACTGAGAAGGATGCATGGGTGATTATCAGTTAATGAAGGATCCTTGTGCTTTCTAGGTAGGACAAGGGTGGGTTACTCTCCTAACTGGAATGAAGTGCACTCAGGAAGAGCTGGATATGAACCTTGTGAGATATGTCCATACAGGAACTGTGGGGTCCAAGAAAAAAGACAGCTTCACCTTTTACCTCTGGGATGGGTACAACAGATCCCCAGCTGTGGACTTCTACATAAATATCAAGGACTTGGAAAAGGGTAAAGATCCAACTAAACTTGATGTTTTACAGTGTCTGTTTCTGAAATCAAGATATTTGAGCACATGTCCCGATCCTTTCCTTAGCACTATATAGGCCCTGACAAGTGTCCCTGCAGATCCTGTGAATTTAACTGCTTGGATTTCGCTGTTGGCCAGGTCCTGAGATTTGAAAAGGCTCTGCTGAATACAATGTGTTGCACCTTGCCTCCCAAGACTCCCACATGCTTTGCAAATAGAGCTGAAAATATCTTTCTGAAACTAGCTTTATGTCTGAGTAAATCAGCACAGAAAAATGTCAAGAACATAAAAAGGTAGGCAAAAGACTGTTCAGAAACAGCTCTGCCTCCCAGGTTATTCTACAGTCTTATGGTATGTCTTTTTTCATTACCTCTCTATTAGAAACATAAAGGTTTACCTGACACTGCTAAGATTGGAAGACGTGTCAAAAGAGGCTGTGGTCTCTTCATCCTTGGCCCCAAAAGGGTAATAGTTTTCAGGTTCCAACAGGATAAAGCCCCAAGCAATGTGGCTATGGCTGATGTCATGGCTGACCCTGCTTTCAGCAGAAGGTCAGAATTAAGATATCCTGAAGTCCTTTCCGTGCTGAATTTCTCTATAATCTTAAGTCTTATAGTTTTTCTACCAGTGACGGCTTTCCTGTGACCAAACAACGCAGAAGAGATCATCCAGTTCAATATGACTATTTTAGTGTTGTTTTGTCTATTCTGCAGGAGACATTGCTGTTTTTACAAAACTTCTTAGAGTGCCAAAAGGAGATCACAGCTACATTACAACTGATGTCCTCCTTGCATTGGACGGTACTGACAAGCCAGAGGAGCTCCTTTATGTGATAACCTCCCCACCCCAGTATGGACAAATAGAGTATGTCAGCTACCCTGGCATCCCCATTACGAGCTTCAGTCAAATGGATGTAGCACGACAGATTGTCTGCTACGTTCACAACGCCAAGGCAGTTGTTCATGAAGATACATTCAGGTAAGGCGTAGTACCCCACCCCCCAAGCTCTTCCCCTTGAATTTTTTTGGTATTTAAAAAACCTGCACTACACAATACAAAACACCCCAAAAAACCCCAAAAGAATTTATTAAAAGAGCTGGAGGCTCTGTGTGAATTCCCAATGTTTATATAGCACATCTATTTCTACTGCAATAAATATAGTTGGGAATGCTTTGGTAATAAATGCATTTTCTCATTGACTCTGGAAACATAATCAGAGACACACTTACTTGCTACTAGCTTCAACATAATTATAGCACCCAGACATGCACAGCTGTTAAGATTTAAGTGAGAGAGGACTGAGAACATACTTGGTGGAATTTTCCTTCGGTTTCTTGCTACAGCTGGATGTGGTAAAGCTGGTCCATTCAGGTATTAAATAACAGTTTTCTTATCTGTTATAATCTATCATATTAATTTGATTGTGGGTTTTTGAATGCCTAAGTATTCTGGAATATAATGAAAACCAGTCCACTTAATCTATTTTGACACTACAATTGACACGCTATTTTGACACGCTCGGAAATTCATGTAGACACTTGAAATTTTGGGGTAAATCCCTAGGTTTACCTATAGGCCCAGTTCAGCAGCCTAATGATAATTATTTTCACCCGTTTCTGAAATTTTCCACTTAGAACATTTATACTAGGTGCATTCATTCTATTCTTAAATGTGCCTCTGTTGGTTATAAAGTAGAATGATGGAATGAATTATCATCAGATAAAGAGCAGACGTACTGTGGACAGTTTTGTAAAAAAGATCAAAATCAGGGAAAAGAAAAAGCTCAAAAATAAAGAAAGTGTTTTTAAAAGAAGAATGCTTACTTTTTGCTACTATTGGTAATTTTCTCTGAAAACAGCTTTCAACAGAAGATGGACTTACTGTAAGATTCAAAATTAAGAGCTTAATAATTTTCATTTGTGACTAAGAAAAATGAAAGAGTTAGCTCCTAAGAGCTGCAATGCAGAAAAGACCCCTTTTTACACTCCCTTGAATAGATTTCTGCTCTGAATGGCTTTTTCTGTGAGGCATGATGAAGTTCAAGAACATGTTGCATCATCCAGTTTGAGAACTTTTTTGCAGGCAAGTCAAGCAAGTGGGGCATGAAGACATCAAATGAATCTCCCTATGACACTGGACCAGATAGCATTGTCCAAAGTTAACCCAAAAGTAATTCTGAAACTTTCCTCAGATGAAATATTTTTAACCATCTCTTCCACTGCATTCAGTGTGGTGGAAATTCCAGTTAGGAGATTTGTCTGATTCACTTGTACTCACTACAGAAAAAGTGAGCAAATATTCCCTGGTTTTATGTTTCTTAATTGTGAAACACATTCACCAAAAATAGAATTAGATTATTCAAGTAAGGTTGCAGTCATGCAAGCCCTAGTTTGGGCAGCATAGTACAGTGGCTTGTGTCAGCATGACTCCCATATCACACTATTGAAAGCAGATCAAACAATTCTAGGCAAATTGCAGATGTGGATAAACCCAACGTTTTCTTGTCGGGTCTGGGGGCTGAGAGGGATGTCCTGGGTGCCGACATTTTCTGTTTAGACCAATGGCTAAGAACCAAACTAGAAAGTCAGTCTTATTAAAGTAAGGTTATGATGCTTTAATAAATATTGATATTTGATAACTATTTTAATCCAAATAATTAAGTTCCTTGATGTTATCATTTGGAAAATAATTTGGTTTTGTGTAGACATATAAATATTCTGGCAGAACAGTATTATTATTTCAACAAGGAATTAATTATATGGGTAATTGTGGGAGGAGGAGGAATTAACTGACCAGATTTTTACTTCCCACTAAAGTACTTCCTTCAGACATAAATTTACCTGTATTGTTTGGTGCTGTTGGCCTGGAAGAAAGATTTGGCAGTGCTTGTTTGGACAGATGACTTCAAGTGATTAGCAACCTGACATCAGATGCTGGCAACAGAATGCTAAAATAACATGCTAATGTCCTCCATTTTGACATGCTGGCTCGATTTTGTAATGAGTTGGCACTATTTATGATTCCATTTTTATCTTTTAAATGCCATGACAGATGGTAGGTCCTGTAGCCAACTCCATTGCCATCAAACTGCAGAAAGCATGAAATGTTGGTAGATGTGAAATCAAACCATGCAACATGTCCTCCAAACTTTGCCTGGAAATTGTATCCTAAATTTTATCAGAGTGAGAATACTGGCTGCTCTCCATTCCTGAGGAAATTACAAAGCAGACATAAACTAGAAATAAATAACCAAAATCTTCCAAAGTGCAGAAGGATATCTTGGACATAGGCAGTTTCATCACTTGTGAAACTGAGCAGTGAATGAAATTCATGGTAAATTTCAGTCTGATGTATCCATGCAGGAGCTTTGTTCCTATCTGGCATTCTGGAGAAGGCTGGATGAATATTCAGATTAATGAACTGAATTATCTAAGTCTTTCACTAAATACTATTTGAGACATCATCCAAACATTTTTATACCATCAAAAGAATGAGAGAAAATTCACTTCTGCTGTCATGCTCCAGGCATTTTGAGAGAAGGTTAAGGTCTTGACTGAAGGTGCTTTACCCTTTTTTCTCCTAGCACAGTATTTATCATCCTCATTCTAATTCCGTATTTGACTTCAGATAGTTTACAAATAGCACAACCCTTTTACCATTGGCACAATAGCATTAGGTCAGTGTAGGCAGATGTCTCTAGGTTCTCAGCTGGGAATACCATCCTCAGTAAACATATTTCAAACTGCTACATAGTCCCTGGTCTGCCTATGCTCATTCCCATCTGTTTCATGGCACAGTGCCAGTTCACAAGTGATCAAGCTCTAATCATCCAGTGTTGGTGAAGGCAATGAGGAGTTTTAGATGGACAGTTTGTGTGACACAGTAAGCTGCTCCATGACCTACTGAAAGTCACTCACATTCAAGTCATGCAGCAATACACTAGGTGATGACCCTGTAATTTTAAAAGTACTTCTTCAAGGTCTGCAGTCAAGAGACCAAGGGGAAACAGGTAACCCCCCTAAATGTCAGCCACTCCCCATTTCACTTAAGTATGGTAGAAGAGTGTTACATGGAAAGCAGCCAGCTAGGCTGGCCCTCATACTGTCTGAAACAACTATCCCACTCTAATAGAAACAAATTTCTTTGCACACAAGACTCTGCTCTGACTCAGGCAGAACAAACCTGTGTGACAACCACCTTACAAAATATTTTTGCATATACTGTGCAGCATGATCACTAAAATTTATACAGAAAGATAGGTAACTCATACACGCTATAAGTTGATGGGACATGAAGGATCATGAGACATTTTCAGAGCAATTTTTAGTTTCATATGCCCAGGCATGAAAATGTTCCATGTAATTATTTTCAGAAGAAAAATACATAAATAATGATCTTGCGCATGAAATCAAAGATGAATTTTAAAGGCTAAAAGATTGGTTTTCTCCTTATTTTTCTCCACAACTGAATTTAATAATAAATTTCTGCAGACCATGCTGTCAGTCGAATGGCAAAAGCCCATACCCAGCTGGTAGGCTTCTGTCATGGTTTAACTGCAGCCCGCAACTAAGCACCAGGCAGCTGCTTGCTCCCTCCCCACCTGGTAGGACTGGGGAGAGAATTGGAAAGGTGAAAGTGAAAAAACTCACGGGTTGAGATAAAGACAGTTTAATAGGTAAACTGAAAGCTGTGCACACAAGCAAAGCAAAACAAAGAATTCATTCATTGCTTCATGTGGGCAGGCAGGTGTTCAGCCATCCCCAGGATAGCAGAGCTCTATCATGCACAACAGTGACTTGGGAAGACAAATGTCACCATGCCAAACATCTTCTCCTCCCTTCTTCTTCTTCCCCCAGCTCTATACACCGAGCATGCCACCAGATGGTCTGGGATATCCTTTGGGTCAGCTGGGGTCAGCTGTCCCAGTTATGCCCCCTCAGAACTCCTTATGCACTCCCAGCCCAATCACTGGCTGTGCAGTATGAGAGGCAGAAAAAGCCTTGATCCTGTATAAGTACTGCTCAGCAGTAACCAAATCATCCTTATATTATCAACACTATTTAACTATATTTAGCACAAATGAAAACTACAGCTCCATACAAGTGACTATGAAGAAAATTAACTCTACCCCAGCCAAAACCAGCAGAGCTTCCAACAGATTTTCTCTACAGCCTTGGGCACCTTTCTCTTAGTTTTGAAAGGAAAACTGTCATAGTGAGTAATCAAATCTTTAGTTGTATCTAAAGAAACATCATGACTTGAGAGAGAACTACAAGAAACTATGTGACTATTGATAGAAATTCTCAGCATGGAAGAATAACTGTGCAGATATGACCATTTGATAAATTTATGCTATGGATATCTATGTTATTAACATTATCCTATACAATTTATACAGTTCTGCCCAATATCTTAGCATTTCAGTAAAACTTTACTTGACTTTTGTAAAGAAACATAAATCATATTCCGCTGAATAGACGAAAATTTAAAGATACAGTTTGTGCCTAAATAAACCCATGAAGTGAGATAAGGCTGAATCTTTCTCCAGCTTGCCTTTTCAGATCGTTTTGGGGGCATTGGGTAAAAAAGATTTGTAACAGTGAACAGAAAGAAACCCAAACTAAACCAAACCTGGCAGGTCATGCACTTCACATACCCCTTTCTGTAAGCTGTAGGTGCTACTGCCAGGTAACCAAGTGAAGATAAATTTTAAGAATGTGTAAAATATGTGTACCAGATACCACAATAAGCGCCCCAGCCAGCCTTTCCCTTTAGATCTGTTCCACCTGTATCTCACCTACATTCTGAGATCAGCTTCCTTATGACTGTTGATCTCCACGGCCTTTCCTCTGGCACCGGCTCAATCCCTGCCAGTGCATTGTAACTCCTGTCATATACCTGGCTGCCTGCTTTCATGCCTTTAAGTTTTACATCCAGTCCACTTAGTGTCTGGGTTTGTGCTCCACCCAGTTCTTCTACTTTTGCAGTATCAACACAGGCAAGTCCTGTAGTAAAGGTCTGCATTATCATTTCATTTCAGTACATGGTGAATCAAGAACAGATGCTGAAGACTGCCTTGCCTCTCTTTGCCAGATTCATCATCAGCAATGGACTGAGGACTAAGAATGGGACATTCAAG
This sequence comes from Ploceus nigricollis, assembly GCA_013399945.1. Lineage (NCBI taxonomy): Eukaryota > Metazoa > Chordata > Aves > Passeriformes > Ploceidae > Ploceus > Ploceus nigricollis. Next base: position 21,763 of record VXBC01001542.1, on the reverse strand, counting down.
ATTGCCTTGGAGGCAGCTGACCAGGCTTTGCCCACTCTATCTAGGAACACGGGGTTAAGATTAACTGAAGGAACTATGGCACTTCTTACTTCTGATGTACTGCAGCTTTCAGACCCAGATACTGCGAAAGAAAACCTTACCTTCCTCTTGGCTCAGCTCCCCCAGTACGGTCATCTCTATTATAATGGGGCTGTGCTACTGCAGTACAATTTCACACAGCAAGATGTGGACAACAGGGATGTTGCATACAAGCACCGAGGTGGGAATTCCCAGATTGACAGATTTACATTTGTTGCCACAGATAGGACTAACCAAGGCTTCATCGTGAATGGGAGAGTGCAGAGCGAGCCAGTGACATTCACCATTCAGGCAAGTGTGACCACAGACCCACTTAAGAGAGATAAATAGTATGATAAGGTCAAAAATGTAGCAGTTTTGATGACAGCTGGTACTTACTGCAGTCTCTGATTTAACTGTGCAGCTAGTATATTTGTTTTCTGTGTTCCATGAATAATGAACCTGGGGAACTAACTACTTGCCAAAATGCATAATAAGCAAGTAAATACTTATATACTTAATACTCACATGCAAAAAATTTTATATAGGAGTCTCAACTATGGGAAGGATAGAACTTTTTCCTGCTCTGCTTTCCCACTTGGTGCCTGACCTTGAGATTTGCACATGTGGGGGTGTAGATCTTCATGACAGAGGAATCTTTCCTTCCCCATGTTGCAGCCACTTTGCTTCCCCACCTAGACATCCTGTTCTCTCTGAGAGTCTCTGTAAGATGCCTGCTCTGATTCTTCTCTCTTTGCTAGAATCTTTCTGTTCACTGCCCATTTCCCCTGTTTTCAAGTCCTTCATACTTCATCATAGGCTCAGATTTGTTTGCTGTGATTTTTTGTATCTATCTACGTGGCATGGTTCAGTACACAAAGTATGCCTGGTTGCACTGCCTGTCAAAATTCTGTGTTTCAAAACCCTGATACTAATGAAGAGGCTGTTAATATTTCTTGATGACAAAGTTTCAAGTTGTACGACAAGTGAGGAATACTATTTGAGCAGAGGGTGAGATGTGGGAACAGCAACAACCATTGTGGACTGCTAGAAGGTTCACCAGAATTTATGAAAGATGGCATTGTTACTATAAAAATGAGGAGACAAACCTTTGCTGCAGTTATCTTTTGCTGTGAAGAAAGTGAAATAAAAAATGAGGACTATGGGGAATGTGGGACATCAGGGCAGAGGTATATAGAATTTGTGTTACACTCCCAGAGTGTACCATACCCTGCTACATGTGGCAAGTGATGGGCAGTCTGGGCCTGGAAACTTTTCATGTGAAGTACAACCTGACTAGAACTCAGAGGTCTGCAGCAGATTGTGAGCCAAAGTGGCTATTGTCACCCTGATCTGGCTACTGCTCTTTTAGCAAAAGCAGGACAGAGAATATCCTGATGTTATAAAATGAATGTCTAACTTTGATTTAGGTGGATCATTTGGACAAAATGGCACCAAAAATTATTCATCTCCATTGTTTTTCTGATGTGGAACTGCTGAAGAATGGCAATTACGGGATCTATATTACTGCCAGGTCCCTGAGAGCATCTGACCCCAATACAGAAGATGACAAAATAATTTTTAAGATTTTGCGAGGTCCTCATTATGGCTACCTTGAAAATATAACAACAGGTGATTTCTTTCATAATCTCTATTTTGGGCCATAGCAGACCAGATTTCAAGCCCTACCCTGTTAATATTTGCTTGATAGACAGAATCAAAATTTCTTAGCAAACTTTGGGCAAAGTTTGACTGTAATAACAAAACTTTTACAATGAAACCTGAGTCTTAAGTTTGTTATGAATCCTCAAAGAGTTTGAGATAATTTTTAATCGCTGTTGTTGAGAAACTTTTTTATTTCTATCAAGAAAAAAAAAGATTAATATTGAACTTGGCCTTTTGATAAACAGGTTACACATAAAGAAATTGGCAGGGGCTTATAATGAACAGATGTTGCTGTTTTGCTATAAACCTGCATTTCTCAAAGTTCAGATTCTCAACAAAAAGAAAAGTTAAAAAGAGTCTATATGACCTACATGGTTCTTATTAGCAGGCTTTTGGTTCACCTGCATATAACTTGTCTTTCCTAGGTGTATTCATTCAGGAAGCATTTAGCCAAAAGGATTTAAACAGCAAAATCATACTTTATGTCATCAACAAATCACAAGAAGTGAATTCAGACAACTTGGAGTTTCAAGTGACAGATGCAAATGGAAACTCTGCAGCACCCCAAAGGTAGCTCCACTCTTTGTGACATGGGCTGTGCTGCCCTGTGCTTGCCACCCCTTGGGGCAAATGAACAGGTGCTGGGCTTGAAGCCATGCAGACGTGGACATAGCTACAACTCAACCTGCCATTGCTTTTGTTAGAATAGAGAAGGTTTCTTCCCCTCAAGAAGGTGAAGCCTTCTTGAAGCCTTCTTGAAACTCAGCAAGGGTTGAGCATCAGGTTAGACTGTGTCACAGTTCTCAAGGGCCTTCAGGGCTTCACCGGGAAACATAATGAATTTAGTGGGGTTGGGCACTTGGAGATCTGAGATGCTACGTGCTGAAGGATGGGACTACTGCTTCATGAACATGGTCCTGCAGCTGCAGGTCACTCTTGCCCTTAGCCGATGGCAGTGCATTTTTGACCAGCTTGAGATGACAATGGAGGGGATGCTCTCAAATGACAAAGCTATGAGTGCCATATTTCTGCAAAAGAGCACTGAAAGAAGGTGGAGAGCACCCAGCACCTTCTTTGTCATCCACTGCATGTATCAGGCATACTATCCGATATCTCCTTGTGACATACCGTAAGCCTCATGTAGAAAAATTAGAGTATCATCCAAACTGGGCTTTGATGATAAAAGCCAAAAGTGCAAGTAGCTCTTCAGCAGAGGCAATGCTTCTCTTTATTCCTGAAAATAGGGTTAAGTGTTCAACCAACTTATTTAATCTGAAGAAATTGAAAAAAAAAAAACCAACAAACCAATATGCTTTTTCTGGGCTAAACTGGTTACTCACAAACCAGGACTCACGGTGAAGAAAGAGAAGCAGAGAGCTATACCCAGGGGCAGAGCACTTCTCTGCACACTTGAGAGAGGACAGGGACTGAGCTGAGCTGGAGGCAGCATTTAGGCAGTTATGTGCTGTGCCAAAAGATGTCCCCATACACAAACACATCTGAGCATGGACAGCCCAGCTGCTCTGTGCTGGCTTGCAGATGAAAAATCACCATTATATGATGTCATTTATCATGGGAAAATGCAACTCCTTGTAAATGAATGGCAATGCATAGCACAGCTTTAGAAAAAGAGCAAAGAAAAAACTCTTGTTTTGCAGAAAATAGGTGTTTCACTGAAGTTATCTGCTAGTAGACCAAAGGGGAATTTTAGTGGAAAAAATAGTATTTTAATACTGGATTTAAAAGCTTGTGAGGTATTTTTTCAATTTAAAGTATTTATCACCTAATGATCACTGGTTCAAAATACACAATCTATTATTCATGTCCCAGATTTTATTTGAATGTTGATGGACTACATCTGGCACATACATCTTCTTTAGCAAAAATAAAGCAGCTTCTAAATGGGTTTCCCACAAAATTAGCATCAGAGGATAGAGGAGGACAGGAGGAAACTTCCACTGGTGATAGAGCTAGTCAGCTGTGAAAGGCCTAGAAGTTTGTTTTAATAAAATTCAAATTGTAAATAGCTCGGCTTATTTTCCTCTTTGCACTCTCATTCATCCTTCTCTGACTCTCACTAATTTTTAGTACAGCTTTAAAAAAGGAAAGATCTTTATTGACGATCCTGTGCAGCACAGAGTCTTCTGAGGTTCAGACACTGTCCCCATCCTCCATAAACAATTCTAAAATTCAGTGCATAAGACACCTGGAATCAGATAGGGGAAAGGTTCAAGAGTGAAGTATGCAGAGTACCAAAGTAAGGGAAAGAGAGAAGGCTCTTGCACAGAGGCAGAAAAGTCCTAGAGCATACTCTGTATGCTAAAGGAGGAGAGTTGGAGGATAGATGAAGGCAGATGGGTGGAAAGGAGGATATTGCTGAGAAAAGACAGGGGAGTGAGAATATAATAAAACTGAAAGGCTAAAGGGAACCAGGATAACCAGTGATAACTTGTCCTGGCCTATTATTGTTATGGTCAAACTGCTCTTCTCAAAGTTACTGCAGAATCTCTGTGGCTGTAAAACAAAGCTCAAGTGTGGTTCAGGGTACATCAGGGCTGGTCTGGAAGATTTATTACTGACTCTCCCTAATCAGTTAAATCACACAAATATGTTGATTTGGAGACAAAGACTCACTATGTGTATTGGCTAAATCAGCAGTTGGGAGAGAAGGCTCCTCACACAGCTCTGAGCAGCAGGGGCTGGGGGTGGCTGGCTGGGTGGCTTTGCTCTCAGCTCACATTCCTTTCTCTCCCACAGGCTGGAGCTACGGTGGTCTCGAATTGAAATGCCACAGACTGAATATGAGGTGTGTGAAAACACAGGAATGGTGTCACTGAAAATCACCAGGGCAGGACACCTGGGGGAGTCTGCCTTTATAACTGTGAAGGTAAAGCCAAAAGCCAACAACCTAACTTAATAATAATAAGTGCAGCCTGTTATTTTATTTCTCAGATGTAAATATAATTCAACAATCATCAAAGAGGCCATGTGATTCAATACATACTTACTGGGACATTGGCCTTGCTGCTACAGATGGCTGAAACACTTCTGACAAAATTTCTTGAGTTTTAAGTAGAAATGCTAATTAACCAAACCTGGAATGTTCTGGAGCAGTGTTTCAGTTTTGATGAAATAACAGAGCAGGCAGTTTCCTCTGGCACTGTACTCAGAAGCTTGGTTTCCAGGATCTGCCTTTAAAATCCAGGTTTTGGGCAATCTGGGGCCTTGGGGCTTTTGTTTTGCCTTCTCAGGCTGGAGGAGCCCAGGAAGTATAGGTTCTTCCAGCTACTCAGCCATGGCAGCCTTCTCCATTTCACCTCCTACTGCCCACAGCCGAGGAAAACCCTCTATATCTTCAGTGACTGACTCTGTCTTATGTCAAAAAAATGAGACTGAAAGCTGCAGGCTATAATTTTGTAAAACAGGATTTGTGCAACTTGCCTTCACAAATTTTATCTTTCCTCATAAAATGGAAATTCCAGTATTTTATCAGCTCCCCTTGCTAGAGAAATACCGTTTCCCCCCCAGCCCCCCACAGCTTCTCAGGATTTTAGCCTTAATAAGAAATGTAATTTTGATTTTCCTTCTACTGAAGTTAGTGGGATTTTTGCTAATGATGCCATCAGGGGCCATCTTGTCCTACCCTTCACATACTCTGGTGATTCTACTCCAGCAGTCACTTGCAGAAACAGAGCAGTGAAACTAATTCCAGCATCAAGAGCTGGAACCTATACACAGTACAGAAACTGGTGTCCTCTGGTGCCTCCTATGAAAATTCAGGGAGCTGCTGGAATCCCTGTATGGTTCACATCTATATGTAGGGCACACATCTATCCTAAAGAGTCTTTGGGAGTGACAGGAGGCTCTGTGCAAAAAAGCTTCTTTCAAGATACCACGAAGGGCAAAACAGGAAAACATGGCCAAGTTGTTGTTGCTGTTCTGAGATGACAGGATGTGCTTTTCCAGGTATGGCAGAGTCCCCAGGCATGGTGAACAGCAGTGTTACCTGGAGTTGTCAAATAGCAATCTCAGAGGGGAATGAGCAAAACTATAAGATAGGGATTTTTTCTTTTTATGATGCATTTTTTAAACCACGAGCAAGAACAGAATGACAGCTGCACATAAGAATAAGGTTTATTCTTCAGGTCTTTATCTTTTTTCCCAGCGTGAGTATATGTATGGGTTGGCCTGTCTATTTGAGATGTGCAAAGTCCCTTCAGCATGCAGCAGAATGCAGTGGTTTGGTGAAATGGTCACAGCATAGTATTTACTGTTTGATTTCTCCTCAGGTCAATGAAATATCTGCTAGGCTGGGAAAGGACTTCACGGTGACTCCCTCTAAGCTTGTTCAGTTTGATCCAGGTATGTGATAGTGCACTGAGTAACTCTAAAATTAATTCACTGATTTTAGAAGAGTAACCTCTTGCTTTGGAGATTGCAATCTATTACATATCTGTAGCTAGAGAAGCTGAATAGTATTTAAGACTTGGGCTCCTTTTTTGGAAGTGCTCTGGGCTTCTTTAGTGAATTGGTATCCTTATTATTATGAGATTGCCTACACTCTTAAACCTTGGTTAAAATATCAAAAGTGCTGAAATGATGTCTCCTAATCTCCCAACAACTAAGCTGGATAGGACTCACCCTGAGTTGAGCTGTGGGATGTTTTAAAGGCTTCAGTCATTATAGGTAAAGCCCAGGACACAGGTCAAATTTAGACGAAGCTGGGAACAACCTAGGTTATTCAAGATGTCCAAGGCTCTTTTTCATTCACATACAATCCTGAAGTTACCCAGTAAAGACAAGGAAACAAGCAAAAACAATGGTAAGATTTGCCTAAAAGGTTGCACTTCAATCTAACATGGTTTTTGATCCATTTGCAGGTATTTTAAATAACTGTTCCATCTTTAAACTTTTCAGATACAAACCCTATGATGCATTTTCTCTCGAAAATCACAGTAGAAGTCCTAAATCTATGTATTAAAGTGCAATTTTGCACATCTACAGCAGCTTTTTGTTACAGTGTATGCACTTCAACTGAATCATCATTGCCCAGGAACAAATTCAAACTTAATGTTATTTGGAAGAACAGCAGGAGTCCAGTCAGTCAGTAGGAGCACAATAGCATACACAGTCTACTCCACTCTAGCTGCAGACATGTTAATTAATCTATTTCTTTGACACCCTGATTGATTGAAATAGCACTTAAAGAGTAATTAAAATGTTTATTTCTGTTAGGAGTGTCAACCAAGATGTGGAATATAGCAATTACCTATGACGGATTAGAGGAAGATGATGAAGCCTTTGAAGTAGTTCTAAACTCCCCTGTGAATGCTGTTCTTGGCACACGGACAAAAGCTGTAGTGAAAATTTTGGACTCAAAAGGAGGTATTCTCTTTTAATTTTTCTGACTAAGAAGGTGGGACAATCTTGGCTGAGTAGCTACCTATTTTCAACCACGAGTTGTTCCTAACATTCACCATTAGGGCAAATGGCCTAATTTATTTTTATAGAAAACAGGCTCAACATTTGCAGGCCCTTTATTCTCTTGCACAATCATATGCATCCTCTTAGGAAACACAGCATGAGGTAAGCAAAGAGTACAAAATGAGAAAAGTGCCAGGAAAAAAACCACTTTTCATAACAACATGAGTTCAGTTCGCATTTATTAAAGTGGGAAAAATTGGTTTTAGATCCATTAGATTTTTTTTCCAGTTATTATTTAGTTGTTACACACCCTCTAAAAGAGATTTACTTTATTCTCAAAAAAGAAATGTAGCAAATTAACCCATCTCCTAGCAATATATTTTCGAATGCTTAAAAAGCACAGTCCACAACCTCACAGCAATCAGTTTAGTCTTTGAAGACTGCATACTCATTATGTTTTTCAGTGATCAAATGTGGTATGTCTAAAATCAGACCCAAAAGGAGGCAACTGTAGAAACAGAAACTGTAGAAAAATAGAAATAACTAGAAAAGCAGCTGCATCCTCTGATCAGAGGTTTTTTCTTCTGGTTTTTAGTGAAACAATATTTAAAATATCCACATTGCAATGAATTAGGCTTCATGTTACAAAAAGCCCCTTTAAAATTTCAGATTTGTTTTCTCCTAAACATCCCTATGTAAATCATGACTAAAATGATGCCGTGACTTCATTAAACAACAGTATCCTGGATTTCCAAGAAGAAGCTTCTCTGGGCATGATGGAAGTATCATCAGTGGTAGCTAAAGATACCTGTACATTCATGGCCAAAAACCCCAGCACTTTAAAGCCCAGTATAAGAATGAAAGCAGGTGTTTTCAGCAGATACTTGATTGAAATTCTGACCTGTGGGTAGACAGATGCATCACATATAAAATCTTACTTATATAGATAGTAGTTGCTGTTATAGTCATAGATAACCCCAGAAACAAGGGTGACTGAACAAACAGCAAATCAACTACTTCAAGTGAAAGAATCATTCAACTTTTAAGGACAAGCTGTTTATGTGCCCATGTCAACATGACCAGTTATTTGCTCATGCAGTTAGAGCTGACCATCTGCTATTTTTTATGCTTTCAGGTCAATGCAGCTATTCCCGTTCTGGCCAAAGCAAGCATGACTTCTGGGGGAGAGGCACGCTGTTTCCAGTTTCCTCAGGCTCCTCATCACCTTCCAGGCCTGGCAATGTTTCCTTGGAAGGGATCCCACTGCCTCCTTCCAAAGGGATGAGAGAGCATGGAGGGGATCTGTGGCAGGAGCACAGCTTGGTGAATCGGTCAAGGAGCAGGCTGAGAGTAACTGGAAATGGCAGAATAGTAAGATGCTTCTGTAGTTCAGTGATGGACTGATTTGTGAATTTATTGTGATGTGATATCTTCATTTAACCGTCATTTTTGTAGCAACTCTGACCACACAATAACTATAAAATACATGAGTTTGCTCTGAGTCAGGCCTGGGGGCTATTTAAAAAAACTGAAAGGAAAAAGCCAAAAACAAACCAAACATTTTGAGGATCCATGTATGCAAGAGAGGAATAAAATCAAGACTTGGGGGAGGAAACAGGCATGAAACAATTTCAGCAATTATGAAACTTCCAATCTTATAAAAATTATGGGTAAGTTAGAAGTTGGCGGAACCAGGCAAATGTATAGAAGCTGTGCATCTGGTACTGAAGTTATAAAGCTGAAAATACTGTTCACTTAAACAGAGAATAGTTATTTAAACCTTGCCCACTGATTCTCCTGCTTAAGCTATATTGATTTAGCTAGGTATATAGTAACTTTCTGCTATTGTGACCCTAAAAGTTACTGGAAACTGTTTTTATGAACACTGAGCATTACGCTTGTAATTTGTGCTTTTAAATATCTCCTTTCAGAAATGATATGTTTTTATACTAAAAGAGAAAGAACTAAACCAAGACATGCTCTGCATGATGTATAACCTAGTAGTAAACGTTACATAAAGTCTTCTTGTTTTTATAATACATGAATATACCCATCTCATTCTGCTGCTCTAAATTTTTCAGGTTCATCCCTCATCTGTATTTAGAAATGAGACAGATGTGGTTTTCAAAGTAAGAGTATTATGAGTATTGGTTGGACAATTCTATGATTTCTTTCTGATTCTGCTCTTTCCAGGCTTTATCACTCCTAATAATTT
>VXBC01001542.1:0-12024 GCA_013399945.1 Ploceus nigricollis | reverse complement strand
ATAAGGCAGAACTTGCAGCTGAACCAAGATCAAGACATAAGGTGTGAAACCTTTTTTTCCATGGGTATTTTCACCATCTGTTTTCAGTCGTGTTGTTTTTCAAAACGATTTAACACCTAGAAGAGTTTTCATGGCATAAAATTATAATATAAGACCTAATTAATCTGTTTCATTTCACTTGTTTGGTGTAATTATTTTCCTTCAAATGTTCAAATGACATTTTCTCTTTCCAGGACTTTTACTCTTTTCAAAAGGCTTGTACACCAGATTTAAAGGGTCTCTTGCATTATGAAGAAAGCACACAGAAGTTATTTCAGTGTGATGGGATATCATGGAAATTCTGGAATTCCCAAAACAAGGTAAAAATGCAGCCATGTGTAGATATCTACATCAGAGCATGGAGTCTATGATTGGTAATACCCTAAAGCAGAGAACCTTCCTGCAACTGTTATTTACTTGGACAGGGCATAAATGTTATCCAGATTCAGGCTTGCTTTCAGCAGAAACAAAAGTTTCCCAGGAATATGATGAGGACTTGATTCCTGCAGTTGCCTTTCCTCTCTGTCATCCACAGGTGCTCCCGGACAAACTACATGAGCACTAGTGTTGTGGTGCTTGTGACATTGGGGGTATAACACAGTCAGTGAATGAAGTCTGTGGGAGAATAGGTGGAATTTAGTAAAATAAGCTTACTTAGGTATTCTGTAAACATACATCCCCCCCCACCACTTAAGATGTCATGCTGAATTTTGTTAATGCTTTCTCTGTACAGACTACATGAGACAGAAAAAAGTGTCCAAACTAATACAAAATCTTTAGAGGATTTTTGGAACTGAATGCTACTGTCACCATTAAAACTACTAATTATAAACTGTAGGATTCTCTCTCAGGAACTTATTTAAATCTTTTAAGCAATGCTGTAGCTTTATTTGTAGACACCAAAGTTCATGCTTGGTTTAATTCTGGACACTAGTGCACAGACTATCTGTGCATAGACAGAAGTCTGTTTTACCTCTTCCTCTTTTATTTTAGGAGGTAACTATGAAGAAATGTCCCTCTGGATGGACTTATCATGAGGGCAGCTGCTACTTCCTGGTAGTGAATCACAAGGTGACCTGGAACGCTGCTGCTCAGGCTTGCAGAGAACAGTAAGAGACCATCATGCATTTGCTGTGCAACTGCTGTTGCCCTGAGCTGAATGCTGCTCTTGAGACCAAATTTATTTGGATAAGCCCAGCTTCGGCTGTTCTGCACAGCTCCCCCCAAAAATTGCACAAATCCTGGGATTCAAACACAGTGGACAATAGAAATATTAGTCTCATAATGCTTCAGGTGGTGATGCTATCTTAATCACAGCATGAATTCCCAAAGCTGTCCATCTGCAGTGAGGATACTTTCCTAATGGGAGAGTTAGTTTGGGAGAAGAGAAACTCAGAGTCAGTAGAGACTCAAAATTTAATCCTCTCTTACCCACCCCTTCCTTGGCACTACCCCCTTTGATACAGCAATGGTAAAATATTACCAGCTCCTGTGTGCCTCACTGTATTATTCTGAAGATGCGGCTTTGAAGATTCTGTAACTATTTGAAAACTTTTACATTCAATTTAACAGTGCATTTCTGCTTTTTAAGGATATAACAACAATACCGACAACAACAATCATAGTAGTAGCTGTCTCAAAGTAGGAGATAAAAAACCTGCCAGTCTTGTTTTCTGGATACTTGCTTTGAGAGTTTGGCTTTAGGGATATTAGGTTAGCACTGAAAAAAATGTTAGCCACGGTACCATGAAGGTTGTCCAAGGATAGTCATGCTCTGTAACTTGTCCTGAATTGAGCACCAGGTGGAAAACCAATCTGAAAAATAGAAGGGGCGGAAACAGACCTCTCCATTACTCCAAAGGAAAATTGAAACAGGGAAGAGTTGGAAATGATAGAAACAGAATATGTTCCATAAGCAGTGGAAGGACATCCTAAACAGTGAATCATGGCCAAGCATGCATAACAACCATTGATTCATTCCACTCAGGTATGCCAGATTATGTTGTCTTGGTAACATGCAAAAGAAAAGTCTTGATACAACTACCTCCCAGCTGATAGAAGATATCCTTTACTAAAATGTAAATGTTATGTCCTCTTGTGAGCTGACCCCAAATATTATGTTATTTCTTGGTTTACTTAAAATTTCAGCGCCTGATTTTTTTTTGTTATTATCTGCTTTTATTATGCTACTTGTTAACAAACAAAGCTATAAATTGTGAATATTTTTATATTTTTTTTTCTGAAGGCTTCAGCAGTGAATTGATCTCTTGGAACCATATGTCACTCTTCCGGGAGGTGTTTCCTATCTTCTAAAAGAGTCTGGTCTATGTGACCCATATTTTTTGTAGGCGGTAGCTTCTTGACAGTGTGCAATGTAGAGATTAAACTGAATAAAAGTAAATAAATGCAAACAACAGTAACTAAAGGACAGTGTTAAAAAAAACTACACAGAAAATCAAGGCATATCACTGAATCCACAAGGAAATGAATCCTAGGGCGGTGCTAATTCAATTAATGTCATACTAGTATAGACTAAGGAAGATTTATCCTGGCAAATGGAGTACTCCTTGTCTCCATCTGGAACTGATTTACAAAAGAACAGCTCCAGGAACATGCTAAAATGTGGTACGAGAACATGACTTATTAAATTTTATTTTTTGCTTTTCCCCAGCTCCTCTGGCAATCATCACCACCACTAATTGTGGTGTTTCAGTTATTAATGCTGATTCTATTGACATTTAAATATTTCCAACAGGGAAATAAAACTACCATGGAGGTCAGTCCTCAATTTTCAATAGATCAAACAAACTAGATATTAAATGAAAATATTAGAATTGAATTTCATTAAAACAGCCAACTTCCATGAAAAAAAGAATAAGTTTTTTACTACTACAAAAATGCCATAATTTTAAGCTCCTATTCATTTGTCTTGCTAGAATTTTTCTATTATGCAGAACAGGTAAAAGAGCTCAAGCATTGTTGAAGCTGATTCACTAACAGTCTCCTGCCCTACCCTTCTTGAAATAACCTTGCAACCTTGAGATGATGGACTTGGGAACAGGCTATACAGAAAGTATACAGAAGTAGGCAGGATGAGAAGTGTCTGGACAAGGGCCACAAAGTTGATCAAAGGACAGTAAAGCCTGCCATGTGAAGAAAGAAGGCATAGGTGAGCCCTTATCACTGTATTTTAGTATTTAGAGGGTGGCTAAGAAGAGGATGGAGACTCCCTTTTTACAAGGAGTCACATAGAAAAGACGAACAGCTATAGGAACAAGTTATTCCTGGGAAGATTCCAAGTACACACAAGGGAATTTTTTTTTCACCATGAGATCAGCCGTTAGAAGACTCTCCCCAGGGAGATAGTAGATTCCCCAACATCAGACACTTTTAAGGTTTAGCTAGACAGAGTGCTGGCCCATCTTGTCTGGACTGTCCTTTTGCCAAGAAAGGTTGGAACCAGATGATTCTTGCAGTTCCTTCCAACATGATAGTCTATGATTCTATTCCATCTATCAATTTATTGTGTTCTGTTGTCTGGACATAACTGCATATGCATGGGCTAATGCAGGCCTATTTGAGTTTCTGTTGATGCATATATTGTATCCATCTGTTACAGGTGGTATACAACGCTTTTCTTTAGTTTCCACGTGCAGGGGTAGAAGCAGACAAAAACATGTGCTTGTCTTGACGCAAGTTTCTATATATCAGTGTTAAACTGGGGATGGGGGACAGGGAAATCTCAGTTAATGGCTGTGAAAATCTTGCAATATTTCTAAGCCTTCTCCAATTCATTGGAGAGAAAGGTGGTTTAAGAACTCAATTCTCCAGCTTTGTTTGTATGCATGAAGAGACTCTTGGCAACGTGAAGAGAAGCATCTGGGGGATATTATGGCTGAGTGATCCCACAGCAGTCTGATTTAGAAGCAATTTTGATGATTTATGCCACAGCTCTTGTTTATGCAATAGGAACATGTCCTCCCCAAGGGTCAGTACAGCAGGGCTCACTTGTGTGTGAGATGGTTTCACTGCTGCCACTGAAGGGATGAAAGAACTGCATAGATAGAACCCACAGTTGTGTATTTTGCTTTGTTAGTCATATTATACCTTTATCTTTTTTGAAGTTGAACATTTAATCAAAGCTCAAATATTATTAGAATTCAGGTTCTTTACTCCTAGCTGTGTAAGGCAGGACATGTTATTTTGTTTGATGGTACTATATCAGCTACATGTGGCCTAAGTCCTTGGGAGTTACAGACAGAACCACATCTAAAGTAATAGATTAGATCCTTCATGATGGCTCAGTGTTTCCCAGTGCAAAGCAGGACAGCAGCCCTCTTCTAGTACTGGTTCTCTAAGTGAATGGTTTAATTCATATTATTGTGTATGACTCCAGCAGAGGGATCCAGGTACCTAGAGTAATTTTAAAGGCCTTGTTTATGTTGTCTGGCTTTCAACTGCCAGTCTGGAAGTGCAGGGCTCCTGCAAGCTCTGCATCATGTCTGCCACCCTCATCTGAATGTTCTGAATGATAGGAGGTGTTGTAAGCAACACTAGACACCTATTTCAAGGCATCAGGATAACTCCCTAGGTGACCAAACAAAAGATTGAGATAAGCAGTCTTTCAGTCACCCCCCACACCCTTCAACATCAGTATAGGACACAGATTTACTGCAGCAGCTCAAATAAAATGTTATGTCCCACAGAGACCTTAATACTTAGTCAAATGTGATTTTGCCAATGTCAAATTTACCAAAATGGTACAAGACTCTTAAATGTATCAGACAATTTAATGGAAAATCAGTAGTCTTTGTGCTAAGTATTTTCCATACAATATTTCAAGGTCAATAGCTAGCCAAAATGTTTCCTTAATTTGTAGAACTGCTCTAAGATAAAGGATGTTCTTGACTCAATAACAAAAATTATAAAGCATGCAGGAACAATTTTAAATGGATGGTTTAGCACAGAAAAAAGTGATGTGTGTGGGTTTGTTGTGGCTTATTTTGGTTGGTGTTTGTTTATATCTGGTTTTGTTTGGATTCTTTCCCTAAATAAGGCATTATAACCCCTTATCTTGACTAATTTACATTAGGAAGTGTTAGATGCACACTCCACAAATAACATTATCTTGTAATTTCCGGTGTCTGATCCTATGCCTCAAGGTTCAGTGAATAACATTATGGAAGTGCTATGTTCTTTCAGGATGGTTCTCATTTCCCTAAAATATATAACCCCCCTAAACAGGTATAACAATTAGAACAGTTGTTCTCTCCTCAGTAATGTGTTTCTGAAGCTGTACTTAGAAAGCACTCCTATACAGAAAAGATTAGATTACATTATAATTACTGTAGTGCTTTCCTTTCACAGTGATGAAGTCTCTCCCTGGTACATGGATTGAAGTCTGAAACTGTTATTGCTCAGACTATGCCTGTATGTCATAAAAGATAGAGCAGTTACTGACATATATTGATGCTTTTTGGTTTCACATCTTCAAAGATAATCAGAAGATATGCTCACCTAAAGTAAATTACTTAGTTCCTGGGTTTTGAGTGTCCTTAAGCAGAAACCAGATAAAATGCTCTATTTTTGTTCTTGTTCACCTAATAGTGATACCACAGAAATGCTGTGCAAACCTCTTCTCAGGTCCATTTGGTCAGTGCAACCACAGTCACTGGGAGGCAGAATGGAATCCGGCTGCTGAAGCAGTTAGCCTGGGAGCCTCTACCACACAATCAGGGTGCACAATCCTGACCCCTACCAGACATTTCTGAGGCTGTTCTGCCAGACCTCTAGGTTAGGAGAGTGTACACAGGCGTCAGTGTGACCCTCTCCATGCTGTTCTCTGGTGGTCTGGGAGCTCAGAGTGCCCTGATGGGCCTGCTGTTACTGCACAGTGCCTGCCCCAGGGCAGCTGTGATTGCACAGGCAAGGGCTAACACCCAGCTGACATGCTGGCCCTGGCAGATCTACCGTGCAGCATGGAGCAGAGGGCAGCTCCAGCCCCTGCTGCTTTGGTTGGCCTGCAGGGATAATGGAGGAGGACTTTGCAGCAGGAGCATCCCCCCTCAGAAACACAGTGAATTTTTTTCATATCTTGGCCCTGTGGGCCCAGATTAAGGAATGGTCCAGATTTTGTGCAGTAGGGACTGTGCAGAATGTTGTGGACTACTACTTTGAATTTTTCTCACGTAAATTTTTCTTTCTTCCCTAATTTGTGTGGCATCATACGGAATCCATGGGATCAGTACTTTTAGAAGACATACAGGGCAATAATGGGAATGGAGCTCCAGGCATGGATCTCTAGGCAGCATGCTTAATGGTGGGCTTTCACTCTAACATCTGTTCATGGTCTCCATAGTGAGCTCAAGTCTGCCATGCCATTCTTCAGGCCTGGTTGCTGTCCCAGCTCTTAAATAAGACAGTCATCACTTCATCTGGAGCAATAGTGATCTTCTGTCTCTGTTATCTGGCAAAAGTAATGAAGTTAGTAAAATCCTTGCAATACCATTTACTTCTACTGATATTAGAAAAGTTTTTTTTGCTTTCTTAAAATGTTTTTATGAACAGTGTTGTTTGCTCTGGCCCTATCAACTGTCACCAGGATATTCTGGGAGGCTGAAGGGGTTGGCATCACTTTTAGACTGAGCAGCAGTCAGAAATATGGGACAAAAGAAATGTCAGCACCAGAGGTTCAGCATCAGAGGGATGGCAACACCAGGTGTGACATGTAAAAAGGCGATATATGAACACAGACACAAAGACGGATAAATAAGAAAGTGGAGCCACTGATGGCTGACAGTTCCCAGCAAATGTGAAGAAAGACATTTGTCTCTTAATGCCTGAAGATTTAGCTTGATCTCTAAATGGTTTAAGAGTAGCCTGCTGGTGCTTGTATGTTTGATACTGGTTGGAAGACTTGGCAGTGGCAAGGCCACTCAGTGACTAGGGTTTGCAAACCCTTCTTTGGAGCTGGCATACTATAAGTACAAATGCAGAGCAGAGCTTATGCATTGACTTAATTCAGAAATAGTCTGCTTAATACAAACCACAGCTTCTCTCTAATCTGAACTAAATGCTTAGTCACTGCAGACAATCCTCTGAAGAATGCACTGCTTTTCAGATACCAAATTTCTTGTGATGAACAACTGGGGGAACCCATGGGATACCTGCATTTACTGAGTGCAGGTTCACAGGAGAATGGAGAACCAGAATGCCTCAGCTGACACCCAAAACTGAAAAGGATGAAAATGCAAAAAATAAAGGGTTGGGATAGAGGGAGAGGAAGGAAATGGAGGAGGGGAATGATGTAACCGTCCGAATGTTGATTTTAGAGGATGTGTGTAACTGTGACAGGGGAGACTGAGATTAGATATTATGAGAAGGTTCTTCACTCAGAGGGTGGTTGGGCACTGGAACAGTCTCCCCAGAGAAATGGTCACAGCACCAACCTGACAAAGTTCAAGAAGTGTTTGGACAGTGCTCTCAGGCTCATGTTGTGGTTCTTGGGGCTGTCCTCTGCAGGGCCAATAGTTAGATTTTGATGATCTTTGTTGGTCTCTTCCTACTCAGGACATTCTATGATTTTGTAATTTTATGATTACTTCTCAGAAAAACATTACCACTTAAACATATTATTCAAAGCTTCAGTATTGTCAAAACATGATTTTAAAAAGATATCTCCTGCTCTACTACCAAAGAGATGAAGTTGTAGCCATCTTTCTGTGGCTTGGATTTCAGTGTAGGAAGTTTATTATTTTATGGAAAATAAGGTATCAATAATTGTGGCAATAGTTTAAATCACATTATGAGTATGAGGCACATATTTCCTGTATACATTTTCTTCAGTTGCCAAGTTGATTTAATTTTTCTGTTAGAAAAACCAGACTAGGACTTTCCCAGGTAATCCACAATTTTAAGACTTCATCTTCATGTAATTATTCTTTCATGCCAGTAAGTTGTGGTTTTCCTGTGACTCATTATTTATATGCTTTATACTAGAATCAACACCCGTTGTTGATAAGTTGATGGGAGCTGTCTGTCACTCTGTGGAATGCTAATTACTCTGCCCTCTCTCGTTGAGCCTAGATACCTGGGGAGTCTAACAAGTGTGGCTAATGAACAACACATGCAGTGGCTGTGGGATTTCAGTGGGAAGATGCCCTTTTGGATAGGCAAGTATATTGGCTGCAAGTCTCCTCTGCAGATTGCAGTTCCTGTACACATTGAAAAGCAGAAACTCCTGCAGCAGCTCAAGCCCAGCTTTCAAACATTGTATTGTCCTCAAATTTCTGCTGCTTTTATTATTTCAGTGCAAGGCATAAACCAAAAGCCATAATTTATCTGGCTACTTTTATAAGTCTTTATCAAAAAGATGTGTTTATCATGATGTCTATTGCTGGACTGCTTTTGTCTTGAAATCTTTCCTATTTTGACACAAGCTGATGAAAATAATTCTGGTGCAGCTCCTACAACTTTATCTCATCTGTCTTTTGACTGTAACTTTATTTATCCCTAATTTACCTTTTTCTTTTATTTTGTTTTAACTTAGATAATTATTTGGGTTACTCCTAATTTAATGGTGTCGTCTTGTGTTAGAAATCTTATGAATTATTTAGATTATAAGATAAAGAACATTTCATCATATAATTTCAGATTTAACTATTTCCTATTAAGCACTTTACATTTAATGAGAAATGGAAAGAATTTGGATGGGTCTTCTTAGTACCTCCTTTCTGTGAATGACTGCCTTAGCTCATACACTAGTGCTACTGCTTTTTTCTAACCCTCCTTGTTTCTGCTATACTGTCCTCAGTGTTGTTCTTTTTCTCTGATTCTGAACTGCAATTATCAGCTCTCAGTAATTTGCTGAGGTGGACCTACTAGGTATACTAAATTAACTTCAAAAAATACAGTTAGTTTTGGATCACGTTTAATGGTATCATAGTTCTGTTAACTTAAAAGAAATAAACTTGTTTGACAAAGATAAAGACTACAAAATTGTTGTGCCAATTTTCTTATTTTGGTCTCTCCTAAGAAGACAGGTCATGTCTGAAATTATGCCATGCCTATTGGTCTTAGTGTCTCAGAGGCTAGGGCAAAAGATACGTTTTATATTGTACTGATTAACACAAACTAATTTTACAACTATGTCCTGGGTTGACTGTATGATGCTTTTATCCCCAATCATCTGTTCTGTTTTATGCTGAAATAATAAGTTTTGCACCTTTAAGACTTGTCCTGACAGTGAANTCCCGAACCGACTGGGGGGAGCGGCCGATTGAATCTGCTTCCTAGAGGAATCCCTTTGGGAATTCTCTTCCAAATTTGCCCTCAACCAGGACAAATTGTTATTTTAAACAGTGTAAATCAGGTCCACAAAGATCTGCAGAATTTTATATTCAGAAGAAATCTGAAGGCATCTGATGCTGCCCAGACTCCTTGTTATTTCAAAGATCAAAAGAAAAACCTATGAGGGGATAGACATGCAATAGATGAAAGGAGAAAGAACCATTTTAGATACGCACTACTGCAGAAAAGTGTACTTTATTAATATGGCACTAACTGTGATTCAAGTGGACTAATTAAATCCTAAATTGTGTTTTGCTTGTATTCTATCAGATATTTTCTTTTTCTCTCAGCATGCAACTGTATGCATTTTTTAATGAAGAACAACTTATTGAACAGCATGGCTCTCTGGGCAGCTGGCTCCAGTGACAATAAACATCACTGATTTGGTCTTACTGATTTCACACAGGTTTGAATGACCAAGTCAATCCTGGACATTGGGAGTGGAATGGAGGAGAACCTGTAACCTACATGAACTGGAGAAGAGGCTCCTACCACTTTCCAGTGAGAGGAAGAAATTGTGTATTTGTGCAGAAGCGAGGAAAATGGCAAGCAACTGACTGCAAGAAGGCCAAACCAAACAGCTATATATGTTCAAGAAAGTTGTAATGGATGTAATGTATCTCTGAAAGCATATGGACATTCATGCTATTTCAGTATGTTAGCTGTGTTAGAAAACCATTCTAATTATCAGCAAGGCTTATTTTATATGCTGCCAGAGGTGCAGATGGACCTCTAACCAAGGTATAGAGATCAGCTGCAAAAACTAAGCCCAGGTTAAGGTTTTGAAATCTCCCCAAAGAGTTTGATCTGTCACTTACTCATATGTATTTTTATACCAAAGAGCCAGGTCTCAAGCCTTTCATCACAATTCTATGTAAAAGTACTTTTTCTTTAAAGAAAGTAACATGTCAGTTGATTTGCTTTGCTCTTAAAGGAAGGGTTGTGAACTGCAGTTTTACTCTGCAGTCACAAAAAGAGGAATGCTGCTGGGGTTGGAAATGAGGGTAGACAGTTTTCTAAAACCAGATCTTTTGGGTGATGATGTGAGTGATGTTATGTAAGCACTGGAGTTTCTTTGGTGGATGCCCTCATACATCTTACAAAAGCAGCAATGGCTGGACATTGCCTGGTGACTGAGTACCAACAGGAGCAAAGCCTTGTATTTCTTCTACCTCCCAAGACCAGCTTCAGAACCTAATGGATCTGCCCACACAGAGTTGTATCTGTTTCACATTCCAAAGCAAAATTTTTCTTTTTTTGTCCGGAACTGCAGGATGGTGCTGTAATTTTTAGTGTAATTAAGTAATGGGACATCTCTAAATCAAATGTTATAGCAAATGATGATTGATTTTAAAAAAATGTAAACTTAATCCTAGGATATTATCTGGGGATATTCACTGCTACATGAACTCAATAGGATTTATATGTGTGCATAAACCAATGTAATCGTGAGATATATTTTGTAGTAAAGCAGCTCTGGCTTTTGAAAAGTATTAATCTAAGTCCTTATTAGGGATTTGAGGCTTTTAATAAAAAATCCAGATTTATTTCTAAGAAAGGCTTAAAACTCAGCAATTTAATAGGAAAAACCAGCTGGCCAGAACTTATTATTTTAGAAAAATACAGTTGTGCTATAAGTATTTTGTAACATTTTAGTAGATTTATATTTGACCTGTCAAAAGCTTGCTTTTGGACATTTTTACTGCCAGCCTTAAAATTAAAAAAAAGCCCCCAACCAACCAACCAACCAACCAACCAACAAACCAACCAACCAACCAACCAACACCCCCCAAACCAACCAAAAAAATAAAAAAACTCCAAAACAAAACAAACCACCAAAACAAAAAAAAAACCAAAAAACCCCAAACAAAAATGAAATGAGGATCCAAGCATAGGCCTCCTAAAAAACAAAAAAAATTAAAGCTCCTCTCAACAGAAGCCAGTGTGTGACAGTTGGTTTGGAAGTGAATAGGGTGAATTTACCCTGTACCTATGAACCCTCATCCTTCCCATCTGCCTGCCTGCTGCCAGCAGTTGATCCCCCCCTTGCTCGTCTGTTCAGCCAGTCTCTGGATCAATTTTGCAACAGAGCTGCAAAACCTCCTTCTCAGGTTCGTCACAGCAATTTCTCAGTCCTGAAAAGGACAGACAGAACAGAATCACCTCTCCTCTCTGAGCTGAAGGACGCTGTTTCAGGGGTTATATCTTCCTCCTCTTTGCCTTTGTCACGCATGCGTTACTCATCCTTCCTTCTTGCCTGTGACAAGTTATATCAACATGTGAGTGGCTGAACAGTCTTTGTATATAGGAAAGAACCTCCGTGAAAGGACTGTTGCCAAATAAGTATGAGTGCATTGCAGAATCGGAGAAAAAACATACTGGGGACAGAACCTCCTCACCTTTTTTCTTGCTATCAACAGATGCACAAAAAATATTTCCAGGATTTCTCTCAGGTTTTTTTTTTTGTTGTTTTTTTAAGGTAATAATTATGAGAAGTTTCTAGAGACTTTTGCTAGACAGAAACTCCTTTGTTTAAGGAGTTTTCTAAGTCAACATAGATATGTTACTTGTCTCCAAACCAAGTACTCCTGAATATCTGGGTTTAGACCTGATTTTATTCCTGAAAGTTTTCATTAA
>VXBC01001541.1:253-10369 GCA_013399945.1 Ploceus nigricollis | reverse complement strand
GAACCGGCTGGCGGCCCGCGTGGACTTCTGCCCGGTGCTGCAGGTGTTCTTCCCGTTCAGCATCCAGCTGTACCCGCGCGAGTTCCCGGGCCACGACCCCCGCGACTGCCCCCGCGACGTGGGCAAGGCGGCGGCGCTGCGGCTGGGCTGCATCAACGCCGAGTTCCCCGACTCGTTCGGGCACTACCGCGAGGCGCGCTTCGCGCAGACCAAGCACCACTGGTGGTGGAAGCTGCACTTCGTGTGGGAGCGCGTGCGGGCGCTGCGGGAGCACGCGGGGCCCGTGCTCTTCCTGGAGGAGGATCATTACCTGGCGCCCGACTTCTACCACGTCCTCAAGCAGCTCTGGGCGCTGCGCCAGCGAGAGTGCCCCGAGTGCCAGCTCGTGTCGCTGGGCACCTACAGCCCCGTGCGGGGCGGCTTCGCCGGCCGCGCCGACAAGGTGGAGATGAAGACGTGGAAGTCCACGGAGCACAACATGGGCATGGCCTTCGGCAGAGACACCTACCAGAAGCTCATCGAGTGCACGGACGCCTTCTGCACCTACGATGACTACAACTGGGACTGGACTCTGCAGCACTTGACTGTCTCTTGTCTTCCAAAGTTCTGGAAAGTGCTGGTTCCCGAAATCCCCAGGATTTTTCACACGGGGGACTGTGGCATGCACCACAAGAAATCCTGCAGACCGTCCACCCAGAGTGCCAAAATCGATTCTCTCTTGAACAGCAACCAACAGTACCTGTTTCCCGAGGCGATGAGTGTCAGTAAAAGGTACTCCATGGCTCCCCTGTCCCCTCACGTCAAGAACGGAGGGTGGGGAGACATCAGGGACCACGAACTCTGTAAGAGCTACCGCAGACTCCAGTGAGGATCCTCCTCGCAGCGCCTTTTCTCCTTGAGTTGTTCCATTGTGTCTTTTCCAGGCACACACGTGTATAAACAGCATTTATGAGTTGGTTTCTGCTTTAATATGAATAAACATTCTTGTTAAAGGTGTCCCAAAATAGTAATCTCTCATGTTTGGCAACCACGTTTTGGAAACGGGTGACGTGCTGCAGCCCCTACGCAAAAAGTGACCTGCTGCTGTGTTTGCTGGGAGGAGGAGGAGGAGGAGGAGGAGGAGAACACTTTTAAGTGCATCTTTTTTGGTGCTTCAAAGCTCTGGTGGTGCCTGGGGTCCCACCCGGGGTCATTTCACGCCCGATCCCCGAGTCCCGGTTCGGTTGCGCTGTGTCGATGAATATATGAAGGATGAAAAGAAATAAATTTCATTGTTTTTACTACGATGTAGATAAATATATGATTTTTTTAGTTCTGCCGAAATAAAAATGCCATTGTTTTGTAAGCCTAGAGAAGTTCTTGATTGTCAGCAAAAAGATGATGTCACCTCTTGTTCCTAAAAAGTCAGGATGGGAAGGAGGGGGGAGTTTCTCTTCTCTAATCCTGAGGGCTGGACACATACCATCACTCCTTCTAGCAGTGTGCATTTAACTTCATTAAATTTTTAATGATACTCATTAATTGAGGCAGAAAAGAGTAGCAAATTGGTGGCACAACACCTCTTTTGTTTGGAATTTTTTTTTAAAAAAAAAGTTGTTTCAAATTAGCTGTGTGAAAAGTGCTGCTGTGTGGTGGGAAGGGGCTGAGCTGGGGCCATGGAGCCATCTGTGAATGCTCCAGCAGCTTTAATGCCACTCCTCTGTGAACTCAGCTGTGGCAGAAGCACCTCAGCAGCTTTTGTAGAACACAGAAATATCTCAGAGAAAGAAAATGCTGCTTTTTTATTTTTCCGGGGGTTATTTAACCACAATTTTGCAAGGTAATTGCTCCGTGTTATGTTCCACTGGGTTGGGGCTGGTGCTGAAGCTGTGCTGGTGCCTCACCCTCAGAGACCTCTCCCAAAAAGCTGAGCCCAGCAAAGCTCCAGCAGGATGTGCCACCTGGGAGGGTAGGGCAGGTGTTTTGGGCAGCTGTGGCTCCTGCTGAACTCTGAAACCACACACCCAAACTGGTGTTTCACAGAGAAATGTGACAGCAGTGCCAGAGCAACCCTGAAAAGAGGCAAAATTAACTCTCCTCTAAAGCACCTCTCAAACAAAACCAGAAGTTGGTTCAGCAGCAGTGAGAAAGGGGAACAGGAAGTTTATTATTAGATGTGTTCTCTTGGTTATTCTGCTTTAGGGAGGTGAGAAACGCTGAAACTCGAGGGAAACAGAGAAAAATTAATCTGGATAAAGAGAATCCATTTCACCAACTGTAAATACTTCAGAGCAGACATGCACCCAGAGGATGTTCTTGTGCAATGGAATTTGTTCAGCTGGGGGATATCTGGGTGCTGCAGATCTGAAGCACAGCACTAGGATGGAATACTGGGTATAAATGTTGATTATTTCTAGGAGACTAATTAGAACTTCTCCGGGTAATTAGAAATTTCATTTGATTGCTAAGAATCACTGTGAGTCTAATCCTGCAGTTATCACAAAATGAAAGGTTTGGAAAATGATGACTACTGCTCAATTCCTGAGGGAGCCATTAAACCGAGGATATATACAAATAATCCCTGAAACGTGGGAAGAGAATAAAAAATTTATGTAAACAATAAAGATACATTTTTTCCAGGAGCTCAGACTCACCTCCAACTGCAACATTTCTTGTAGGTAAAATTATTGCCATAGATGTGATTAGAAAATTGTTAAACTGTTAACAACGCAAAGTTTTGGTGTTGCACCAGTTTTAGTGGGAACCCGCGGCCTCCATGTCATCCACCAGCACATGGAAGTCAGAGCAAGCATCAAACAACAGAAGGAAATCCTAAAACAATGCAACTAATCGAGCTCATAGAGCAGAGAGCTGTGGAACACCACAGGGCAGCGCGTTCGGTGATCGCGGAGCATCCGCACGCTGCCGTCCTCGGGGTTCACCTCCCGCAGGACAGGGGAGCCTGCCCTGCTGCCCAGCCCTGGGGCTGCCTCCTCCTCATCCCCACCCCCCTGGAGTTTTCCTGCTTTTCCAGAGCCTGGGCCCGGGGCTGTGTCTCCTGCTGCAGCAGCACTTTCTAAATCGGGCTCCGTTCTCGCAGATCCGCCAGGAATCGCTGAACTGGTGGCAGGAGGTTCATGCTGCAAACAATGGTGTGAAGCACAGCCTGCTTTTCCTATTGTTCCAGCTGTGGGAGCTGGGCTGGATCCTGCAGCACCTCCCTCAGCTGCAGGACACTTTGTTTCTGCCTTTGTTTCGGGGTAGTTGCTGTCGGTCTTTCCAGCAAGGGTTCCCCCTGAGCTGCCAAGTGTTCCTTGTCCATCACGTTCCTGTGGCTGTCAAGGAAATAAATGAATTATTTTATAGCTGGAACAAACTGTACACACAAAGACACGAGAGATTTGTTTCTCCAACAGCTCAGCTCCACTGGGGTAGTGGAAAGTGTCCCTGCCTGTGGCAGGGGGTTGGAAGCAGATGATCCTTAAGGTTCCAAATCAGGTTGTGATTCCATGATTCTCCTTCTAGAAGCCAAGTGAGCGGGTGCTGAGGTTTTCCTGCTCTTGTCTGGTGTGTGGGAATGAGGGGTAGGGAGGTCCTTCTGCTTCCCCAGGGTTTCCTGCTTTCCTTTCCAGCAGCAGCCACTCACCACACCCAGCCTGATCCCCAAATCCCCAAATCCCAGCGGCCACAGAATCAGCCAGGGGATCTCAACTCTTGTTGCAAAGTTGGAACCTTGCAATTAGGGAAATTCCTGGCCTGCGGGGCTAATCTGGGAATTGCAGTTCGCCTCGGGAGAGGAGGAGCTGGGAGAGGTGCTGTCCAAACAGCACTTCCCCCATTTCACCAGTACTGGGAGTTTTAGCAAAAAACAGCTGGTAATTCATAGGTCCCTGTCAGTGGAGAGTGAGGATCAGACAGGATCTATCCAAGGGCAGCTGGATTCATGGATTCAGAGTCTCGCTCACACCCCCAAACCACAGGAAACTTGGGAAACACCAGTCAGTCCTTTCCAAACTGGACAATTCTCCCACATGAACACAATCATGGAATGCCCTGAGCTGGAAGGGACCCTCACGAATCATCAGCTCTGTGTTGGAGGTTTGTATAAATGGGATGGGACTGCTGGGATATGTTTTTGAGTTTTGTTGTGGTATTAGTCTTATTATATGGTTGAGATAATTGAAAGATGGTAATAGTTTACATCTTGTTAGTAGTAAAGATTTTTTTGTTACAGAGCATTTTAAAAACTTTCTAGCCAATAGCATAGTAAACATATTTTTCTACAGTCTTAAAATGTATCTTAACCAAGTCTAAAACTCAAACTATTATTTCATATCCTTACTTACTATACTATTATAACTTTTCTACTTTCAAACTTTACAACTACAACTAAATTCTCTACTCTTTCTATTTTAAAAACCTACTTTCACAACTGTCTAAAAACCTTCTTACCTTTCCTATATTTCCCACAAACTCCAACTCCTGACCCCACACAGGAGCAGGAATGGGATGATTTAAGGTATCTCAGTTGCCCTAAGGTCCCAAAAGGGACTCATCTACTCTCTAACACTTAGAATTTCATTTTTTTGTGTCCAGCCCACAGCAGCTGTGAAAGTTAAGCTGGATCCACTATCTTTAGGAAACTCCTCGGGCCTCCAGCCCAGTTCCAGAGATCATGTGCTTCCTCTGAACTTGCCTCCCAATAAACCAGCTACACATTAACCCCAGCTGCAGCCCCCAGTCCATGGCCACAGCAGGGATCTGTTTGTTCCTGCTTTTTATGTTCCCTTTAAGAAAAGTTTCATCTGAATTTTGGATGCAGTGCCTACCCAGAAATCCCAGTGAACGTGGGGGGTTTACCTCACATTTTCCTCCTTACAAAAGGAACATTTTGATTTCTTTATCTGTCCATTTATTTTGCCAAGGGAGGACAGTTTAATCCCATGGCAGATCCCAGAAACAGCCTGGCTTGTTCTAGACAGAGGAAGCAGAGCCTGAATGAGGCCTTAAAACTACAAGGATTGAATTTGAGACCAGTGTTTAAGATTAATAGCCTCATGTTTAATTATCTACACAACAGGAACCCACCAAGTATTCCAATACATGGATTGCATAAAGATGAGGCAGGATTCTTCCCAGACAAAACCCTCTAGTATTTCTCTACCTGTACAAGGCTGAGTGGGTGAGCTATTCCTGCAAGGAAAAAGCACTTTTTAAAATGACTGGATCACAGTTCTGCACCTTCCAAATGAAATAGAGGAGGTTTTAATCCTTTGGTCACATGAAATGGCACAAACACAAGTTTTACTTCTGAAAACTGGCATTTATGCTTGCAAATAACCCCAGTCCTGGGTTTTCCCTGCTTCCTCAGGACAAAACAGGAACAAAGCTGTTTCAGTGGGATTTGATAGGATCTTGCTGAAGAACATAAATCAGCCTGTGCTGCTCCTGGATCCTTACCTCCACCCTGATTTGAATTCTGTCCTCAGTAACATCCAGCACTTCAATTAATGGCTGGCTTTCCAGTGCTGATTGGGAGCAAGGGGAAGGGCAGAAAGCAGAGCCTAGAAATCCATCAACGTTCTCCTCACTGACAAACAATCTTTCCTAAAGAAAAAGAGAGAAAACAGCAGGTTATGTTCTTTTTGTGCTAAACTTCAGGGATATTGGGGCTAAAAACTCACTGCAAAGAAAGCCAGGACAGCAATTCCCAAGTTTCACAGCACACTCAAGTCTTGACAGAGAAATTCTAAGCCAGACATTCAAAGAATGAGGTGAAATGAATTAAAACCAGTGCTTAGCTAATTTTGCTTGAAAGTACAAATCTGCATCGTATCAAACATAAAGGAAATATTATTTCTCTCTTTGGATGGGTGACTAATACATAGATGTAGACTCTCTCTGAAAAATTATTTGTACCAACCTCGTTCCACCATCCTCACCTGCCTTAACACCAGGAAGGTGTTAGACTGTTGTGGGTTTGTCTGCTGGCTGTCTGTAAGAAAACACAAACACCTCCTTGAGAGGCACTGCAGGATCTTCACTCCAAGATCAGATCTGGAACACTCAGGGCTGGATCCATTTCACACCCAGCCACTGAGGCTGCTCTGATCTCCATGCAGACAAGCCAGTTGGAAAAAAAAAAACAAAAACAAAAAAGGAGAGGTATCCACAGGCAGAGACACAGCCTGGGGTGTGTTTCCTGGCTGTTCATAAACAACCTGAAACGTGTTGCTATGGGTTTAGAGATTTAAATCAGTTACAGGTAATTAAAGGTCCTAAAATATATCCTGGAGGGGCTGTTTCATAGGAACTGCAGAGCTTTCCCTGTCCTTGTGTTATTCACACATCATCTGTGTAGGCTGAGGGGAAGGACAGACAAAATAAAAATGGTCTGACCTGAAGGAGTAGTTTAGGTTCTGGGAATTACCTTCCTTATTTAATTGGAAATAACAGGGACAAGTTGCAAACCTTCCACATTAAGTCACACTTTTAAATTTCTCAGTTCAGTTCAACCTTCCTGTCAATCCAATGAAAGTTCAATTCAATTATCACTGACATCTTGCAGACCAAGAAGCAAAAAGGCAATTCTGCACATTTTTGGCCCCCTGTGGATGGAGCCTTATGCACAGCCAGATGTCACATTGTGTCTGAGGTACCAAATTTAACTGTCATCTTGAAAAAAAAACCAACCAGGATTGGAAAAATAAGCCAGAGTCCTATTTTTTCCACTAGTTAAATTAGAAATCACAATATGGAAAGTCATAACATACATACTGTTGGTTTTCCAAGGCAGAGGATTGGATTCATTTTCTATCCAGAAAGATTACAATCCAGGCAAAGAGCCAGCACTGGATGCTGGGATGGTTTGGGGAGAGATTAAAGTGCAGCAGAGCTGCCCTGACTGAAAACCCTCTCAGAACATCCCTACTTCTTGCATATCTGCATGCAAAGCCTAAAATTCTTATTCCCTCGTGCTGCATCCTCTCCTGCCTGCCAGAGAGGGATCTGCCAGAGCTTAAAACTGTGGAAATACTCTGCAGAGTTCAGGGGAAGGTGTCAGAGTACAGAACAAGGCAGGGGCTGCAGACACAAAATCTGTGCAGCAACAAAACTCCCACAAGCTCCTGAACTCGATCCTTGGGCGGCTCAGAGAAGAATTCCCAGCTCTGCCCTGGATTGCTTGGCCCACAGAGCACAGACAGACAGCCCAGCCTCCCCCAGAGGGGATTTGGGATTTTGGTGCCCTGCCAAGGACAGCAAAGCACAACCCTCCTAACCCAGCTGAAAAATCAAAGTCAGGGAATCACGGCATTTTTTGGTTGGAAGGGACCTTACAGCTCATCTCATTCCAACCCCCTGCCATGAGATATATTTCAGGACCTTTAATTACCTTCCACTAGACCAGGCTGCACCAAGTCCCATCCTACTTTTCCTCCACAAAATGAGGAAAATAATCTCTTTTCCCTCTGAATCTGCCTCTGGCACCCGTGGCTGTGTGAGGGACAGCCTCTCCTCCTCAGTGCAATCAGGACTTTGCAATTTGGCAACAAATGCCCTGAATCTTTCTGGAGAATTTCTTCCTGATTAAAAGCAAAAGAATTTATTTTCTTCACAGAAAATACTGTTAAAAAAGAAAAACTGAATGGGAGGTCCATTGTCAGGAAAAGGTTCTTCCCCAGAGGGTGCTGGCACTGCCCAGGCTCCCCAGGAATGGGCACAGCCCCGAGGCTGCCAGAGCTCCAGGAGCTGCCAGGGATGCCCAGGGTGGGATTCCTGGGGGGTCTGGGCAGGGCCAGGAGCTGCACTGGATGATCCCTGTGGGTCCCTTCCAGCTCAGAATATTCCATAATTCTATGATTAATCAGGACTTTAAATGAGGATAAAAAGTAACCGCTTGTGCTGTTGCTCCATTAATTCTGACTCACTGCACAAACCAATTTTACCAAGTTTCATCCCAGCACAACCCTGAATTCCCAGAAGAATTTACCATTTTATCCCATCCCTGCCATAAATCATGGACCTGGGCTGTGTTTGTTGTCAATAAGGTGATTATCATTAGCCTGTTCCACCAGGCACTGTAACTCAGACTTTGCATTCACGGGGAGCACACACGGAGGCATTTATATTACTGCAGATGTTATCAGAGCACAGACCTTGGAAAAAAATGATTCAGGAATTTATTCTAAAGCCTGCTCTGCCTTCCAAGCCAGAGCAAACAGAGGACAACCATCTGCAGCTGATTTCAATGACCCTGTAAAATAATTCTTCAATTTAAGCCGTTTATTTTCTGGTATTTATGATGCTCTCTTAGCAACTTTGAATTTAATTTGTTTTTCCCTGTACACACTGTCATCTGCTGTTTGGTACACATTCATTTTTCCCTGTGACTAAACTGAGACCAAATTAACATAAATGTTAGCAGGGATGACTTTGGTTTCTGGAACACTTCATCATTCAAACCCGTCCTTGTGTCTCACGGCACCGACAGCGCAGAGCTGCTCCCCTCACGGCTGCCCTCAGCACTCAAATGGGTTTATTCTGCTTTAATTTATCCAAATTGGAGACAGTTTCCATCCACAGTTACCTCCCACACAGGCTGTAAGTTTGAAAAGCAGGATGGATTTCAGGCTTAAATTATTTTGGTGGCTCCTGTAATGAGAGGATCAGGGAATCTCAGAATGGTTTGGGTTGGGAGGGGATTTAAATCCCATCCAGTTCCAACCCTGCCATGGGCAGGGACCTTCCACTATCCCAGGCTGCTCCAAACCCCATCCAAACTGGCCTTGGACAATTCCAGGGATGGGGCAGCCACAACCTCTCTTGTCAAACCCCAACAATTGATGCCAATGTGGAAAAGGACCTGGATTTCCCGACCTCTGCATTTGTGGGATCCCAGCACAAACCAGCGCTGAGAGCTGAGAATTTGAAGCTCAAAGTTTTGGTTCTTGTAGTGAAATGAAAACTTTTCCAAGGTGCTCATGACTGCAAAGATGAAACAGCTCCAAAGAAGCTTTGATGAGCTTCATCAGTAGGTTAATAATGTTTCCTGACATAACTGTTTTGTGTAGTGATGGTATTCCCAAAATGCAGCTACCAATTAAAGACTATTCAGAAATTAGTTTGTTTTATAGCAGAAGCAAACTAATTATGGTCCTTAATGTAGCTTGGGAAAGGGATTACTTTGAAAAATGTGAAATAATAAGTTTGTTGTGTTCTCCTTCTTTGTCCTTCTCTGACCTCCCAAAAAACTTGCCAAGAGTCTTGAAATGCTGAGCACAGAATTAACTGAACCAAAAATAAACTGTTGGAGGATTACATTCAACAGCCCCAGTTTCCAGCAGCATCTTCTTAGAAGTAACCCCTATTACAATAAGTCTTTATAGTAGCTTGGAAATTGAAAATTGTAACTCCAAATAGCTTGGAAATGAGAGCAAAACAGCTCTCCAGGATGGATTTCTCCATGAAAAGGGGCAAAGGGTTAAAACATCCATGTTTTACACTTCTCAAGGCTTCATGCTTGGTTGACTCACCAACCAAGGAAAATTTTATCCACAAGAGCCCTAATTCTGAGCTCAGCGAGCACAAGGACAGCCCAGCATGGCCCACAGGGGCACTTCCAGCCCATGGGGGCAATTCCAGCCCTTGGCCTTTTCCACATAGTCCAAGTGCCAGGGACTGGCATAATAATTGATAATTGAATTTAACAGAACTCTGCCACCTCCAGCTCCACACAAGTGATGTAGGGAAATTTAGATGGGATATTGGACTTGGGAATTCTTGGCTGGGAAGGAGGTGAGACTCTGGCACAGGGTGCCCAGAGAAGCTGTGGCTGCCCCTGGATCCCTGGCAGTGTCCAAGGCCAGGCTGGATCAGCCCAGATCACCTTACCAGGTCCCAGCCTCTTCTAGGGGGCACTTAACCATCCCAGAATCCCAGAATGGTTTGGGCTGGAAGGGACCTTAAATCCCATCCAGTGCCACTCCCTGCCACCACAGGGACACCTCCCACTGTCCCAGGCTGCTCCAAACCCCAAAGTCCAGCTTGGCCTTGGACACTTCCAGGGATCCAGGGGCAGCCACAGCTGCTCTGGCAATTCCAGCCCAGCAAGGAATTCCCAATTCCCAATATCCCACC
>VXBC01001540.1:33205-43647 GCA_013399945.1 Ploceus nigricollis | reverse complement strand
ACAGGGACATGACAACTCAGTCCTTTCGTGTCACAAGTTCACTTTGTAAGCAATTCAAAATCCATGCAGGATTGTAACACAGGTATTTTGCATTCACTTTGGTGGTGATTTATGTAGTCCCCAGGGAACACACCCCTCAGATAAACGCTGAGCTAAATTTCAGTTACAGAAATGAGTGCACCATTGATTAAATGTTATAAAAGTCTAAAATAGTCACTCTGCAGATTGCTTGCTTCTTCATTTCCCCCCTTTTCAGGTTCTCAGATTAAATTATATCTCTGCTGATGAGTAGGGCACAGGGGAGGGAAGAGAAAAACCCATATGGTGGAATTTTTAAGGTCATCACACTTGTTAGGGAAGTCATCATGAGAGAGAGTATATGCAAGCCAGAATATAATTTGCAGTCATTTATCAGAACAATGAGGTGTCTGACTCCACAGCCTCCTGGTTTACTTCCGCAAGGCTGCACAAGGCCTCACTGGGGATGGTGGCAAGCCTGTGATGACCACAGAAGCTGACAAGAGCCTGTCTGAATCCCTGCAAAGCCCTTGCTTGCAGCTGCAGGCATTACCTCTTCACTAGTGGGTTGTTGTCTTTTTTTTTTTCTTTTAATCTCTGCTGTTCACTGAAATGTAATTACCAAGGTATTAATTTTTCCCTTTAACTATTTATGATGCATTTGTGATAAAAGGTGAAAACTGGCTCTTTTTTGCATATCAATGAGAACGGGAGAGAAAGTATTATGTTGTGCATGATAAACCAAATGCATATAGGGGTTTTAGAGGTAGTTAACAATGAAGATTGCTTCAGTGCCTGCATTTAGAAGAAAATTGCTAAGGTGTTTATCCCTCAGAGAGAGACCATTAGCATGAATATGAAAGAAAAAGGCAGTTCTCTGAGTTAGGGAGTGTAGCACTGAGGAATTTTTACTGGCATTGTGGAGAATTGATATGGTGATTTCATCCATATTTAGGGGTGAATAAAAAGTAGATATCATCTCCCAGGTAGATGATGGACTGCATCTTTTCATTACTGCACATGACAAACCATCTTGGGAAGAGCAGGATTAATAAAGTTAACAAAAGCACAGTTGCAGAAAACTGGCAAATATATTATCATGTGGAAGCAGGAGGGCAATTAGAGTGGGAACATTGGGAATCTTAGTGAAAGGAAGCTGTATCTGGAGGGAGAGTCTGAGTGCCAGTGCAGGTTATTTACTAGTTCCTCAGCAAGAAAAAATGGTCACTCAGTGATGTTATATTTTGTAGTCCTGAGTTATTGTATTGGAAGTTGCTCAAATCTGTCTTTTTCTCTGCCTTATTTATTTCCCTTTACTTACTTTTTTTTTCTATCAGGCTGGTGTGGCCCAATCTTTTTGCATAAGTCATGATGCAGGACGTGTGAATACAGAATAGTGAGTGCATATAAAGCGCTCTGCAGTTAGGCAAGGGGCAGTGAAATTGTCATCCATCAGTGCTCAGGACACAAAGGAACACTGACACCTGTTTTTCATGAGGCTTAGTCCTGCATAGTCTGTGACTGAGAGCAGTGCCAGATAGCATGGGAAGCAGTATCACAGCTGAAAAGAGGAGGGGAACCTGAATCTATAAGTGCACTTGCGGGAAACAACATGATTTCACTGATGGTGAAAATAGATCGTGTCTAACAGTGATTTAAAGTCAATAAAAAAAATAACATCACAAATCCATTATTTTTAGACAGGGTGAAAGCTTAACATACCAGTTCAGAGCCTCAGACTCATTTGGATGAAGATGAGAGCAATGTCATCATGAATTACCCTGACTGAGTAATCTATATTAAGAAACTGCTATCTTTATTTTTAATTAATTTCTCTTTACATTCAGAACATTAGTTGTGCATAAAGTCTCTTCTGTATTCAGAGATAAGCGATGTATTAACCAGTGGGAAGGAATCCATCTCTTTCCATGAGAATACATTAGTTTTTAGAAAGAATCCTGAACTGAGGTATAATGTAGCATCATCTCCTTTCTGGGACTGAAGACCTGTTTCTGTAGTAAGCAGGTTTCTGCTGAAGAACATAAGTATAGGGGAAATTAGGAGGAGGGAAATAATTTTAGAAAGTTTTCAGCCCAAATTTTGTGAAAATCATGAATGCAAAGCTATGCTTGAATTTCATAATCAGTGCATGTCTAATTGTGTTTCTTAAGTTGCTGATCATCCATTCAGTTGACCCTCTAAGCTTGGACAACCTTCTTGCCCATAGGCAAGGTCTTGAGGTGCTGTCAATCACTCTGCCCAGGTGAGCTAACCTGGAAAACCCCTAAGAATCAGCAGCTCAAAAGTAATGCTGCTATTTGTCACAGAAATGGATATCATACCTGTGTCTTCCAGAAAGAACACCTCTCATGAATATTCTTCTTCTTCGGTTTCCCTTTCCAAGTAAATAAATTAGCTTAAACAGGGGGTTGCCACTCGTCTTCTAAATTAATAAAGATTAATTTCAGTGCCTGTCTGAGCTTTATCCTCGTACATTCCCAGAGTTAAGAAAAGGCTACTGATTTTGTACAACGTGGAATCTGTAATATTGCCCTGGAAGGCAGTCAGATAAAGCTCAGAAAGCCATTAGTCTGCTGGGAGCTCGGACTGAATATTTTTTATCTTCATACTACTCCCATCATCAGTGATGTGCATTTTGTCCCCAGTACAAATCCACAGAAGAAAAAGGATATTGCTGTTTTACAACAGAAGCAAGAATTCTTTCCTGTAATTACAAGACATGAGACACTGACTGATCATTAATCAAGGGACTGATTATTATAATAATCCACTGCAAACTCATGGGCTAATTCTCATTTATACTAATCCCATTTTGAACTTCTCCTGAATCATTACTAGAATGGGCAAAAAGGGTTGTGAGAGATGGATTTGATGCTCAATTAGAGCAATGTAGAGACTTGACGAGGAGAAGAATCCATCTCTGTCCTCCTTTAAGCCGGAGCCCCTGCATTTTCTTTGGTCTGTCTCTGAGCTGTTACTCAGCTGCCTTCCTTCCTCCCAGTGATGTGGCAGATGGTTTAGGCTGGCACAGGTTGCTGAGTACCACCTGCTGCAAATTTTTCCCTCTCTTTTTCTATGTAACTCCTTTTGTTGTTGTTGTCATTTGCAAAGGGTGGCTGGAAATAAGAGGGAGGCAAGAAGAGAGTGTGAAGTGATGTTAATAATGTTCTGTGCTTTCCTGTTTTCTGCTGCATCATTGCTGGAAACATGTAGCTGGTGCAGGCAGGGTTCCTGTGAGCAGGTTGGGGACTTTGGCTTCCGTGGTGGAAAAAGCATACCTTTATTATCTCATAATGTTACTCAACCCATGCTGAGGAATAGCATTTCCCACTGTTGAGTGCTGTAAAGCGAAAAATCCTCGACTGGCTTTAGGCATTAGATGCTGCATTCTCTTGTTCTATTCTGCTCCACTGGAAATGAAAGAGCCTTGTAGAAGCTAAATGAAAAATTTAAAATGGAGTGGAGGAGTAGCCTTATCATCCAAATGGGTGAAGGATACAAGTGGGCAGGGTCTGGCTGATGTTGTGGACATCAGAAGCAGGGCTCTCTATTTAGTCTCTGTCAAGGTAGTGAGAGAGGTACAAAAGATAAACACCCCTGGCATCTTAAACACTTCCCTGAGGATGGGTTGAGCTACTCTTTGGAGTCGGTCATATCTCTCTAATGACTGTAGAGACAGGGACTTGAAGACTAAATAAAGAGATGATTCTAAATTTAAAATACCTGACTACCTCTTCAGGAGGCAGAAACTGCATTTAATAAAGACTTTTGTGTCTAGATTAATACTGGTATTATGATGTTTATATGCTATAATATCCAGCTAACATCTTATCTGGATGTTTTCTTATTTGAAATGTAACTGTTTCTGAAACTGCAGGTTTCTTGCAGGTTTCTTATTACAAATAAGTTTTAAAAAAATACTTGCTTTTGTCCCCTCTTCCTCTCACAAAAAAAACCCACTAAAAAAGTCCATGAAATCCAGATAATTATCACAGCACTTCTCACCAGTGTACTTTCATTAGGTAAATCTATTTCAAGAGGTAAAAGAAAAGCACACTTTATAACAAGCAGTGCCAGGTGGATGATATGTAATCCCGACAAAGTCAACTGTGGTGCTTATGTGTGTAAGAGAACTTGCTAACAGAGAGATAGGGGATGTTTGCATTTTGGCTTTAAAAAAGATTTGCTGCTAAAAAGTAATATTATACTGTATTGGCAAAAAAAAATTCCAGAGACAGAATAAATTTTCAACTTACTTTTAATAAGAAAATTCTGAGTGAACAATGAAGTTTCATATATTTTTTATTGTTTTAATTTTTTCTTCTCTCACTATCTGAAGATTTTCTTCTCCTCCCCCTGCATCCTTTTTGTTCATTTTATCCTAATTTAGTTTTTTGCCATAGATGAACAATATCCTGCCTGTTTGCAAGAATATATCCCACCCCCCAAGTGTTCACTATAAATATGAAAAAATCCAGTTTATAATAAGAATGACCCCTGTGGTAATCAGGGAGACAGTTTTGATTAAGAACATCTGTTAGCATATTCCTGGTTCTAAAGTCAAGCAGAACATAAGACAAGAAGATATAGAAAGTGACATTCTTCAAACTGTGAGGCTGGCCTCCCTGGGGAGGCTCTGACCTCTTCCAGAGATACAAGCCAGGATCATAAAAAAAAGCAGAACCAGACATCAAAATGTGTGGAGTGTGTGTGTAGTTTGAAAAACATGACACCTTTGCTTCGGAGGTGCCGCATCTTTAAATTTCTAAGCACCACACTTCTGAGGAGTGTGGGGAAGGACTGCACTTGCAAGCTGTGTTTACTGCTCAAACACATCACCACACAATGAAAAAGAGGGGCAGGAATGGCAACCTTCTGCTCATTGCCTTGTCCGTTTTTTTCTTTTTTGTTCTTGTCTTCTTTCTCTTTTATCCTTTTTGGGGCTGTCAAGGCCATCTCTTAGCTATGCACAACATGGGGATCTGGGAGTAATGGCTTCACTTTAGAGCTCTGCTGGTGTAAAGTGGTGATGTGTGAGATGCTGCTTCTAAACAACTTCTATTCTGAGTTGCATAAAAGCTTTTCTAACCCAGCACTCCTTCTCCAGCATTGTTCAGGAGGAAATACTTAGGAAACAGCAAAGAAACAAACTGGCTTAGCTGAAATTTATTTTACATCATTCTAGACTCTTTCAGTCAGCAAGTCAGGGCTGTCCTGAGCTGAACATGAGACCCAGACTTATGTTTGATGATAATACATAGACCAACCCTTCATAAAGATCAGGGTATCTAAGTGTAGTGTGACTTTACTGCTCAATGACTTTGTTTCCTCTTCTAGACACATTAGATACTGAACTTATTTGGAAAATATTCTGATCTCTAATGAAAAAAACCCAACATATAAGTTCTATTTAAATATCCATGATAACAGTATGAATTTTAAAATTAGTTAAAAATATTGCTTTTTATGAAAAAATTTCTCTTGCTCATTATGAAATGTGAGATAAAAGAGTATCAATCAAGATGAAGGAGAGAAAACAGAGGTCAGGCATTTTCTTTTTGCTAAGTTGTTTTCTTAAAAGCTGCTAGAAAAAGCAAGAATATACAGGAGGACAAAATGTGGAAATAGGAACGCTCTCCCAGGTGTAGGTATGGAAATATTTCTTCAGTGTGAATGGATTGGATTATGAAAGACAAAGTGTTGCTAGAATTGAGAATTTTGAAAGATTAAAAGGCAATGAGATAGGTTTCTACAGCTACACTGGCAATTGACATAGGTCAGGAAAAACGTGAGGCTGCTGCTGAAACGAGTGTCCTAATGATAAGGAACATGGAATGTACAAATACACTGAAGGCTTCCTCTCACCCATCTTCAGAAGCAAGCTCTGCTCTTATGCCTCCCAGGAAAGTCTGAGGAAGAGAGAGAGTAGAGGGGGATAAAAAAGGGAGAAGTAAATCAAGATGGGTGTAGGCAGTTCAGTACCACAGGATGAGATATCCAAGCATGTTGAGGAAGCTGCTCAGTATCATTGTGAGGTTGTTCTGATACCTATGAAAAATCATGTCAGATGCCTGATCACTGAAGAAAGGCAAATGTGACATCTCTCTAGGAGCAACCTAAC
This sequence comes from Ploceus nigricollis, assembly GCA_013399945.1. NCBI lineage: Eukaryota > Metazoa > Chordata > Aves > Passeriformes > Ploceidae > Ploceus > Ploceus nigricollis. Next base: position 37,487 of record VXBC01001540.1, on the reverse strand, counting down.
CATCAAGAGACTTTCTTGTCAGTGTTCTTCAACAACAGGCAGAAATATATAGTCTTAGGAGGATTAGTGGATTTTTTTTTTCTGCATTCAATTTTATTGGAAAAAGAAATGAAAAAAGTTATGCTGTCTTCTTTCAACTTTTAGAAAAACTTTGTTTTGTTTCTGTCCAAACTTGATGCTTGTTCCCAAGTATCGCATCTCTTAAGAAGAATGATGATTTGGCTTCAAAAGAGTTTTTACTGCACTTTTCAGTTAAGTCTTAGTCATAATACACCAGAGAGTATTCAAGATTGATGTCAAGCTGCAAAGTGCTGTAAGCATGACAAATCTTCACTTTAATTTTCAGAATTGATTTCCTTTTGAGGGGGTGTGATTTCCTTCTGTCTTTTCCCCTTGGCATTTACTGACTTGGGAATGTTTTGCATTTTCCCTTTATTGAGTAGAAATTTGTATCCAGTACTATTCCTGGATGATTTTTAAGAGGTCCTTTTTACAGCAGGAAACAATTAAAGAAGATATTAGGGTCAGAGATGCACAGCTTATTTTATAAGGGAACCAGGTAAAATATAAAAATAAAAATACTGAAAAATCTGTAAAACCTTAGGCTTTGTCTCTACACTTGAACATTCACAAAACCCTTGTCAACTTGGGTTTTAGTTCTGGTTACTGTGGATAAACATGAAAAAAGTGGAATCTGGAGTAAAACTTGAAAATTAACGAAGAGAAGTAATTTCTTCTTAGTCCTTTGTCTTTTTTTATATAATATGCATACAGGTTTGCAAAGATTTTAACATATTTAGTGGTAATTAAATTTATTCTTTCTCTTAGTATATATGTTGAGGTTACTGGTGAAAAGGGAAAAAAATCTCACTTCTTTTGAAATCAAAAAACAGGCTTATTTATGTTTGATCTTGGAGTCCTTGACTTTGTACTGAGCAATCGTGCCAAGGGAAAAAAGCTGAGAAATGAATGTCAACATTAAAAAATTGCAGTGGAAATGACTAGCTGAGTTAACAACAGAAAGCCAATTCTATGTCCTCAATCCAGTTTGCACAGAATATTTAATGCCTCTGAAAATGGATCATTTCAAAAATGACACTAAAGTATTTTGCTTGTTTAGTCTAATTTATCAGCAGTAATAACGTGTCATAATAAAAAATTGCATAGGTAAACTCATTCTTATCCTGAAAGTTTTAACTATGCCCTGGCATGAACCAGAATGTGTAGGTAGATGATTCTGACTCAAAAGTGTCAGTCCTAAAAGCTGAGAACTTTGTCCCTTTGGAATGATTCAGTGTATGAAATTAGGAACCCAGGGCCTCCTGTCAGTCAGGGAAAGCCATTAAGCATCCCTGGGGAGTGATCCTGAGAGTTCTCATGCTCCAGAACATCACTTACTCTAAGTAACTTAAACAGGGATGTGTGACCTAATTCCTCCTTGGTTTGCCATAAATGGCTATAAATGAGTGTACAAAGCTGTGAGCACTTCCTAGAGGTGGATCACCTCACTTAAAAAGAGCTCATTCTTTGTAAAAGGTTGTGCAGAGCTGTCATACAGTGGTACAGTAGTTGATTTATGAAATTTCTAACTCAAGGAGACAGGTCATCTGGGCTGGGCGTTAGGTTCCATGTGGAAACATGTACTTTTAGCTATCAGCTCCACTCAGTTGTACAAACGCTCTAAAAATAAATAATAGGTTCAAAAATAGCTAATTAGATAACTAATGGTATAACTATTTTCCAGCATTAGAAGCAGCCTGTAGTCCATTAATGTCATTGAATTGTTTACCACTTTTTACAAGGACAGCTTAGATAGTGGACTGCAGCTGTGCAGTCAGCTAAATTCAGAAGCCTAATCCACAAATTTAACTTCACTGAAGGCTTCCATTGCCTACTCATCCTGAAGGAATCCTGAACTAGCTCTGTTTCTCCTATAAAGGAGACTATCCTCCTAATAATGGTGTAGAACAGTTCTAAGGGACTGGTGCAAGAGGAGAAAATCAGGGTCACATAGGATGGGGGCTGCAGTGAGATCTTTGTTCTGGTGTAAAAGCCTGGGGTCTGAGGGCAGATAATGGATTTAATGACCGTGTTTAGTTATTAGCACTCCCTGCTCTCAACTTGGAGACTTTGAATGTGATGTATAGTTCTGTATTGCATAATTTATTAATCTAGTAGCTATTTAATGTAGATGGCTGGAAGAGACCTGGGAACAGAGACACAGCTCTGTTCAGTCTCTTGTCCAAGCCATAGAGTGTGGAAACCTTTCTGTTTGATATCTTGAATGTTCAGCTGTGCTACTGCTTGCATATCCAGTTTCCAGAGGATGGGCTACATTATGACCTGGCCTGCTCTGTCTTGTAGCTTAGTAGTTAATAAACTCTCCTGGGGTGCTATGGGGTGATAATTCAGAGATTTTCAAATTCTGAGTAAGTCTCAAAGCAGAATCCTACCCTTAAATTGCCTATTAGTCTGCCATTTTGAAGCTTAGTTGGATGAACTTTTTCCTGCAGCAGGTAAAATGTTTTGGATGATATATAAAGCCCTTGGGTAAAAGATACATCATAAATAAATGATAATGGTCAACATGAAAGTCTATTCACAGCAAGTATTGTCAATCAACATGAGCAAGTATTGAGAGAGATTTAAGGCTAAGATTTTTAAAAGAGCATAAGAAATCCATTTCCTTTCAATTTTCAGCAAGGGCTGAGGATATATATATGTAAACTAAACTGTTTTAAAAAATCCTAAATTCTCAATAGAGTAAAAAATACAGGATTTTATGCTGCATGCTGCTGCTCATAGAAATGGTCCTATGTTGATATGTGCATTCCTTTTTTATCAGACCTTCCTGCATCTTAATATCTCCGGAGAACTGATTCTGTCAGGAGGATTCTGATCCTGACTGACTGTTGCCATGGTATTGGGTTATTCTGGGCTGTGATCAAGAAAAACAAACAAACTTGAGAAAGATACTGGCTTTAAAACATATTCTCAAGCCACAGTGCCTGAGACTAGTTTTTGAAAATTAAATCTTGATTTTTTGTACAGTGTGTCAGTTATTAAAAGCTTCCGAAAAAACCATACCAGTAACAAGAAGCATTGCTGTGGCAATAAACATAAAATGGGAAAAATGCAGGAAGAGGAAATGGGGCCAATTCTTACACTGTTTAAAATTGTTCATTCTCATTTCATGATGTTACCCCACACTGAAGTGAAACCTCCATCTTTTCTGAGACCCTTTAAAAAAGTAGGACTTTTTGAAGATCGGATCCCTGTTTTGTTAGGCACTGTTCCAAAGCTGATGGCAGCAAATTAATGTCTTTTTGATATTACTGAGCTTTTGAATTTAGTGCATAATGAGGAATTTGTACCTGTCTCCAGTTTCTAGGTAGTAATATAGTTTCTTTTACACTGAATGTTAATATTCATTCAGTTGCAAGTCATCTCTTTGTACTGGCAGCACTGAAGAAGTTTCTGGCAATACATGAGACAGTATTTTCTGTATGCAGACACTTGCATAATAAGTTCATATTCTTAGAGGACAGAGCTCCCTTGATAGGAAAAGAAAAAAAAAAGTCCTAAGAGAAATCCTTATTATTTGGGTTGATGAACCCAGAAGGATGCACAAATTTCAGCAAGCAGTGTTTACAAGGGTAAAACAAGCAATGTGAATTTATGTAGGGAACCGGGGAAGTTTTCTGCAAGTTTGTTATTTACAGATGGATAATTTTGTTTGCCAAATTACTGAGCGTGTTCTTCCTGTTCTGCAGGCAGAATTCACAGCCATGAGGGACCAGTATATGCGAGGTGGAGAAGGCTTCATTATCTGCTATTCCATCACAGACCGCCAATCCTTTCAAGAAGCAGCTGAGTTTAAGGAGCTCATTTATCGTGTCCGGCACACCTATGACATCCCCGTGGTGCTGGTGGGAAACAAAATAGACCTTGAGGAGTTCAGACAGGTAAGAGATTTCTCTGCTGGTTTTGGCTTGGTTTTGCTTGGCTGCCTCAGGGGTTTCTGCAGCATATGTTGTGCACTGCTACTGAGAATTATTAGCACAAGAAGAGATTTAATCAAAGAGTGACAAATGTAAAGAATTAAAGTCTTTGTGGTGCCTTTCATTCTTATGTTGTGGAACTTGAAGCAGCCTTGGCAAATCACATCTAAACTTTCTCTGTTTTTACTTGAAAAACTTTGACTACTGTTGTCAAAAGATTTGTATATATTCATATATATACATATATATATTCAAAATAGAATGCTGGAGCTGAGCTGCTC
>VXBC01001540.1:20006-30848 GCA_013399945.1 Ploceus nigricollis | reverse complement strand
TTCATATATATACATATATATATTCAAAATAGAAAAAGCTTCAATCAGGACCTTTGTGGAAAAATACCTTTGGTTTCTTTGACATTGCCAGCCATTAAATAGAGGTTTGGGTTTTTTCCTCCAAACATACTAAATTTGATTAGAGGTTTTTCAACCTCATACTAAAAAATAAAAAAAGTTAAAAAAAAAGAAATCTGTATGAGACTACATCTGCCTGAAGATCCAGTGACTGTGCTATCAGATTATTCAGGTAAAAGGGGACATGCAAGACTTGAATTCATTTTGATTTGTATACAAGATTTCAGCTACCACCACCCATAGAGAAACAGAATTTTTTCAACTGCAAGTCAACGGCTGTGGTTCTGGCAATGTCTTTAATAATGTTTGCTCACTTTTTTCCTTTTGCTTCCTCTCTACTTCTTCCTTACTGTTTGTACTGGTGAGCTAGAGAGAGACCACATTCGAATGGCTTGGTTGTGGCCTGGTCCTGGACAGAAAGTATGCCTAATCTACAACTAGAACTGCTTTCAAATATCTGACTTCTGTGCAGATGAATGTAACACTTAAATAAAATGGTAGTTTTTTAGTTCATTAGCAACTGTGCTCACACAATCCTGTCTACTCTTTTCCACTTATCCTGTCACTCTTCTCCCCATTTTGTTGTCTTCTTTATTCTACCTGAAGAAAATCCAAGATAGCATTGAGCCTGAAATGAGTCTTAAAGATCTGATTATGTACATTTAAAATGTCACATCTGTTTTCCAGATCATTGGCTTCCTCCCCAAATCAGGCTGTGACAAAACCCTAATGGTATCAATCCAGCTGCAGTTTAACAGGGGTTTCAAACATGGGTGCCATGTGCTTTCACACCAGAAGGGGAGGGATGAGGGTTTGGGGAAGGACGGGTTCAGTTGTTTTGCTGAGACAACTGGATATTCACTTGATTCCAAAGCAGGATACAATTGACTACCTTCAGTTATCCCTAGATGAGGTTTCAGCAATGCTCTATTTCCTAACTGGTATGAAGACACTCTTTTACAGATCTTTGGCACTATCTCTTTCTGATCTCAACTTTTGTTGAACTTTTATATTTTAATCACTGTCAGCATATATAAAAATGTATGCCAGGTTTTTTACATCGTCCTTGGTGATCTTGTCTGATCTCACAAACAGGAAAATTACCGTGAACGAATATCTGGATTGGATTTCACCTACAGCATTTTAGATTAAGGGGCATGGGGAGGCTTTTGGGAATAATATTAGAAATTAAGCCTGTGAGATGTGATAAACACACTAAAAACTGTTCTGTGAAGTCACCACTGATGATCCTGCTTGAATATGTGAAAAAGGAAAATCAAAATTGTGGTCCTACATTTTAAAAAATTTTCAATTAAACAGAATTTAGGCCTTCAGAATGTTTTCCTCCACAAGCCCTCTACAAATGCCAACACATTTGGCAGTGTCAGAAGGGTTTTCTCAACCATCTGTCTGCCATCCAGATTTTGACCTTAATTCAAAGACTAGTAAGGTAGTGTTAAGCAGATCTGCTCCTTTAAATAAAGCCTTTGAATATGGCTATGTGTCCATGAACCAACAGTTCATGGACAGAGAAAAGCAACTTTTTATGGAGTCCGTATTTTGGGATATTGTTTTTAAATTTTGATTATCTCTACTCCACGGCTGTTGTCTGCATAATTAGTTGGTGATGAGGTGTATAAGTTGTGCTCCTAGAAAGTATCTTCACTTTAATTTCATCCATTTCAGATTCCACTCGACAATTGAAAGCAAATCCTGGTTAAGTGGGGGTGATGAGCAGATACTGCTCAGAGTACCTTCCTGACCTAAACTGAATCCCCAGTGTGTGGGATGACACTTTTGTGCCCAGCTTTAATCACATATTAATGCTTTTCAGTGTTTCATTATTTCAGAACTGGGACATGAGGCTGTGCTCTACGTTTAACAAACACTGAAATAAGTTTTATCTATGCTCACTTGTAAGGTTAAGCAATATCTAAGTAACTGGATGAGCTCTGGGAAGGTAGATTGAAAGGGATATTTTCAAGGTCATGCACTGTGGTTGCACTTTCATTAAAAGCGTTTGGATGGTTGAGAGTGACAGCCAACTAGCTCTGGAGTGACAGGCAGCAATGAGCTAGTGATGTAGGGCATTAACATATCAATGAACAAACAGGGAGGCACACAAGCGCACCAAATTCAAATAGCTGAAAAATAGTAGGTGTCAGAATGCAATCAGCCAGGTTGGAATTTGACCAGGGCACCAGGGATAATATTGTTGCTTTGTTTATTGACATTTTTCTCCTATGAATTTCATTAAAACAACTGTAATGTTATTAATGTTATTTCAGGACATAACATTAAGTTCAACATTCGTGGGCATCATTTCCATTTAATGACAATTCTGCAACAATTAGACTGGCTGTAGTGTCTTGGCCAGACAAAGCTGTTTTTTGAAATGTGAATNCAAAAAAAAAGAGTTTATTATTTTTAAATAATATTTTTGTTTTATGATGGCTTCAGTGAAATTATAATCTTTATGCATGCCTGTGATTTTTTATGTCCTAAGAAATGGCTTTGTCTGTACTCCTTCTTAAAGCAAGTTTTAGTTGTACTCACCAGCCTAAAGGATAAACACTTTCAATTTTCTCTGAATAACACAGGGAAAATTGTGCAAAAACTGGGTGGAAAAGAGAGTAAATCATTATCTTGTTGTTTATGTGGTGGCAAGGCACCCTCCATCCCTCACTGAGCAGGCATGAATTCCTTAGGCACTCACAGAATCATGGAATGATTTGTATTGGAAGGGACTTTAAAGCCCATCTCATTCCAACCCCTCTGCCATGGGCAGGAGCACCTTTCACTAGACCAGGCTGCTCCAAGTCCCATCCAACCTGGCCTGGAACATTTACCTGTGTCCATTCCCTGATTTTTCAACCATTGCTCTAAGAAACACTTAAGTATTATATGCATTAAATTCCATAGCTATTTGATAGAAAAATATAGAACTAAACAATTAGGTAACATTTTAATTTCAGTGTTTTCAAACAGCAAAGTCATTAGATCAGTAAATATATGCTTGAATGTCTTTAATTATCATCCGATTTTCAGAAATATGTAGGACCAGCTGTTCGAAAATGCTGATACTTTCACCTTGTCTCTTTACTCCAGATGAACACCTGATTCTTACTGTTTAAAACATGTATAACAGATAAATATCTAATTAGAACATACTCATCTTTAAAAAATAAATTAAAGCTATTCAAGCTCATGCCATACTAACATTAAATTGCAGCTTTATATTAAAAAAAAATAGGGCCTGTGGCATTATTGAAATGTTGTTTAGAAAATATACCAAAGCCTTTACCTACTAATCACTCCAAAATATTAATTACATTGAGCAGTTTAGAGGGGAACTAACTACTCAAGCTCCTTTTAATAATGTGCTGTAATTCTGAGCTGTAAAACATTCTTTCTAGCAGGTTTTTTTAACTTTTAATGTAGATGTTAGAACCCCTCTGGAAATTCTAGCCATGCAGAAATGTCACAGCCTTCATGGAGCAATTTTTCCTGTGTTTGTTTTTTTTGACCCCAGAGGAATCAGCTGTGGGCTCAATTGAGTCCATGGATAATATGTTGATGTCCATTTCGTCTGAAGTTAGGAGGACAGCTCATGTTTCTTCCAGCTCCTTGCCTCTCTGGGAAGCCTGTCATCAAAGCTATTTGTTTTGCCAGTATGGTTTTGCTCCTGAAAAGAATTATGCAGTTGTTTGCCCGTCCACCCATGAGTTGTCTTACTGGCTTCAAGCAAAAATCTGAGAGGAGCAATGCCATTGAAAGCATTTCCTTCTACAACCCTCTCCTTTAGTAGAAAATAAAAAATGGACATGAAATCTGCCTTTTTCACCCAGAACTGTAGTGGTGGAACAAGGGGGCATGTGTTCAAAGTGAAAGAGAGTAGGTTTAGATCAGATGTGAGGAAGAAATTCTTCCCTGTGAGGGTGGTGAGGCCCTGGCACAGGTTGCCCAGAGAAGCTGTGGCTGCCTCTGGATCCCTGGGAGAGTTTATTTAGGGCCAGGTTGGACAGGGCTTGGAGCACCCTGGGACACTGGAAGGTGTCCCTGCCCACGTTAGGGGGGTAAAAATGGTGGTCTTTAAGGTCCTTTCCAACTCAAACCATTCTGTGGTTCTGTGATTCTATGATTTAACACAGAGCAATATATTACTCAGAGTGCAAATGTATTACAGAGGGTTTCATTGTATTTTTTTCCCTGATGTTTTATCATTCCAGAAAGTAATTCTCAAACCAGGATTACAGTAAGTTTTCCTGATCAGAACCAGCTGAATAGTCTCACTTCAATGAGATTTTATTCTGTATTTTGCTCAAGATAAGCCAACTGGTTATCAGACAATGTGAATGTCAACTTTTATGTTTTCATTTTGACAGTTGCTCTATTTTCATGCTTCTCAAACCTTGAAATATCAGTTAAGTCTGAGACAGATAAAAGTTTTTGTTGTGTTTTGCTTTGGTTTGTTTTTGTTTAGCTTTATTTTCTTAAAAATTGTTTTCATTTGGTTTCTTCTGTGTGAGTAACTTTTTGGTATATATATCAAAAAATTGTCAGTTTGTACCTTCTGGTGCCTGGTTGAGACACTGAAAATACTTCAAGAATATGATATTATATTTTGCTTTTGTTTTTATTTTTCAGTGCATGACTATGAAACACTGTTTACTAGATGCTCCCTTACTCATATTATGAATCATGAATCTGTAGTATTATGAATTTCTTATCTTAGCATCAGGCTGAATTCTGTTGCTTTTGGGATTAAAACTCCTTTGAAATTTGTAACTGTACTTCAACATCAGCAGTTCAATTTTCTCTTGAAAACATTAAATGAAAGGTAGATAGAAATGTCTGTACTGAAGAAAGAGTCTTGTTTCCCATTATTCAGATGAATGTCCTACACAAAGAACAAAAGGTTTCAATTTTCCTTCTGAACTTGAACTGCAAGTCAAGGGAAATGCATTTTTTGCTGCTTATTAACAATGAAAAGTATACATTTGTGTTAATTACAAACATTGTAAATGGTGAGATTAAATGACTTGGCTAGATTCTCTATAAAATACATGCAGAAACCAGGATTTTTCACATGTCATACAAGTGTCTCATAAAAGGAGATGTATCTGCCTGGGAAGAACTCTGTCTTGCTGCTGACAGCAGAGGAAGGCTCAGACAGCCATCTTCTTTGCCTTTTTGTGGTGGTGTTTTGGTGAGATGAAAACTTATAAATTTGTTTCTGACATATTTTCAGTTTAGAATCAAACTTACTGATTCATTCTGTTATTGCTGCTGCTAACTACAGACTGTACTTCTGAACTATGCACTCATCTTTTCTTTGATTTTTGAATAAACAAAATCCTAGACAACAACTACAAAATCATAATGGAAGTTTTTTCCATCATAATGTAAAATATCCTGAGGAGAATATGGCACAGAAGAGCAAATTTTTCAAAACTATGTCATGTCCAGAAAAGGGGAGCTAGGGAAGGGTCTGGAGCAAAAGTGTTATGAGCAGCAGCTTAAGAAGCTGGGAAAGGGGCTCAGCCTGGAGAAAAGGAGGCTCAGGGGGGACCTTGTGGCTCTGCACAGCTCCCTGACAGGAGGGGACAGCCGGGGGTCGGGCTCTGCTCCCAGGGAACAGGGACAGGAGGAGAGGAAACGGCCTCAGGCTGGGCCAGGGGAGGGTCAAGTTGATCATCAGGGAAAGATTTCTTCGTGGAAAGGGCTCTCCAGCCCTGGTACAGTTGTCCAGGGCAGTGGCAGAGTCGTCATCCCTGTAGGGATTTAAAAGCTGTGTGGATGTGGCACTTGGGACATGGAGCAGTAGCGGCCTTGGCAATGCTTGGGGAATTGTTGGATCAATTGCCTTAGAGGTCTTTTCCAGCCTCAGTGGTTCTAGGGTTCTATTTATTTGATTTTTTTATTGCATTTTTAATTCACTCTTTCATCTATTTTGATTCCATTTGATTGTTTGTTTCCCATGGATATTCATGTAGTTCCATTTTCCATCAGTGTCTGATGAAAATGAATTACATTTGTAAGGAGTTGCCATCATCAGTTACATGCACTTGCCTACATATTTCCTTCTCACATGGTATCACATCATATTCTTTGTTTGAGCTTCAAAGTCTGTACAATATAAGCCATTTTTGCTGTTTTGATGGAGCTATGACAGTTGTCTGAATATTTGGAATTAAAACTACTGAAGTTGTCATGGTGTTTTATTATCCTAGAAAACTGTCAGACCTTTGAATAATCACTTTCTTGCATTGTCAAAAAGCCTATCTGGATTCTGTCATGTTCTTCTACAACTCTAACTTCTATTTACTTTTAATTAATTTTGATTTTTCGACATTTCTTTTATGCTGGTCATTGTCCTAAGTAGTCTTTCTCATATAGTTTTTAAAAAAGAGTATTTATAGTGTTTTCCTTTCTGAGAAGGAAGAAAGGAAGAAAGGAAGAAAGGAAGAAAGGAAGAAAGAAAGAAAGAAAGAAAGAAAGAAAGAAAGAAAGAAAGAAAAAGAAAAAGAAAAAGAAAAAGAAAAAAAAGAAAAAGAAAAAAGGGTATTTTTTTCATGTCAGTGCAATTGTAGTAGAAAATTTGGCAGCTGTAATCTTTTGGAAAGAAATTCTATCATTGTCAACAGTCTTTAGCAAATATTCATTTATACAAAATTTACCTCCTGTCATTATAATGCTTTCATGTTTCCACAAGTTCCCCCAAACCACAGCTTCACCCAGACTGCAGTAAATGCCATCAGACACACAGACAATTGTAATGAAACAGTTGGCTCATTTCTCAATTTATAATTGTGTTAACCTCTAGTGAACCACTCAGTAAGTCCTGTAATTCCTTCAACATGGAGCAGAAGACATTTGAAGGGGACTGGGATGCAGATAACAAGCTGCTCTGTAGGAGAAGAAACAACAGCAAAACAATAGCTGCACTGCAGATAATAAAATGTTTATAATGTAAAACCTGGATATTCAGAGATAAAACCAAAGACAGCTAATTGCTTGCAGCTGAAGCAGGACAAAGCAGGACGTGTAGCCAGGAGTATACACAGGGGAGGGTGTTGCAAGGTCACTTCACTGCTAGGGATATTAGGCAGCAGCACAATTTATACTGTTTTGAGAGGCTCACAGTACTTCTTATCTCCACCTGCTTTAGCTTCACCATCCACCTCAGAGATTTTTGTTCTCCCCATGTGCTGAATCCTGACTTGGCATGGCCGAGTGTGACTTCAGTGGGAGAACACCTTGGATGAGATGTGTGAAGGTACAGAGAGGCTCTCCCACCTCTTGTCTTACTGACAGAGGCTGCTCCTCAAGGTGAACTTGGGTTGAGATTGGTCTGCTTGTCCTGCAAATTAACCGAGATTGACTCTTGTGAAGGTTTTCTTGTGACAGTCATGCCAGCAGGATCTTTCTTTGTAACTAAAGCAAGCAAGTAATGTTATAAAACTTCCACACCAAACTCCTGCAGGGCATGTATAGGAGTGTAGGGCTTGATTGCGAGTTCAGGGTGCTGCAGCTTTCCTTAGAATCCCTCAGAGGTAAAGATGTTGGTTACACAATGACCACACAGAGAAGTACAGCTTGCAAGGGAAAACACAGTGGCATCAGTTTTTGGGTGGCTAGTGTTTAGTCAGGAGCCTGTACAGATGCCTGTGCTGGATATTTGTTGTGGTTTAACTCCAGCCAGCAGCTAAGTACCATACAGCCACTCACTAATTCCCCTCTGCTCCTGGTGGGGAGGAAAATTTACAAGCAAATAAAAAAAAAGTAAACACTTTAATAATTGGGGAAAAAAAAAGCTTTAAAAATTACATTAATGATATTAATAATTAAAAGGAGAGAGAGGGAGGAACAAAGCCCAAGGGAAACAAGTGATGTTCACCACCCACTGACTGATGTTCAGTGTGTCCCCAAACAGAAGTAGGCAGCTCCTGGCCAAACCCCCCCAGTTTATGTCCTTCGTGGTATGGAGTACCCCTTTGGCCAGTTTAGGGCAGCTCTCCTGGCCATGCTTTCCCCTTGCTTTTTGTGCACCTGCTCATGAGCAGAACACTGGACATTAAAAAGTCCTTGCCTGCAGCGACCACTGCTGAGCAGCAACTAAAATTTCATTGTGTTGTCAACTTTATTCTCATTCTAGATCCAAAACACAGCACTGTGCCTGCTACTAAAAAGAAAATTAACTCTACCCTAGATGAAATCAGGACAACTTTGGAGAAAGCTCATCATCCCTGAAGGATTCCCATAGCTCATTTTTCACCAGCATAGCAAGGTGTAAGGACAGAGCTGTGTGTGGCTCTCACTCCACTTCTTTCCCTGCTCCAAGGCTGAGGTCAAAATGCCATTTTATTAAGTTTCCATGTATTTGCCGAAGCCTTCATTTCCCTGTGAATCTTGCTCTTGAGCACAGGCATCAACCTGTTGTTAACACAGAAGAGGAAGAGTCAGGAACACGCCACAGCAGGCAGAGCTCTGCTCTGGGGCACGGTTCTGCCCCTCCACCTTTCAGGCTGGAAGTAACACAACCTCAAATTTTATCCTGTTATTTTCCCCACACGGGCACACATGTAAATGATGCAATCTTTACATACTTGCTCCTGTAAAAACAGCAAAACCAAACCAAAACAACAACAACAAAAAAAAAGAAAAATCAAGGTTTCAACCCAACCCTTACATGTTATTTAGTACAGTTCCAGTTCAGGAAACTGTTTGAGCATATGCTTAATTAGGGTGGAATTAATGCAAGTTTTTTCAATTTAATCTGCATTTGAGTGAAGATGCTGTCCTGAAAGTGAGACAGTAAAGAGCAACTTTGTAAAAATAAAAGTACCTTTGCAAAGTATCACATTAATATAGACAGCCACATTTACAGAGTGCCTTGTTTGTACAAAAATGTGAATTTCTGGGAGCAAGGATAGCTTCCTATGTGTTTTTTGCAGTAGGAGGTCAAACTACTTGAAAGTAGAAACTTTGCCAGAATTTAATTACAGCTCATTATGGTTTTATTAATAATAAGGGCATGACCTAGCATTTAAAGAAATTAAGATTAATCAGTTTAATCATCTTTGATTTTTTAAGATTTGCTTGTATTATCGTTTTAATGACTCACTTTTTTTTCCCAGATGAGTTAGGAAGTTAGAGAGATTTGTTTTTAATCATATCTAACAATTTGCCTAAGAATAGCAACTCCAGTTTCACACAGTGTGACGTTAAGTTGTGCAGTCATGAAAACAAAAAGTAAAAAAAAGTCCCTTATCCCTCCCACCTCCCAAAAACACTACACAAAAAAGTAAATTGAGGGAAAAACATGTGTTAATACCTCATCCACAGCATCCAAATTTTACTATATAAAATCTATGGAAAAATGGCAGCTTCAAAACCTCTGAGTAAATTGTTTGATATAACACAGTTATTTCAAGAAGATCCAGGAAATCACCTATTTTAAAATGACATTAAAGCACATTATTGCATTTGAAACTCAAGATGTTAAATGTCTACAAAACATCAAAATTTGGGATTCAGTGTTACTCATTTACATTACTAATCAGATAGTTTTGCTGATCAGAACCCCAGAGCATGTCTGGGAGTTAGGGTATGGCATGTTGTTTATTTGAAATTAATCAGTATTGGGTTTGATACAGATTAGTATCTTCATCCACCTTCTCCTGATGAGTGTTGCTTCTAAAAGAAGAAAAGGATGGACCTCTCTTCTACCATTACTGTATTTATTTCCTCTGTCATTCACTCTCTGTTTCCATCTATGTCATATTTCCCACTGACTACAATTAAATAATGTTACTAAGGAGAAAAATATGTCTTGTTAATTTTTTTTAGTCATCTGGTACAAGCTGACACACATATGCAGAGTTTTCTGTGCACTTGTCTCTGTCTGCATGTTTTAACACCATAATTTAACATCAGCATTGTGCTCAGTACAGGCTATTCATCAGCACCATGGGCCACCCCTAGGGTATTCCTGTCATAAATAGTTCAACACTGACATTTGGAATTCATTTTACATTTTCTCTGATGTAGTGGGGACTAACATAATGATGTGACTAATATAATGTCTTGGTAAAAAAAAAAAAAAGAAAAATTTTCCTTGGTTCCCTAGATTCCATTCATTTCTACATCTTACAATTTCTTGGATTTTAAAACCTGAGGAAGCACGAGGTGGTTGTTTTATTGGGTTTTCCACCCAGCTTGTTCTAAAGTCTGAGTGATATTATGCCAGATGTTCTTAGTCTGGGGCTACTTAAACTACAGACCAAACTTTGTGACCTTCCTATCATTGTTTGAAATCTTCCGAGCAACTAATTTAAACCCCACGCCAACGACTGTCACGGAGTCCTAGAATATTTTCCACTGAAGCCAAACCCCAGGATTATGCTGGGTGCAGGTGGTCAGGCTGAGAGGAATGTTCAAATCCTCAGAGTTATCCAGGCATTTTCACTTCATCCGAACTGATGCAGGAATGTGGATGTCAGGTGGCATCCCTCTGATCTCTTTTGCTCTCTTTCTCAACATATTGTATGAAGAAAACTGTTGGATTTGCTCCACTTAATTAAAAAATATAGATTTTTTTTCTTAATTGTTTTTATTAATCGGTTATTGTTAGTGGTCAGGGGGAGATTGAAGGTGTTTGTGTGTTTCGTGTAGTCAAAGAAGGAAATAGAAGAGGAGGGTGAAAGAGAAAGTGGAGATGATTTATGCTTTCCTCGGAGTGAAATACACCTTGAGCACTCT
>VXBC01001537.1:185081-211931 GCA_013399945.1 Ploceus nigricollis | reverse complement strand
GATATAATCTGAGACTTGGAACAGTCTTTACCCACTGGGGAACAGTCTTTACCCACTGGATTCCCAGAGGAGCAGCTTTCTTTTCCACTGCGTTCCCAGAGGAAGGCCTGTCTACACCAGCACTGGATCTTCAGAGGAAAACTCCACCCTTCTACAGGATCACTGTAGAAGGTGATCACCCTTCAACAGAACCACAGCTGGCACTGCAGGAGGGCTGCAGCCACCATTTAATGGGATTGCTGCCAACACCCTGACCCACAGGGTGTCAGGTCGTATTCTGACTCTGTCAGTGTTTTTGTTTGGGGCTTTTTTTTGGTGTTTTTTTGTACTACTGCATTTGTATTTTTAATTTTCCTATTAAATTCCTATTCCCATATCTTTGCCTGAGAGACCCTTAATTTCAAAAGTATAAGAATTTGGAGGGAGGGGGTTTACATTTTCCCTTTCAAGGGAGGCTTCTGCCTTCCTTAGCAGACACCTGTTTTTTCAAACCAAGACAGCCTCAGACGTACATTTTTGTTAAACTTAATCATCTTCTTGCTCTCAAAATTAAAACGGAAACATGCAAGCATGTCTCTACATTCAAAATATGTTATTGAAGAGACAGAATGGGTTAAAGCCAGGGAAAAGGAATATTTTAGACTATATCTCTGGACAAGTAAAAACAATATAATTAAAAGTGTTTATCCTCTTGCCTGCAAAGAGATACTGTGCCAACAAATTCATGAAAACACAAGAAATTCACGAGTAGAGACAAATTACCAGTTAGCTGTTTGCATATTTAAAAGAGGATGAGGGAGGAAACAACCTGAGTTCAACCCCTAGAGACATACAAAGAATCTCTGCATCTAAAAAAAAACCACTGTTGCCTGGGGGTTTGGGCTAGGAAAGTGCCAATCTTGTTGAAGTGGAAAAATACATCCCAAAGTCATACTACAGAACACTGGCTCTAAGGAGCACCTTCTAACAGGAAAGCCACTCTTTAGTTTTGGTGATACCTGGATTGGTATTACAGGAATGCTTGCTAGAGCAGCAGTCTTCCCATATTTTCTGTGGGCTATGAATACTGAGCTGCTTTAATCCCTATTTCCTATGCCATTTGGCTCGGAGTGGCTCACATCCACACTGCTCTTACACCACATAGAGTTCCAGTAATCTCTGGATTGCTTCCTACAGCACAGATATTCAGGCATTGGCATCTTTGGCACATTTGCATAAAGCACATCTCTAACGGCTCAACAGCCACTGGATTTTGTCTAGGGATGCTCAAGCCATATCACACAGGGGTCAGGGAGTGATGTGGCACCATGGAGTGGAGATGATCCAGGGCACAGGTGCCCAGAACAAAAGAGGGAGGGATGCCACCTGAACCACAAAAGCAGGAGGAGTAGTTAGGAATGTACTGAATCCATTTATCAGACCTGGACAGATGTGTAACACAAACTACAGTAACAATGCAGTGTGATTGATACGCTGGCCCATCTCACAAGTCCTATTTGCTTTCCAAAAGATATCTCAAATACTGAATCAACCTGTAAAAGACATTATTCTTGTTCTGCACCTTCTAAATTGAAAAGGAATCTAGGTGTTGAAGTTTAACAAAATCAATAAAGACCTACACGCAACATTTATCTTAGAAGTTTTTAAATGCTTTCCACATGACACAGGGCAAAATTCAAGTTCCAAGGTGGGGAGAGGCTACAGCAATTGACTCTAGAAAAAAAGTTTTTTAAAGATCCCGAGAAAAAGTAGGCCTGTTTTTCGCGTATGGCTGGCACTGACAATATTAAATTACTCACAAATTCCATCAGGAATTAATACTTTTTTTTTTTCTCCTCACCATGGTCATATACTCAGTTAATGAAATGGTTAATTGTTATTGAGACTGGGTGATTACCTGGTGGTAAGGGTGACAATAGAAAATCAAGTTACTGAAATATCTCTATAGATGGTATAAGATTCTACAACTAGTCACAGAGTAAACGAAACAGCATTTTATAGATGCTAGTATGGGTAAAAATTTATCTTATTTATTTCCATATTTATATGTTAACTTTCCATTTTTCAGTGGAAAGAAAAATAAATATCATAAACATAAGTAACTGGAAATTCTTATCTTTTTTTTTTGTAATGCCACATATTGTACCTTTGCAGGGAAACTTCCGAAGCACACCTTGCATATCAGAGTCCCCATATTTGTCATTTACTTGTGCAGAGTTTCATGCATGTAGGGATATGATTTCCAGGTAGTAAAGAGCTGAGATAGTTAAGGGTGAAAAGTACAAGCATGCAACCCCAACTGTGCCACACTTTGGAGCTGGCAGGGTTGTCTCTACTTGAGGAGACCCCCTGGCACTGGGGGTTGCATTTTCTCTTCCAGGCAGCACCATCCACTTCTCTGTGCTGGTCTATGTCTTGGCATTTGCATCACTGTGCTCAGCACAGGACGGAAATAAGACCCAAAAGAATAGTTATAGAGATCTGGACCTCTCTGCCCCCACAGAAAGACTTAGCTCACCTGTCACTCTTGGACACATCCCTCCCGTGTTTTCCTTGAAAGAATTTGAGACAGGTGGATTGATTCTCTCTCCCTCTTCCTCTGTGACCTCCCCTAGTTTATTGCCTGGGCATGGCATATTCTGTCAAAACAATTAGAGCCTCACTAGTGCTGGGCAGAAGAACTAAGCAAAACTTTCTCACCTGCCTACTTAATTATAAAAACTTGCCTCAGGATTAAGCCAAGACCTTTATTTTAATACTCATGAAATAGAACAAAGTGTCAAGAACTTTGAAGTTTGTCCTGGCTTGAGCAGGTGGTTGAACTGACTGCCAAGTATTGAAGTTTGAACATCATCTTAAGTGCATATGTTCCAACTACAAAGACATGGGAAAACAATCCCCCTTTTCCTCATGGCTGCAGCTCATTAATCTCTATTCTCTGCTTGTCACCTGACCAAAAAGAAGATGCTTGGCAGTCTTTAGTTTTCAAGTTCTGCTGTCTGAAAAAAAAAAGATAATATGCACGTACTTTAGCATGCCTGAAATAAGGATTATCTTCCTCAATAGACATTCTACACCATAGCATTATTACATATAATTCTGATGCAAAGCCATTTACATAATTCCATAATGCTTTACCTGAGCCTTCCTAAAGTTTTGGTACTGCAGGTGCAATTGTTACCTGAGCTTGGTAGATTTATAATCTAAACACATTAATTTCAACATTTTAATAGGAATAGTTGGAATCTGAAATAACTTATGATTAAGTTGAAAGTACACAACCTATTGACCTAAGAAACTTGCTAAAATTATTTTAAGAAATTTAGCGATCTCATTTTGGTCTTCCTATTTTGATTGGGTTTAAACACACAGCAATTACTATTCTAGAACTAGGATTATATCCTAGATATGTGGAGTAGTTGCTACTTAGATCATGGGAAAAGAGCCCCTGAGAATAAAGACTGTTTCATATTTGTTCCTGAAACAATGAGAATAGTAATCATTTGAAAAATGGATATTTTAAATAAAGAAGAGAGACAGCCCCAACAGAGGGTCTGAGATGCTGGAAAGCAGTAGACAGAGTAACTGAGGTCTCATCATGTCCCATGTTTCTAAAAATATCTACTGTCAGAAATAGTTTTTACTGCAATA
This sequence comes from Ploceus nigricollis, assembly GCA_013399945.1. Taxonomy (NCBI): domain Eukaryota; kingdom Metazoa; phylum Chordata; class Aves; order Passeriformes; family Ploceidae; genus Ploceus; species Ploceus nigricollis. Next base: position 208,280 of record VXBC01001537.1, on the reverse strand, counting down.
TCAGTAGATGTTGCTTTATAGTACTGCACTCTTTCTAGATGGGCAATAGGTCACACACACCTAGGAATGTCTTTGTATCCACTTAGAATAACTGTACATAAAGCTCATTTTTCATGCCTTGGTAAAAGGCAGGTCTTCCAGCCTGCTCTTATTTGTCTTTTTAGTCATGTTAACAAGAAAGCAACCAGAACATCACCCCAGAAAAAAAAAAGCCCCAAACCACACCACAATCCTAAACCTGTATGGACTGGATACAAATACATACAAATATAAATTTGTTGAATCTCCCTCTTGAGCAGTCTGCATTTTTGCAGTTCTCCATGCTTTCATTTGCATATCTCTGTTCCCAGTAGTAACTTCAGCACGGGAGAGTTTTCTCTTAAGGAAAGCAGTGCTGATTGATTGCTGCCAGCTCCCCCCACTGCTCCTCATGCCGAGCCCCTCACAATGGGCTCATTGCTTCCTTCCATCACCTCAGCCTGAATGCCTGAAGCAATGTATCCGTATCTAAGCTTCAGATCAGGCTTTCAAGGAGCAAAGGACCTAATTAAATCAACTGGAAAAGGAGGTTAATCAATAGCAAGCTATAAACTCACATCTTTGTTTTATCTGTAAATACATAAATTACAAAGGAAAAGTTGAATGCAGCAAAAGAGATTGAGAGAAGCACTATGCAATTTGCACTATCCAACACTTCCATTAAATTAAGCCTCAAACTATTCAAAAAGAATAGCTTGAATTTCAATCAGGAAATGCAAGATTCATTGTATGCTTTGATTGAGGCAGGTGAAAAACTATAATTTATTCCCTGTTTTCAGCTTATTTCAGCTTGCAATTTCTGCTCTTTAACAATTCTTTTCTTCAGCTATTCAAGGTGCAAAATTCTTTTCAATTTCTGGTAGTGTTAACCATATACTGCAATCTCTATCTTTGCCCATTTGATTTGGAATGTGACATAATAAATACAAATACTGGTCAAATAAATCTTCATTATTCACAGTTTTCACAGTATTTTTTTTAAATACTGTGTGCAGTGTGTTGTCTCCACAACACATCTGTGCAATGTGTTATCTTCACTGTGCTGAAGAAAGGGACTCTGGCCATCCAGACAGGCTTAATAACCAGAAGTACCACTATGGTTGCCTCTTTGCATGAAAGCTGTCAGGTTTTCTGCTCTGTTCACACAGTTCTTACCATCTATGCATTTATAAGCCACAGGCTCTTTCACTGTTTTCATGATGTTGTGCTTGTAAGCTCCTGTTCTAGACTCCACCAGGCTGAAGCAGTGGTAAGCTCCATCACACCACCACACCACACCTAGTATCCAACACCATGTGCCCCACTGCCACACTCTGACATGCTTGGTCTTAAGCAGTTTCTTAAAGAGAGAACTTTAAAAAGTGTAGAGTCCACTTTATATAGCAGGCATAACTCAATACTGAATTTCCATTCCATCCCACTCTGCCTGAGGTTCTTGATTTTGCAAAGTACAAGGCAAACATTCTTCTCAAACTTGCCTTCTTTTATCTGCATGTTGATACCTTAATATGCAAAATAAAAAAAAAAGGATTCCATATTTCTAAAATATCACACAGCGTTTACCTAAAGAACCCTCCATCCTAGATTTGCAGCTTGCTTTCCATAGATGTATATGGATGTTCACTTGTAGCCAGAATTTCTCTCAAATCCCATGGACACAGATACATCTGAATGTAGTTTTCACTTCTGTTTAAACCAAGCACCAAACTGGCATAGAAATTACAGTAAAAATGTACCTGAATAGGTGAATATAATCTATATATAATAGCAATTTTTTTTCCCTGGTAATAGCTGCCTAAACTAAAATAAATAAACTTGACTCCTTTTTCGCCTCCTGGCATCCTTCAAAACAAGATTTATGCCATCATATGCCATATACTCTGAATCCAAGATCATGGCAGGTGTTGAATCTGCTCATAAGCTGAAACCAAGTTTGAGAGGTGGGGGTCTCAGAGAGAAGCTCCTCCTCGGTGCCCTTCAGTGAGAGCACTCATGGATGTCTGTCTTCAGGTGCCCATTTCCACCACATGGAATTGCAGCAGGGTCTCTCCTCACCAAACACCCCTTGCCCAGCCCAGCCAGTGAATTAACCCATCTGATCTCTGGGCAAACCACCACTGTCAAACACGCAAGTAGGGAAGGCTGGACCAGGCACCTTTCAGGCAACATCTCCTTTGGAGGGATGAGGCTGCACTAGAGGTGGAGCTGTCAGGACTGGGATCTGACAAGACAAACAAAAACCTGGAAGAACATGCTTGAATATCCCTACAAAAGGACTAAATCACATGCTTGCCAAAGAAAAAAAAAAAAGAAAGTCTAATAATGTTTCAAAGGAATATTATTATGCTAGACACCAGTTCACTTTTCCCGTCATCCTTAATTCTGCAAGGAAGCTGCAGTGAGACAAAATCTGTGCCTATCACTACAGTAATCAAGTTTTTTTACAACAAAATCTTAGATATTCAGTGGGATCAGATATTGAGTTCAATAAAACAAATTTTTTTAAAAAAACCCTCATTAACTCAGTATTTTTTAAAGCTGTTATTCATCTCCAAAGAAACTTAGGAATTGCTGTATTTGACCTACAAATCAGTGACTTACATTAAGCCTGCAGTAATATTTTCTCCTCTTCCCATATTGCAGGGTTCATTTTATTACCGTCTATATAAAAAAATGTGGAGAAATATAACTCCATATTTTAAGCCTTGCTTAATTAATTAAATGTAAAGGACTCTATATCTTCCCACAAAACCTACATCTTATTTATGGTTACAGCCATGCCATTTGGATATGTAATCTCAGAAAGAGAATGAGGAAGAGACTTGTCCTTAGTTTCTAGTTCTCTTTTAATATCAGCAAAAAAGAAAACACTCAAAAAAAGAGTAAAGAATTAATAATTCTAGGGAAAATTACTTAACATTTATTTTAAAACCAACTTTACTTAGTAAAATCCCTTACTAATGTTTTTAGGCAAATAGAAAAAATGAAATAATTCATGCTTACAACTGATAAAGAAAATAAATAATTTAAATCTTCAGTACATGAACCATTAGGCCCCTGCCAAAAAACTTCCACTTCTGCAAGATAAATTGGAAAAAGGCACATCTGAAACATACCCTCCACTTCTAACTGGTGGTTATGAAAAATAACTGGTATACCTGCAAACTACTTCACTTTGCACATAAAGAGTTGAATTTTGCTATTTTCTTTCTTTGACAAGTTTGAACTACAAAGAAAATTTGCACTTTTGATGAAAATAGCAACAAACCAAAAGGGTAAATTATACAGCATGTAGTCAATTGTTCAGCTTTCAAGTAACAGTAAACAACAAATCAGCAATTCCATCTGCCTGTATATCAGACTGGTCACATTGTAAAAAACTGTGCTTACATCTTGAAAATTTAATCAACAGTAAAATCAGAGAGCCACTTTAAATAAGCAGACTTAGTGTTGGGTTTTCTTTGTCTGTTTTGTCTCTCATCTTTAGGTAGGAATGTCTGTGGATAGGAAACTCTCCTATTTATTGATCATCAGCTATTTTCACTTTGGATCCTGTTTGCAACTAAATCTTGGGTCACTTACAAATTGTAAGAAAATAATTGTTACATGTCTACAGTGACACTCAAGCTTGTATATTCAGTTTGAAAGTCACAATCATTTTTATGGAAGTAATTCTTTAGTCTTTTGATCCAAAGACATTAACAGGCAGATCATCCCAAGCATATGTCCCTAAAAAAATAAAATTAACTAAATGGCAAAAACATTAAAGCCACATAAAAAGGTGTTTGAAGAGCAAAAAAACCAGCCTAAGATTCTCATTATATGCAGAAAAACATGCTACTTCAAAATAAACACTTCATTACAGTAGTTCAAGAAAATGCCAAGAGACTACAACTGTTGACATTTATATAAACAATTAAATGTGATTATGGAAAGGCAGAATGGCTAAATCAAATCTAGTTTATGATCACTAATTTCCAAGTCCTGATAATGTATTGGCAGAATTTTTTATTTTGACGAAGTGAGTCTTTAATGTCTGTTTTTAAGTCCTGTTAAATGCCCAGGTTTCCACCACATCTGGCTTCTAATTACACATAAAGAGCAGCTGCTAAGATGTGCTCTACCATTTGAGACAGGAGATGTCATTTTCACTCACAAACATATCAGTTCTATGCATCATTTATGTTTTGTGACAGCCAAAACCTCTTCAAAATTACATTTCCCTATTCCTAGCAGCTGGGTTGGGCTTGTATTAATCTGAAGAGCCTTTACAAGATGCACCAAAGAGCAAAATGAACCTGCATGGATCTACTCCTCCTAGAGTACCAGTCTGAACCTCACAAAACATTGAACACTTACAAGGCTCGTTGAAGTAACCAGGATGTACAGATGCTTGGCGGTGCAAGAAAATTGATAAAATAAACTAATTTAAAACAAATGTGAAGGCTTAAAGCAAATTTTAACCCATTTAATATTGCTCCAGTCTGAGGAATGAAATCAAGTTCCCAAATCCTCCAAGACAGGTAACAAAAATGACATGGAAAGAGGACAGTAATTTTTACTTTGTGTTTTAAAAAAGAATCCTGTACAAAGAAATTTGAATCTTACATTTCCAAACCAAACACCAGAAAACAGACCAGAACTGTAACATTGAAGACATGTGTGTAAGTATTTCCTTGGTTTGCTTTGCTTCATTTGGGTAATATTTGACTTCAGTATTTTTGCAGATTTTTTTTTTATGGAAAAATGAAAGAAAAGAGATTTTGCCTCATTCTAATGTTTTTTCACTTCCAGCCCAGACTTAACTTCCTGGTGTTTTGGTTAAGTTTTTTTTTAACCTTCTAGAATCAAGTCTAGGAATTTTACTGCCTTCGAATATGTACTGAAATTTTCTCCCTATGAAAATCTAAGCCTATAAATCCCAATGTAATTGTTCTTCTATAGTCAGCTGATGGTACTTATAATATAGACACACATTTAACTTACTATTTGAAACATTGCAAAGTAAAAAAACAGTTACTTGTTGCTAAAGTCACAGTATTTATATAAATACTCCACCTGTTTAGGCATGTTGTTCTTAACATTAATTTGTACACACAATGACGTAAACTAAGAGTTTTGGAAGTTACATCTTGGAACTGACACCATCACCTCAAGGTTATGATTTCAAAGGAAATATGAAAGCTGTTTGCCTTTCAAATTTTTCAATTTTTATTCTGCTTTACTTAAGTAATGTGGAATTTTTGCTCCCTATTTACGCATTAAAAACATGCAGTAAAGCTTAGTTACAGAAAGGTCTATGTTGTCTCTCTGCTATTCTTTATCAATTACCAAGTAACTCAACACTGCAAATGGCAGGGGGAGGTGATACCTCTCCCTGTCTCACAGTGGCTTTCAAATATCCTTCCACTTTGTCCACAGAGCAATATGTAAACAATGGGAAAGTTCAGGTGTTCTTTACATTTGGTATTTTAATACTCCCCTTCAGTGTCTGCAAGGGTAAAACAAATTGTTAATATCCCTGTGCAAATTATGATTGTCTGAAGGATGTCAACATTTGGATAGCTAGAAGCCAGAGAAACTGGATTGTGACAATTTTCCCATTTCTCATGGATTATGGAACAGCTGTCAGATGGTAACAACTACACTATTAAGCTAGTCTGCATTTGAACTGGTGACCTAGGAGTGAAATATTCTCTCTCCTATGATCGTTCATTCTCCCATTAACAAGGCCCCTGAGTCTTTTGCTTTCCACGGAATAGTTCTTCCTTTTTTCCTTCTTTTCCTTTTCTTTTCTTTCCCAAGTCAAATGTATTTTCCTGATTATCCAGTAGGATCACTCCAACTGGTGCATCTCTTTTAGACACCCATGATCAGGGACAGAAAAATTGCTGGCTGAAAACTTAAAATGGAGAAGATGAGAGACAATAAAGAATACGTACATTGTACCACATAGGTGAGATACAGGTTGTAAAAAATTTGAAGAGTAAAATCCAAAATGAAAGCAAGGATGTAAAGCATAATGCCACATTTTTATAGATGTACATATCCACACAGTAGCACTGCCTACACCATGTTTGTCAGCACTGAGACTAAACAAGGAAAGCAGAGTTCATCCTGATGGAAGAGCACTGAGTTCAAAGCAGCTATATATCAATATATCTGCCAAAATGCCACAGTAGATGAACAACCTGTCCTAGAAATATCACACGTTCTTGCTTTCCAAGTCCTGTAACATTATTAACAAGCTGATACCTCTTAAAGACTCAACAAACTCCTGTAGGATTTTACTGAACATACCCTGAGGCAATGGATGTTGTAGAACTATAAAAATCACAGAAAGATATACTGCAGAGAAAAAACCCACAACCCCACTATCAAAAGACACAAAACTGTCAAAGTGACTATATATTTATTCACTAGAGATGCAGAAAACTAGGAGAAACATAAAAGAGGAATAGGCAGCAACCACTTAATCCTCAAAGCAACCAAGAGTGGATGACAGCCAAACACAGAGGAGCAAGAAGCACAAAAATAAACTATCATTAAGAAAGAATAACAGGCATTTAGATGCCCCAAATCACAACTATATTTTCATTCATCCTTCTTGGCATAATGGACTAGTAGGAAAGTGGAATGGCAAAAAGGGAAGGAAGATTCATAGCACTTACCCATATTTAAAAGACTTGGCAGAGTTAATTCCATGGATATGCAACACTGTATAAGATTTAGCAGTAGAACGACACAAGAGTAGGTGAGAAATTCTAAGCCACACTTTTGTCAATTTTTTTACAACAACAAATGAAATAACTGGTTAGTGGCTTCTGTTATTTTTTATCATCAGATTTTGCAAAGAAATATAAAATGAAGTTCCCAACCAATATATACATATATAACTACACAACTACATATATAAATAAATACTTGTGTCATTCAGCAAAGGGTCTGACCTGAGGCATATAAACCAGGCATCTTTTTCAATCACCTAGGCAATTAAAATTAAATCTGGACATTCTTACAAGTGAAGGTGCCACTTTATGTTTCAACATTTACTTTTAACAGGGATTCTAAGTGTGTTGGTGTTTCTGCAAGCTAGGGGTTAAATTACTCTCTCCTCCATCTGAACCATAACCAAAAAGCATTTTATGAGTGCAATAACGCACTTCAATAAATGGAGCTCACAATGGATACTCGCTTTTCACTGGGGAATGAAGAAAACTTGTGTTCTCTTTCTGCTTCACAACACACTGGCAGTCTAAGGTATCCTTTGAAGGCACAGATCCCATTGTATATTACTGGATATATTTCACTTGTATAGATGCAGGAAGCAGTTAAGTACAGTGCCTCACCTAAGGTCTAACTATTCTCATCTCTCCAACTGTTACCTTTCTTACTTGTGCAGAAAGGAACACATTATTTCTTAACTCCATCTGAGTTCACATTTCCATTTTGGGAAATAAAAATTGTGAGGTAATCACAGAAAGGGGCCTTAACATTAAGCCCCATATATTTAAATTCTCTTATTTATACTACAATAGCCATTCTATTACCATAATAATAGGTATATGAATATAAATAAATGCTTCACTTCATTTTTGTCAGCATTTGCAGAAAATAATATGACAGAGAGCAGGGCTCCAGGGACTCATCTGACATTATTGAACAACCTCTTTGCCTAGGATATGCCTGTAGCTGCCCTGCTACAGACAGATTACACAAAGGAAGATCTGCTGTTGGCTTTTCAATGGAAGTCTCAGACACTGATCCCTGCTACACAAAGAATTCGCTAATGGGAATGCAAATAGCATCACCTGTATAAAGCAAAACGAAAAAACTCAGAGCAAGAAAATCTCAACAATTTAGCACCCATTTAAATACTTTCTTAAGAATGCTTCTCTCAGGGGGCCCTTATGAAGCTAAGATTCCCCATATAAAATTTATATTAAAACTTTATAATTCCATTTCAAAAACAATAAAATACAATAAGTTTTTAGCTTCAGAGGCCATGAAACTTAATAATAACGTACCTTAACAAATAAGAGCATAGCATCAAGTGCTATATTACTGGATGTAACTCAACTAATTTCTGACAATTTAGTAGCAGCCTGCATGTGGTAAAACTACCAAACTAATTTTAAACTATTATTTTTAATGGAAGTGCACCATATATTATAGACCAGTTTAAAATGTCAAGTAACTTGGGATGCTCTGCTGCAAAAGGATTTCCAGTATTCCAGCTGGGGAATATCCTACACTGTCAATGCTCCAGGAAAGAGCTTGTTACCACTTTAAAGTGCAGAAGGAAAAGAAGGGGTGTGAGGGCAAATCAAGCCTCTCAGTGGGGCCCCTTTAAGGACAAACTCCTGCTGGTCCTGGGCATATTGGATAGCACCTCATACCCTGAGAAAAGTCAGGAAGGTCAGAGTAGTTATTCATAGCAGAAGGCTGCTAAAGTAAAGATTTAGAAGGTCATTAGAGATCATTTAAACAATAGCCTGTAGTTTATTCAGCAAAATAAGGGCCACTCTCATTTCCACATGCAATCACTTGGAGACTGATACAGCCCTGCAGTCTACAAGCTAAAAATAACTTCTCATTTATTTTTTTTTAATGAAATGTGGCCAATTACCTGCTTTTTATATTTTGCATTTCCAGTGCACTTGAATGTCAAAAACCCACAAATTTCCAATTCTTATGAAGTCCCATGGAGGAAAAAAAGAAAGGAATTTAAATATCTACAGTATTAACAGCTTGACCCATAAATTTGTTTAAAATTAACATGGGGGGAGCCATCTCCAATAAACCTATGGATCATATGGCCCACCTGAGGCCACCTAGACAGAACTACAAGACAAAGGTTCCATGCAAAATTTCCCTGAATGAATAAAGTTAAGGTAAAATCACAGCTCTGTAAGGAATACTGTTTTGGCTTTTCAAAAATTATTAGTAACTTGATTGGAAGAATTCATTTAAAGTCATAATATCAGATCTGAATTTTTACACTGTTCCACTGCTGATCTTTAATAGCTTTTTAGATGTGCATCAATTGAGGATGAATTTAGAAAGAAATAAACCAAGTAGAAAGTTACATGGCTGTATAAAATGGCAATATAAGAAAGCCATTTGTGAATATATGAAGCCTGACCTTAAACAGGTGGAAATCCACAAAGCTTCGTTTTACACCAGCTGAGAATCTGACCTATTGAATTTAAGGTGACACTTCCCATCAATCTTATATTTTTTTCATGCCCATTGACAGTTTTCTACGCATTGTATTAACCAATGTGAACTAAATCTATTAGCTGCTGTATTCAAGAGTCAGCATGATGACATTAGAAATAATAATGATCAAGTTCAGCTCTTTCTTGCCTTTTTTCTTCCTTTAGCATGCTTTACATTTCTCTTTCAGAACTTGATAATTCTCCTCGGCACCGTTCAGGCTACCTTGTCGTATTTCAATAAATAAAACAATCTGAAAATTAAAGTGGAGTGTGCAGAAAGAAAGTTAGAGATTAAGGATAAATTGAAGATGCCCTAAAGCAGTAAAAAAAAGATGGATTTTTATTGCAATGAAACCACCTGTATTAGGCTGCTTCAGCAATCTTCTACCATGTGATAAAGGCCTCACCTGCCCACACATCAAAGCATAGAGGGTGAGGTTCACTACAAAGTCATTTCTCAGCCGAGGACCATCCTTAGCACAGGTGGGAGGAGATTGGAGGGAGGTCTGGCCCTTGCCTACAGCATTTCTACTCACTCAGTAAGGCTGGTATAGAATTTGTATTTCCTTGGAAAAGCAAAAGAGAAACAGGAAATTACCTGCATTTAGGTTTTACTTTTATTTCCCAGGAGCATTAGAGATACTGCCTTTTATTTGGGGTGAATAACGGGACAACCATCATGTGCAGAAAGATCCCAGGTGTGGAATACAGGGGTGTAAAATGTAGAGAGTAACAAGGAAAAGAAGGGGGTGTAAGAAAAAATTGAATGTGAACTGCTGATAAAGAACAGAATCAACAAAGAAAGAAAAACAGCCTTCTTCTGCAAGGGGGTACAGCCAGTACCCATTTATTCTACAATAAAAAGTTCAGCCTAATAGGACTGGGCAGCCCGTGGCTTTGTAGCAGTACAGTGCCACATCCGGAAGGCTGAAGCTGAGGAGATGTTTGAAATTGAAATCTTCTTACTAACAAACGGCAGCAAAAGAACCTGTAGTTAATCCTTGCATTGTGCCACTGGATATTACTCCATGCCTTTAATTTGGCAGTGCATCTACATTTTGGGGCACTCAAAGCTGCAAAATACTTTGAATATTGAACGTGGTAGAGGGAAGTAGGAGATTGTGGCAGCTGCAAAGGAAGCAGTTTAGATACAGCATTTGGGAGCAAATTAACAAATAATACAAAGTAGCTAATTGATCATTGAGAATGCACTCTCATGTCAAGAATCTTGGCTAGTAAGCAAAGCTGATGAGGGTATAAAACCAATCTCACTTGGCTATAGCTCTTGGGCTTCCAACATCTGTTACAAATAAATTGACCCTGCATTCTGATGAAGTTTATCCTCTCACCCTCAAGAGCACTCAAAAAACGGTCTTTGAATGTAGGAAAATAAAGTACAAGTTCTTTCACCTTCCACATCCCAGTCCCAATCTATGAGCTCCAGCCTCAACTCCTCAGATTGCTGAGATATTATAAATTTCTCATCCAAGTTCAATCTATACATATCGTCAGTAAACATTTAATTTCAATAAAATGTCATGTTTATTGCACAAGTACTTTTGTTGAAGCAGATTCCGTTTCCTAAATACATTAATTCATTTCACAGCTGTAGTTCGTCTTGAAAAGAAACAGCAACAAAAACACACAAAACTAGAAAAACAACCCAAATGCTTATCAGTATCCATATCTTGGAAAAATAACCCCACATGCATAAAATTTTCAAGACAGCATATCCTGAAACTTGATCTTCTGGCTTTTCTTTGAGCACAGGCAAGAATGGCTTTTAACTAACCTTAATTTGAGCGTCTATCACCAGTAAAGAAATACAGGTACCTTCAGGTACATGACTCACCTTAAATACAAATTTTAGGAGGAACTAACTCTCTGGACACAGTCATTGCTCCCCACTGACATTTTGGTCAAGCTGCTAGAGTGTAACAGTGCAAGCCTATCCTGAAGATAACTGACTTGGGATGGCAGATTCCTTCCCACTGTGGACACCTGGTTAGCATTTCAGTATGACCTAAAACTGGAAGGAAATAAAGCTGTTCTTCTCAACACTTCCAGAAGACATCTGACACGCAGCCTGAGAGGGAGCCCATCAGAAAACTGCTAAAGCAGATGGTTTTCTCCTCCATTCTCTGCATATTGAAGGCTTTGCTCATTCCCAGTCAGTTCCTCATTGTCACTCATCTGTGACTTCACTCTCCATCTGTATTGCCGTATGCTGAGTGATAAGGTCATATCAAAATCCTATCCATAATTTAAAAAAAACAAAACCAAAAAATCCTGCTATGTAGCAGCTTAGGCAAACAAGATAAAATTTAAACAGCAGTATTAAAAAATTCCCCTCACTCCCATCTCAAATGAAAACGTAACCACTCTACAAGTACATGAGTATAAAACTAGGTCTACATTCAAATTCTGCCTGTGTTCAAGCTCATGGCTCTCAAACATCAATATTCTGGATTGCTTTAGGGTGTTTTTTTCAAACCTGATGAAGAATATTTTCTCTTTATCATACATTTCTGTACAAAGAAATAATAGACTATCAAATATTCTTTATAGCAACCCTATCTAGACAGAAAAAAAAACCTGCAAAGTGGCTGAAGTAAAATATTTCACAACAAAAGGGTTTTCTTTCTCTCTCTGTCGCATGTTTCCTCCTCACCCTGGCAATCTAAAACACCCAACAAAATGGTGGCAAAATTTATGTAGAAACTCAGACCTCCAATGTCCCTAAAACTGCTGACACAATATCCTTTTCTGAGGATGCTACTTCTCATGGGTGATGAAGCAAAGAACACCTTAATCTGCACATGTCAAGATAAGTAAAATTCATGTCAGCCCTTGCAAAACAAAGCTACTGGTGTAGAAGGTCACTAACCACTTCAGGCCAAACACTGAACTAAGGAACTTATCCTGCAACTTTTCCACTATAATGCAGAGTCAATGGAGAACATGAGGAATATCTGAAAGCAAGTGAGGATAAACCCTTGTTCAGGAGCTTTTGCACAAACAGGAAGTATTATCCTGAATATTTACTGTTGTTCTGGAATTCTGAAATTGGGTTACATAATAAAAACTGTTAGTTATTCCCCTCATAATCTAGGAAGAATTGTAGGTGTGAATGTAGGCACTGGACTACCAGTTCAGCAAAGCATTTAACCTTGTGCTCTACAACTATCCCTACTCAGCAAACTCCCTTGACTCAGATGAAAATTTTAAATGCTCTAGATAATAAACAGCAGTGGAGAAAGCCACTAGATACTGAAATTATGAGCTCAGGGGGATCATTTTTATGCCTATGCAAACTAATGGCAATACTTGAAATAACATTGGCCCACATACTCAACCAACAGCTATATAACTGCAAAAGAGGAAGGAAGAAACCAGAGAAGTAAAAAAAAAAAAAAATCTAAAAACCACAAACCACTAAACCACTAAAGGCTTCAAACCAGAAGTTTTTCTAGCTTAGTACAGAGCACATCAGTCAGTGGGGAAAAGGAAGGACAAGAACAGTTCAGGTATACAGAACTGCTTCTCTGGTGTGACTGCCCAATTTGTAGCAGTTCCTAGCTGAGGAGGTTCCTAAGTCTGAGGTCAAATCTGTATCTTTACACATTATATTTTATACAGATTGTTTTTTCCTTATTCAATTGATGTTTTAATCCATTTTGGCTACTGCAGCATTTGCCAATGTGGCCCACATACTATAGAAGCAATTCCTTACATTTCATAAACGTCCTGGTTAAACAGAAATATCAGATATCAAATCAATATTTGGTTAGTTTTGTGCTCCTTATAGACAAAAAGCCCTTCAGTTGCTGAGTTCAGTATGGATGGTGCAGGGTACACCAGCACAGGCTGCTCAGTGGGCCCACAGGTATCACAATGCCATTCCTGGCATTTTGTAAAGCTTTGTGAGAAGCAGGAAACTTCGACATTTGTGTCTTTCTCAAATGCTTTGTTCAACCACTTCTAACACAGCTCTGAGTGCATTCCCTTAGCAGGTGAGTCTCAGGGACACTGGGTCAGGACCTGTGGGCAGTTTTTGTCAATCTCCCTCCTGCTGCTTTCAATGCAAAGGGAGGGCTGAAACACTTCCCACTGAGGCCACCTCACATCTACAAATGGGGACATTAAAGCAGGTGTCCCTGCACTGTTCTGTCTCCACAGCTGCAGACAAGGAAGCAGGAAATCATTGATATTGATTATGTTACTTTTGGGTTTCCCATGGGAAATATCTTCATCCAAAAAATACAAAAATTTCTTGGGCATGACAAAAATCCTTTGTGTTTGTTATCACAAGATATAGTCTTCCAGATAGATGAATTATTACTGAGATTAAAAACAAAAAAGCAATTTTGCCTTCAGTCTCTGTTTTCCCTCAGTATCCCTCATGAGTTGCAACCTAAGATGAGCATAAAATTAGAGAAGAAAAAATCCAAACTTCTCTGTATTAAATAACAAAGTTAGCATAAAGAAATGGATTAAAAAACAAAAACAAAACCACGGAAAATGAAAGAAATTAAAACCATACATGTAAATTTAAAATTAAGAAGACATGGTCAAGTCTTCATCTGCAGGTCAATAATCACCAACAAGCTAGCTGTTGGTGAAGCTGTTGGTGACTGCTCTGAAGTGGATGGCATGTCTATATCAGAGTTTTCACTTTCTTGATTTTTATGATTTCAGACATCAGGGCTGGGTAATACAAAATCAAATCTTGATGGGGGCGGGCAGAGGAGGAAACCACATGAATAGCACAAACTAACATAAAAATACTGGGTATTTATGCATCATAAAATACCACATTGCAATGCTCACGGAAATTTTTCATGTAATCAGGGCTAACACAGTTTTGGTAAGAAAAAACCCTCAAAAGCTATTCTCAGAGTTAATAGCTAAACTGAGTTAGTTACTTATTTGAAGTCTTAAATTACTATGAAGCATGTTATTACACTTCAGATGTAGCTTAAAGATTTTCAGGAATGGTAAGCATGGATTTGTGAATGAATCTTATTCAGCTTCACAAAGAGCAAGTAATGAACAACAAGCCTGACTGTATCTTAAGACTTGATTAGTATTAGTTTCTTTAATTAGAACCCCAATATATCTTGCAATTTCAGGGTGATCAGGTAGAACTCCAATTTGAGATTTTCACTGAATTTTATCTTTTTTTTCATTGGAGAAATAGAATATTTCTATGGGACACTGGGCAGATTTCAAAGGCAGTGAAAGGGAGTAGGATTCTCCTCCTCTGAGGGATTTTCAGAAGCAGTTGGTCTAAATTCGCTCCAAAATCCCTTTGTATGCAGATTAACACTCTCTCATTTACATAAGAAAATCTTTCCCTCAAATCTCGCAGTTGTCATGCACAGTAGCGACTCGCGGCTGTCCCTTTGATTACATTATAAATTAATATTTGTCCTTGGTTTCCAATCAATAGGAAAGAGTATTTTGTCAAAAGGCACGCTGTTGGCAACACTCGAGCATATTCATGAGGGTTTAGCGGTGATTACGGTGCTCAGGCACAGGCAGCAGCAGCAGAGCTTCTCCCACCCTGTGCGCTTTGTACCTCGCATCCCTCCTGGAGATTTTCCACAGGCTCTAATAGTTCCCAGTTGGCCTCCCCATGGCAGACCTTTGCACAGCTGGGAAGCCGACGTTGCTATGGAGCACCACCACCATTACTGAACAAAGGTGCAAAACAGTGCATTACAGCTGCCATGCAGCTCGGGAAGGCATTAAGTGTCTTTACCGAGCTGTCACTTACAGCCCTGTGGGAGACAGAGGCAAGTCACGGGTCCAGGAAAATAATATAGTGCATTAGCAGTAACTGTGACAGAAAGCTGAAGGGGTTACACAGAATTAGGTATGCCACATATGGCCATTCTTGGCAAAGGTTGACTGAACTAATATTGACTGTTTCAAAGCACACAGCGCTGCTCCAGCCTCTGAGAAACTCAAATGTGTTGCTAGAATGATGATCTGACAAAGAGTTATTACCTGTATTAAATATAGATCTATATCAGACATTATATGTCTATATAAAATAGGCATATATCTATTAATTTATCTATATTAGATTGAATCACACTTTCTTTTGAAACTTAGACATGCCAGCCTTATTCATTGCCCTATGGATTGTGAATCCACACCCCTACACCACAGTTTATGCCTTATAAACATATATAAGTAAGCCAAGTAGTGCTCTTCACTATTTTGTATTTCTGACACTCTTTTCTGTAACTTGGAAAAACTTCCATACAGTCAAATGTAATAAATTAGACAACATTATGGTCCATCAAGTGTCCCTGCCACTGTCAACATCATCAGTCCTTGGAGTCAATCTATAAAATATGCTTATTGATATACACTTTTAATCACAGGTTTACACAAGAGAGGAAACGCTGACTTGTTCTTTCGCCTCCAAATTTTTTCAGAGGAACACTATCAACAGGCAGGTGGCCATAAAAATCCATCAGTTGTTGCTTGATAAAAAAGAAAAGTCTGCTCTTGTACTAAAATATAATTTACTTTGTGCAACCTTCCAGTTTAAGCCCTCATATTCCTTTTACCTAAGTTTGAAAGTCTCTCACTAAATAAAATGCTCCCCTGGGATGTAAGTATGCATGCATTGCATAGATATACAGGAAATCATGATTTTCATATGACCTTGAGAAAGTACTCAGTATAAAATAGGGTCTGAGAACAATCAATTTTATAATCACCATTACAGCTGTGGTTATAGGTTACCTTTACTTAACATGTTGGATCCAGTGTCACATGAGGTATGAATTCAGCTGACCAGGGACAATCTGGTAGAGTAGAAAATAGCTTCTGATCAAACCAAGACATTGCCCATCTACTAGAACTTCTGCAATCAACACTGTCCATATCAATCCATGAATAATTCCTACTATAGATCACCACACTTTATCCATTCAGGGTTTTAGAGCATTCTGGCAATATTTAGGTGTTTCCTCTAGATCAGGACCTTTTTAGAGCAACACGCGCAATGGGAGCAAAAAGTGTTTATCTCCCAAAGATTTCAAGACCTTTTATTTTCTACACAGTCTTTTTGTTTATGTTCATCATGGCTGAATACTGTTTTATATCATTATTCCAGTGTGGGTTTTGTTGTGGTGTTTGTTGTGTTGTTTTGTTAGGGTTTTTTTGAAAATGCAAAGTATGTCTTTGCTACAGCTACTGAAAAGAATTGAGGAGTTGAGGGCTTGTTTTAAACCTCAGAAAAGTGGGGAGATTTGCTTTCATAAGAAATCACTTCAATTTTATGGGCCAGATGGATAAGGCTTTCCAGAGCTGTGGAAATGTAAACCTGTTCCACATTTCTCAGCTAACAAAAAGAGGCACAACATGGAGTTAAATTGTATCTCCACTATGAAAACAGCAAATTAAATCAGACTATTTTAAATCTATCATGAGCTTAATTCACTTTTCAACAAAGTTATTGCAAGTGCAAGGATAGGCAGACTTTGAAAAAGTACTACTAAGTAAACAAATTCAAACATACAAGTTATGCTAAATCAGTAAAACCTGGCTCAAATGCAAACAGTGGCTGGGTTCTTACTCAAAAAAGAATTCCCAAGTTTAAATGAAAATCGAGCAGGGGAGAAATCACGTGGTTTTACATATTTAACGGGGAAGAAAGCAAGCTCTCCCTTCTTCAAGCACAGCTCCTTTCAGTGTCCCTACTAGAGATGCACAGGAGTTATTTCACACCTATGGCTGCCTGCACATTACAAGATGCTTTGATGCACCCTGGCCAAGCTTTTTTTCTGCTGCTTACATCTTGTCCATTGTCTGACTTCACAGTCCACTATAAAAAGACCTGCTAAAGAAAGTGTACACATATAATTCATGGACTGCCATATTCCAAAGGACGTGGAGAGAGACCTGGTCAACTGTTACCTAAAACCAGTTGATTTTGACTTTTAAAGATGTAACACAGCACTTCTGTGATATAAATGCTTACAACTATCCATTTCAAATATGCTTACAAAAAAGGAGAGTTTGGATTAATATTACCTATGAAGGTGCTGTTGCTTGACACCACATTAATTCAGCTGTCTCCAGGGGAATCAGACACTGCAGTGGTGCAGTGAATAGGAATACTACAGTAAGTAGTTTTTTAATAATTTCTGATAATTCAATAATTTCAAGACATGCTCTGAAGATGTTGTGGCTATGTATAATGAATATTTTATATAATTTTTAAAGGATTTTTTTAATTTCATGTGGGATTGACATGAAACAAAAAGAATTTAAACTGAGGCTTCCTAAAACATTGGAAAAAAGCAAACAAGAGTTACAGAGTTGCCAACATTTCTCCTAAAGTAACACTGTCTTTCTGTTAATAAAATATTTCAAGTCCATTACTACTAGCTAGTATGCTTTTTGTTAAATTTTGGGGTTTAAGTGCATCATACCTTTATTTTAACATTTGCCCAAATAATTCAAATCAACACTGGTAAAAAAATGACAGATGTCCATTAGCATAAGTGACTGATCGAAAAATAACATTAATGCCTTATTACTTATAACATATTCACCCAAATGTTTCATTAACTTCGTAATGCAATATTAATGAGAAAGATAGCTAAAATTTTCTGGACCCAGCAAGTGCAAACTGCCAGCTAATCATTAAATCCCAGCTCTCCTTTCACTTAGTTTCATCTGCACAGGTTCCTCACAAATTCCCATTCACAGATCACAAAAGAACAATTTGGGTTACTTCAAGAATTAATTAGACATTTGTATGAAAGCCACTAGAACAACTGCTCCTCCTGCGAGTTCATAAAGCTGTTTAATTTGTGCTTGTATTTTCATTCAGAGAAGCTGGCAACACCACAATAAAACGCAGCATGCAGAGATAGCAAGCCAAATTTCTTACTTAATTGTTCACTTTCATTTACTATGCTCATTTAAAAGAAGCAAGCACTAACACCTTTTAACCTCAGCAGTGACACAGCTGGGGCACTCTTCACACATAATACAGAATGACTTGGAATAACGCGCCCCTTGTCAATCTGTAAAGAGCATTCAGGTTGAGATTTAAAGTCTGTGCTTGCATTAGCAAAAGGCTGAAAACCCCTCTCTTGTACAGTTTAGCTTTTATTATGTTTATGTCTTGGCAGCTAATTGCCTGAAGAAAGGAAAAGAAACGCAGAACAGGAAGTATTGAAATGTGTATTAAATGCTGAAGAATAATAAGACAGCATAATTACTGATTTCTTTTCTTTTTCTTTTCTGGAACATCTTACCTTCTTCACCGAGGAGTTAAATAGCCATTTGAATGATGCTCTTTTGCAAAGCTGTCTTTATAAAGCTTCTATTGAGCAGAAGTAATAGACAAGCTCCTATACGGGCCACAGGACAGATCGGATTTCTGTATTCAGCAGAGGTATTCCACAAGAAACTTGGCTTAGCCATGGAAATAATGTCACTGAAAAGTCAGAATGAGCCCTGTGGAGAGCTAATTGAGGGTGGAGATGAAGATAATCCTCCCTCTGAACAGCAGCCCTGGCTAACCATAGCTAATACCTCCTTCGTACTATGGCAATATATTTTCCTGGTCTCCCACCACAGAGCTGGAAAGCACTGGTGCATCCTTTCTCCCGCAACCTG
Organism: Ploceus nigricollis; assembly: GCA_013399945.1. Taxonomy (NCBI): domain Eukaryota; kingdom Metazoa; phylum Chordata; class Aves; order Passeriformes; family Ploceidae; genus Ploceus; species Ploceus nigricollis. The sequence goes on along the minus strand of VXBC01001537.1, from coordinate 189,366 downwards.
AAAGTCTTTTTAAGATTTTCAAATTCACTATCTGCAAAGGAAAATGTATCCACTCAGACTCATGTGCAATGTGAAAACTGGCTGGAGCATACCAGCACTGATATCCATCTGTCAGCATGGCACTTAGCCCACAGACAAGGTGGGACACCAGTTCCAGTAGGGCGTAGGTGCCAATTAAATACAAATTTAGAGTGATAGCCTGCAGAAGGCAGAAAATAGCATAGATTCTGCAAAGAGGCATTACTGATGGTAAATACTGCCAAATGTTTTATTATAAGGGATCACTTGTGTTTATGATAGCAGGCATTACGAGTCAGATCCAAATCCCATGAAAGTCAAAGTAGCCTTCCAAACACTGCAGAAAGTATACATATGTAATATGTGTCAGTCTGCTCTTGCTAACTTGAATAGCAAGACTATTTAATTCATCAGAACAACTGAGGCCTTAGAGAACGTGCCTTTTCCCAATCAATTTGCATGACAGTGAAAACTCTCTCTGCACAGAAAGTACTAATTACGTGTGATTGACAAGGTAAAAAGAAAGACTGCAATGCTTACCCTAAAAAAAAAAACCCACAATACAAAAGTACACTAAGAGAAAAGCTTGGCTGCTTCTAACTCTGTTTTCACCCTTCCCCATGGCAAACAGGTTGCAATTAAGTAATATTCATTCCAGCTACCTCCTAAATAATTTCTGAAACAAATGTGCTACACCAAGATAAACAAAATCTGGAAATTTGCATTTATTCTTCAGTGAATAGTGCTCAAAGACTAAATGTAATGCATTAAGGCATCCCTATTATTGTTGTTATTTTTCACTGACAGATTCTCAAATTTCCTTCTCAATTCCCTCCTCCTTTGTTTCACTACCTACCTTCCAACCTCTGTTACTCCAGCCTTCCCCTCGTGGAGAGACAAAAGAAGATGGAAAAGAGCACAACACCAACCCCAGTGGTTCCTGTGAACTGCGAGAGATGAGAAGGGAAGAGCTGCAAAGGCCAGACAAAGAGAGGCAGCAGTTAAGGACCAGCTGATATCAAACAAGTCAGACCTCACAGGTGTGGATCCAAATTAAAGCTATTGGAAGCAGCTGGGTGTGGGAGAAACTGAGAGGGCAGTGGCCCAGAGAGGTCAAACCATGAGCACCTGTGGGTTGTTAGAGTTAGGGGCTGTGGAGCTGGACACTGCATTCAACCAAGCTTCTGGAGCTCTGTGGTGCCAGACTTGGAAGACAGGCAGATGGAGCACAGAAGAGGAACATGGACCACTTCACACCAGGCTTTCAGAAACAACCACGTTTCCAAATTCAAACAGCTCTTCCTCACTTACCTTTTCCCCCCTTCAACCCCTTACCTAGCCCTGCTTCCCCCCATCCATATCTGTCATCTCTAGATGTTTGCAAACACTGCCAATAAGCACAGATAAGCTGTTCTGAAAGTCTGCAAAAGAGATAATACTGGGATTTATGTAGCACATAAACTCATCCTGCAGCTTTAAATGGAAATATGTTGCACAGGCACACTGTTACAGTAGGAGAGTTGAACATCTTGGTATTAATATAGTTCTTATGGCTGGTTTCTGTGAGATGTATTACTCAAACCACCTTCCCCTTCTCAAGCTTTACTTGAAACTGTCTGACCAGGGAAATAACACCTCATTTCCAATACCTGTCTTTGTTCTTCTGTCAAAATTACAGCATTTCAAAGTGTCAAATTCAGCTATCAGGCAGATTTCTGCCACTACAACAGAATTTTTTTTTCTGTCTTCTTGTTGTTGCTGTAGTATTCAGAGACAGAAAATTAAAAAAAAAAAAACAACTAAATAAAAATAATAGATACAATCTCTTCAGAGTACATTTCATAAAATATTCAACATTAATTTTTATTAATTCATGCAGGAGTATTGCTAGTGTCTGCTTTTCAAGAAACTGGACTTCATAGGGGTGTGTAAACATCTGTCCTGCATTAAAATAAGACATAAGAAGGTTTTTTTTCAGAATCCTTATCATCAAATGTTTGATATACCTAGTATCTTTAGGTGCCTGCTTGAACTGGGGTACTTTTTCTATTCAAATCTTCCCTTAGAGAAGCCTTGAAGAATGAATTTTGTATTTGGAGAAAAAAAAAAAGACAATTTAAGAACTCCGCATTTGTTTTCCATTTCCTTTCTCTCCTAGAACAACCTCATCACTCTCCTTCTCTCTCTGAAAAATATTAACTGCAGCAACTTTATACTGTGTAATGCAGTCTCATTTACTGAAATTAGTTTGGGGGAGTTGAGCTTCTGGAAGGTTTAGGGATGGAGGAACTGCAATCTGATTTCCAGTTCCGGAAAAAGACCCTGGTAAAAACTGCTTTTGCTGAATTCATCACTGAAAAGCACAGAACAAGTTACCTCTAACAAATACACAGAACTTCAGGTAATATTCCAGCACAGAACAAAATTCATCACACTCTAAACCGCATGAGAACTTCACAAAAGATGAATAAAAATCTTTCAAACACTGGAATACAACCAGATGATGGGTACCAGAAACAGCAACCAGTTAATAACAAAGGATTATAAAGCACAATGCAGTCCTTCAGTGTGGCCCAAGCAGTGCAGGTCTTCAAATTTGTCAGTGAATTGTAAAACCAAAGGCCTGTTATGGAAATTATCTTGCAAGTGGGCTTTCCTTGCATTCCTTGTAATGTATGACAGACATGCCTTAACAGATTTAAACTTCCCAGACAGAAGAGAAACTGTGCTCAAATTTAACAGGATCCCAAATCATTAAAGCTCATTAAACTACAATGACAGAAAATTTTAGTTGAATTTACAGTGTTAATACGCAGTGTAAAGTACAGAATTTTGATAGAGGATCATTTTCTGCTTTTGCTCTGCCTAAGTCTGAGTAACAAGTTTGAATACACATAAATTTTAGCATTCCATTGTACATACCCACCCTCCCCCAAAATCAAGACCTGAAATTCTGTGAAAGTCTTAATTCCTTATATTCCTTATTTACCTACATTTCCTCACATCAAGAACCCTTAACCTTGTGTGTGATGTCTTTAGGACAGCAAAAAGGCTCCTTTCCTTCCAAGTGACAGGGTGTGAGCACAAATTTCCTGGTAGAGGCTCACAGAGCCTTCCCTAGAGTTTAAAGAACATCTGTCATGCTTTTNAATATTAATAATAATATTATTATTCCCATTATGTAATAAGGCAACTCAGCCACTTTTTTGTCACAAATGAGTAAATTAGAATCTCTAAAAACTGATTTGGCCAGAAAATTAAATGTACTGAGATGACCACCAGCTAGCATTTCCTGTGTTAGTGTCTGAACTAAAATGGAGCCTTGTTACCCGAAGGGCTGCTATTGGAGACAGATGTTATTGAAGCAGCAGACAAATCCACAGATTTAGGGACACATTTAATGATCTCTTGGGATGCAAGACTCCTAGATGAAAGGTGTTTCACAAGTGGACTTCAGGCAGTCTAAGCCTTAAGCCCACCCCTGGCTTTATAGAGCTGGATCATTCTCTTGGCATCCTCAGTTCTGACTGCACAGCATCCTGACAATCCTTTTGCCATTGGTGTGACCTGCAGAGGTGTCAGAGAGCTACAAAATGAATGCATTAACAATGGCATAATGACTTGCTTGTGCCTGTATAAGTAGAACAAAATCATGACAGGAAATTGGAAAGATCTGCCCTGCACTACCGGGGCATTTCTGAACGCCAGCTGCGTCGCAAGCCCTTAGAACCAAATCCCTCACAGACTAAAATAAACACAGACTTTGACTGCTTAAACCTCTTCCTACTAAAATACTGCTTTTGCTCAGCATTTGCTATTCTGGAGTGTCCTGGGTTGACTGTATGATGCTTTTATCCCCAGTTGTCTGTTCTGTTTTATGCTGAATAATAAGTTTTGTACCTTTAAGATTTGTCCTGACAGTAAAGGGGGGAGAGAAGAAGCGCGCAGTCTGTTTTCAGGAACTGCACTCCCTCCTCCACATTCCTGCTCCTGGACTGTGCTGTCTGTGGACAGACAGACAGCAGGACAGAGCTCTCCTTTGCTTTTAGTTAGTTTTTGGCTACCTGAGGCAGAGAAGTTCCCTGGACTGTGGCTTTTCCTTTTTTTTGGACCTGTTCCAACCTGCCCTGGACTGAACACCCAGAGGAGCGGCGGCAGCTCGCACCTGTGGCCCAGCGGGCCCGGCCTGGGCCGCGGCATTTCCAACACCAGAAAGACTGATAGACTGAGTGAGCCGGGCTGCAGCCCAGGGAGGGGACTTTTCTGA
>VXBC01001537.1:142898-176722 GCA_013399945.1 Ploceus nigricollis | reverse complement strand
TTCTTCACCTTCTTCCTTCTTCTTCATGGGTTTGGGTGGTATCTTGTAATTGGACAGAAAAGTCCGCATTGCAGGCTTCGAGGGATCAGTTATTGGGTCAAAAGGGAAAATAATCTAGGTGTCATTTCTTAATTGGACAGTTTAGTCTTAAAAGACCTTGTAACAAGATATAATTAGCCATTTTTTGCCTTGCTAATGAAAGGCTGCAGAATTCACGGCTGATAAGAAATAATAAACATCTGAGTCTGAACATGAAATACCGTCTCAAGTGCCTTCAATCCCGACCTCAACAGAGGTAGAAAAAACAAGCAGAGAACCCACAGGTCTGTGTCCTTCTTATGATGGGAGCCCCAGAGCTGGGTACAGTGCTCCAGCTGGGGTCTTACAAGAGCAGATACTATTACTTTGGTGCAGTCAGAAAAACATATTCCAAGTACTCATACTGAACAACAGACAACACCTTAAAAGTGTTTAAAGAGCTTAAAATGAACTAATTTTTAATTTATAATGGTTTGGACTGATTTGTCACAAACTTACAAAGAAGCACCTTCAAACCATAAGAAGTTCATTGCATTTTGTATCAGTAAGGATGTCATGTACGACCATCATTTTGGTTGGTAAACCAGCACACCAACAATTTCTATTGCATTCATTACTGTATGTGAAAGTGGGATGGTAGTATCTTTTACAGATCATTACTTTCTAGATGTTTATTCAACTAATTATAATCATCCTTTAAGGAGATGTAATCCATCATTTTAATAGGTAAAAGTCTCTTCTTTCTTTTTTTTCCTGCACTGAAAACAAGTTAGATGAAACATTAGGTTTCAATTTCACACAGAGATCTTTATTTTAAAATATATAATGATGGCAGAAGCACTTTGTCCATGAATATTTATTAGGTGCCAACCACAGAGATTTCTGTGATTAACTGTGCATGGTGACGGCTTTGCCCTGTGTGCCTTGATAGAGTTGACCAAATCTGTGGATTTGGCTGGGGGACTTGAGTGTCTGACAGCAGAGTGTCCAGAAGGCACCAAAGCCATTCTTTCTCCTGGCTTGCTTGGATGAGGTGTCGGGCAGGGAGGGAAGGAATGTGGGCTTGAGCCCCAACAGGACAGGAAGGGCTGGGGAATGAAGGGGTCTGGTTCCAGCTTTGGCTGGCCCAGGGAGGGAGGGACTTAATTGCTTGGGTTTGCTTCAGGGCTTGGTTGTTTATCTTTGTTTTTCATCCCCAATACCCAAATTGGTCGTTAGAAGCTTGTGTTAATTGGCAAGAAATTAAGTAAACTATCCTGTGGCTAAGACCATTTTGCCTCACCAATATGTTAGATACTTTATAGCTAGATGGGTATTAAGCACTAAAGGAGGGAGGGTCACAAAAGACTCCTCTTTTCTAGACATCAGCTCATTATTGTTGGCCCTATTCATACTCCATATCCTAAAAGGATGAGTGAATTACAATCTGAGGGCTGATACCTCTCTGCAAACTTTGCAACAGATTAACTGGGCACACTGACTCAGAACACACCGTCAGACCTCCTCCCTCAGCTCATCTGCCGGGAAGGGATGATGGAATTCACCTTCACAGGAGAACTAAAAACTGTGTGGTAACACAGAGACATTTAAAAGGCTAAATGAGATAGACAAAACTAATCCTAGAAGTATTTAATTTTGTTTTCCTCCTGTTTAGCTATTTTTTTAGTGCTCAACTAAAAGCTGGGGTCTGTTGAACATGGCAATTTTATAAATAGGGATTCAAAAGTATTTCCATTCTGTTTACTCACATAAATTAACAAGAAGTGCACTTTCAATTCTAAGTGGTTCTGACAAGTTGGTCAAAGTCAGATTTAATGCAATTGATGTTAAAAGCAAAGACCAAAATATCCCAAACATTTCAAAAAATTTACAAAATGTTCAATGAATCACATGGTTCCAGAGCATCAAACCCCAAAAAAACTCCCTGTAATGAATGTATGACACCTCTTCAAAAGCCTTTAGGGGAAATTAAATAGTTAGAACATAATTTCTTGTCAGTATGTCCTTCATGAAGGCCATTTAAACATTCCAGAATCTTAATACAGCATAAAAATCAGTCACAGAATCAAAATTCTTATGAAATAAGAAAGGACAAAAACCTGACATTTTAACCTCAGCACAAAAATGCATCCTCTATATTTCAATAGTTCACAGAGAATCACAAAATACAACACTGGTAATTTCCAAATTAAGTTGTAAGCTGACTACCCTGGAAATTCTTCTTAACTATACATTATATAATTCTCAGATCTCATTAGCCCTACTGAGTTAATTCTTCAAATACCCCAAAAATCAGTCCAGACACATGGTTCACCAACAGTGCTGCTGAAAAATTTCAGACATGAATTATTAGGATGAAGAAATCCTGAGAGATTGTTTGTTTTGTTTTATTCTGGCTATTATCCATGCTCATAGCAGTTGAGATCAACGGAAATATCTCAAAAGTTCCAAATCTTACAGAGGTTTCAATCAAACTCTTGAAAGAAAAGGATGATTTGAGAGTTTGTGATTCTCTTTCTTGTGGAAAATAACAACAACAAAAAAAAAAAGCATGAAGTTTGCTGTGCATGCAAGATTAATAATGATAAAATAAGACAAGACAAGCTCCCCCACTAGCTTTTAATATTAAAACCAGAAGTGTAAGCACAGTATGTTTAAGGCATTTGTTTAAATGTCAATATCCTGTCTGCTTCAGCAGCGATGCAGGTTTTTGTGTCACTTCTCCTGACTGCTATCGATTGAACAATCATGATTGCTAATAAGGAAGCAAAAGGCACTGTTTTTAATTCAACGCTGCTTTTTCACTCCAGTATTTCAAATGTGAAATTACCTTTGTTGTTTCATGAATCAGTATGTTCTTTGTTATAAACTCTGAAAACTATAAGTGTGTACATTACAGTGTCTCTCAATAATTCACACTCACATCCAAAGGTTATTTTTCCCTTCCCTCAGAATTCAATTAGTCTTAATGAATTGCCCTACCACAAGCTGCCAGTGAAGCAGAACATATAATCACCATGAATGAAGTTTTCAGGAAAGGCGAGGTCTAAATATTCAAGAGCAGTCTGTTCACCCTCACATAAGCAGGGGTAAGGAAAATGTATGCAGCTAAACCCCATCCAGTCTGTTTGCTGGAGGCACTGGAAAATGTCAGTACAGTGTTCTTACTCCATATTTCTGTGGAAGACTTTGATTCATCCTTTAATACAGATAATAAAGTCATTTTCCAATTTACATTTCTGTCACATTCTTGTGACAGAAGTAAGGTACATGAACAGATGACACCAAACCAATGTCCTGGGTTATGGAAGGAGAGCAACTGTTCTTTGTATTCAAGCACTAGCTGTATATGGTGTCTCATTTCTAATGAATATTAACAAAAACATGCAAGCTATGAATCCTGGAGGTAATTAATTTAGCAAGGCAATGTTTTCTGGAGCTAGATAATCAAAGTAGGCTTGGAAGTTATAAAACATTTCCCTTTATTTTACTGGAGTCAGGAGTTGGGGGTTTTTGGGTTATTATGTTGGTAAATAAAGTGATAAATTTCCAAGTAAATGTGACTGTTACAAAGAATTTCATTGGGAGGGCAGTATTTTTGATATTTTAGCAGGATCTTACTACTTGATTCTCTTCTCCCTTCTGGGAACTCATTCCAATGATTCAAGAGACTTTCAGACAGAACGTATCAAGTGGTTTATTTCCTCATGTCAGGAGGATGTTCTCTTAAGGGTTCATCTCAAGTACTGCTGTTGTACTGAGACCATACTCCAGCCTCAGATGCCTTAAAAAGACTTTGTAGTACATGAAAAGCATATTTTGTACTATGAATTGACATGGATGCTCAATAAAGTCAGCCAGACAGTGATTATTTGCTGTAGAGCCAACATGCTTTGGCCTATAAGGGATACATAAATACAGTTCAGCTTCTGACAGCAGCTTCATGAGAGAAGTTGGAGGGACAACAGTCAAAAAGTGGAATTATCTGACTTTAACTTATTACCAGAAAATTCAGCCTAATATAACCCATAAAGTATTAGACACGAATAGTAAAACACATATATCTTGAGCAGTACTAACATTCAGTGAGGAAAAAATTAAGATTAACTGGGTAGTAAATTATTCCTTCCAACCATAAACAACTTTCTCAAGTGTTCTGAAGGCAGCACTGGTGGCACCTTCTATGGTGTAAAATCCACACAGGTGGATAAAATGGTTATTCCAAAACATTTATTTTGGTCAAAACGTGCTTCAAGACAGGCGTAAAATACATGCAAGGCTGTAGCACAAGGCAAGCTGTAATGGTTTTTGATGGGGTTTACAGAACCACACTTTACCATACCTGCTCTCACCTTTACTTCCTAGTGTCTTGAATTCTCTAAAGTTACTAAAGGTGAGCTTCAGGTGTGTACAGGAGCACCACACCTTCAGGGTGCTGCTTCTTTCAGGTGGGGTCAGACAGCACAGTGTGGGAGAGGTGCTGGAAGGAGAGTATTCCAAGTACTCATATGCAGGGATACCAATACCACCTTGGGGCTACATCAAAAAAGCTTTCTGGTGCAGCAATTGGGACAAGAAGAAGCTATGCCAGAGCTTCTCAGCTTCTTACCAGAATTCCTGTCTCCTCGCGTGTCCTGACAAGGGAGATTGGCTCCTGGTATCCACAGCAGCGCTCTGCTAGATATAATTCCCATCTGGAGCCATATCTTTCATTGATCTGTTCTGCAGGACTCTTCCTGCCTCAGATGAGGATTCATGTTGAATTCCACCATTCCCTGCCTCTCCCTGGCCCCCCACAGGGTATTTTCTGGAGAACCCAGCTGTCGAAATGATTTTGCATGGTGTGTGGTATTCCACTTGAGGCTGGGACTAGAAGCTCTTCGTACGATGAAAATGTGCCTCTTTAAACAAAAATCTCAGCATGCTATAGTAAAAGAAAGTGCAGTGTCATGATCACCAAAGAAGCTGGAAAACTGTTCATGGAGAGGAACACAATTCCTTTCTCCAATTTTGCTGCTCTTCGCTGAAAAATACCTTAAATCATTGGCAAAGATGCTTCTTCATTACCACCTCCAGAGTTTTGACAGAGGACAGGTAAATCAAAGATCCATAAACACCCAGTCAGACTGCTTACATTTCACTGAGGGCCAGATCTTTAAAAAAAACCCTGTATTTATACCATGAACATAAAAAATGAAATAAAACCAGAACATTTTAAAGCACTTAACATAACCACCATAAATTGTTACCAGGAGTGCAGAAGCTTTTAGTTTTTCACCTAGTGGAGTGTGGTCAATCCTCTCATCTATCATAGCATGTGATTAACTGGTTAAATTCCTACAGTCATAGTTTTAGCTTTGAAAAAAAAATAATTTATGAAAACCATTTACTCAGAATTGCTTGAGAGAAAACAGTGCAAAAAGTCTTCACTAGAGTTTCGTGTCTTATTCTAACAATTTTAATGCTTCAGAGAAAATGCACTCTTCTAAAACTGCTTGGGAGAGTTAGTTTGGCTGATCTGTACACCTCTGCACCACATCCATGTACAGAAATAACATATTTGTGGTGAACTGCCTGTGCTATGTGCTTGATTCACTTACCTGTTACTCACACTGATAAGGCACTTGATGGCAACAATCTGTTTGGTAATCATTTAATGTTGCCCACTAAATCACTTGCCATTACTTGTGCTATGGCATTTGTGGTATAGCTCAGATTAAAAATATATTTTCACATTTCTAGATTCCTATCTAGAAAATTTTACTCTATTATCAAGAATGTCAGCTGTTATTTAAACTCCTGAAAGCTGATATGCCTGATACAGTACTGAGGTATATAAGCAGTAGATATAAAAGTTATATACATAGGATGAAACCACTACTATTCATGTTCTAATGATTCCATGTTGACAACCCTTTGTATAATGTAGGTTCCACTACAGGGAATATGCTCAAACAGATCATGTCCAATGAGAGACTCTTGTTTGTGCAGAAACTTTGAACACAGTATTTGTGCACCATTTTCTCTATACATGAAAAAGGAAAAGGAAGGGGTAGGATGGGGAACTGCAAGCCCAGCACAAAATTTAAAATACAGCAATGAACATATAGAGTAAACATGTGCTACTTATCCATCCAGCTTGATATGTCTTGAAGCATTAACAACAGAAGGGCCCATAGGAAGGTGTGGCTGTTTGGCACACTAGAGATCAAGGATAAACTCATGAGGACTCTGGGTAAGTAGCTCATGTTGAAGCCCAGTCAATCACATTGTTACCATGATCCCCATTATCTGTGGAAGATGGCACACAAAATAGATGCTATAATTACAAAGATTTTGGCTATAGGTCAGTTATTCTGCTCAACATAATTTGTAATGTCATTAAAGACAATGGCAAAAACAGAAGTTACCTTAGTTAGAAGTTATGTTAAAATTTCTGTAGAAAGTCAAACCAAGCAAAAAACCATGCTGCTTGAAGTCCCCCTATTATATTTTTCACCTTGTTATATTTCTCTTTAAATCATCTTTCCCAGTCATGCAGACCTACCTTGTTGTGAAGACAGGAAAATAAATTTTATATCTCCCGGTTGTTTATGATCCAGAATTTAACCTTGTAGTTTTCAGTGGTTCTAAATGGAAAACTACAAATATATGAAGATGTTTGGGGGATTTCCACAATGTCCAAATCTGCACACAAAAGCCCAGCTTAGCATTCACAATGAGCTGTTGTGGAGGTAGGAAATGCTGATATAGATCCTACACTTAGATTTTTTTTTTCTCCCTCAAGTGACTTTTCGAAGGTGGATGATTCTGGCTCTTCCATCTTTTGCTATGCTGACTAAACCTGCTGTGGCAGGAGTGACCTGTAGACAACAGCACCAGTGAAAATTTGGTAACAGGTCCCTGTATAATACTGAATAATGGTTAGAATCTGCTCATGTGTTGTTAACAGGAATTTTATCAGAGGAAGAGATACAGACAGACAACCCTGGCAGTTGTTAATTTGTGAAGAAAAGGGGGAGAACAGAGAAGTCCTAACAGGCTCCCCATCTTTCTAAATATTATTAAGTAAATATGTAAAGCTGGTCTATTTACAATGCATGCAAGCCAGAGCTGGTCTTTAGGGGTGCTGCATTGTGCCTTAAGTGCATTCAAATGTCATTATCCATACTCACCAAAGTACCTTTCTCACTTTCTTTCTTTAAATCTTTTTGTAAGCTATAATTACAATTAAGCAAAGACATGTTTATTGTCACAAAATGTATGCCAACAGCTCACACTAATGCAATCCAAACATTAGTATGAAACATTTTTCCAATTACTGCACAGACTCCCTATAGTGTTTCAAGCTGCTTTATGACATTTTAAACTCCACATATAATACAGTCCTTTAGAAAGCTGCAAAATCTTTCTATTTCTTTCTTATGACCCGAGAAAACCTAAATCTATTAAAAGCACATTTTCATAGCAGCAGGATAAAAACGCTTTTACTGCATTTATCTTCAAAATTGGTGGTGTTAAATAGTGCCAGGGGATAAATAACCATAAAATATCACATTAGTGTACAGGGTACTGCTCTAACTAGGCATGAGGGGATGTCTCTCTACCCTTTCATTTCTTCTTTCTATTTGTCCCATTAGAGCTATGCAATCATTCATCAGTCACTGTGGCAAGCAGTGCTGCTCCATCCTGACTCCTGCCTAAAAAGAGGCCCAAGAAATAAAGCCACAGAGAGAAAATTGAGTTCACAGCATTCCAGAGATGTCCACACCTACATTCATAACTGATTTTCTGCCATACCACTCTTGCTATTTATGGAAATAATATTTTAATAACATCACATATTGAGCCTTGAAGTTATATTAGAGAAACATTCGTTTTGCACATTAGATAGAACTAGCAAAAAAGTCTGAATAGTTAAAAACCATGCCAAAACCCCCTAGTTTTCAGCTCTGATTTAAAATCCAGATGTTGCAATCAGCTTCTGCTCATCTATTCTGCTTTAGACTCCTGGAACTTCCAGCAAACTTATGATAACTTAACACAGATGAGCTGTCAAATTGTTTGAGGTTTAGGCAAATGCTATTATTCCAATCAAAATACAAAATCAGCAGCATTGAGTCCTAAACTAAACTTAATAAAAAATTGAACAAAGCATAATATTTATCCATGGTAAAGTCACACTTTTTTTTTACTAAGAACATTGAGAAAAACAATACGGCTTGTGGAAAAGTATTGACATAGATTTTGATAAAAATGTGTCTAGCAGTTCTTTATCTATTATGCATCCCCCAACATCCCCCAACTGAATGGAGGCGAGTAACTCACAAGACATCTAACACGTTTTTTCTGTATAATATCTTGCAGGAATCAACCAGAATATTCTTTTTTTCATGAGAGAGAATTTTTCAGCAAAAAAATGAAAGGTAAGTGGCTGAATTTGGGAGCAAAGCCAGAGTATTGGCTACGTGTCTTACAGAAATCAATTCATAATAATACCACCTTATGGTTTATACATGTTCCTTGTTTTTCAAGGGATAACATACACCCTTAAAAACTTTAAAATACCGAAATTGATATCCAGAAGATTAGGTTCCTTCAGAAAATCTTGCAAAGGAAGTTCTCCTTGAAGGATTGAAAACTGCACAATCATGTTGTGTATTCTATCAGACACTCATTAAGCACATAGTCATTACTTCCAAATATGCCTCTAACAGATGTTCTAAAGAAAATAGACTTCTTAAAAAAGAAACTAAACAATAAAACCCCTGAAATGTTAGGCTCTGAATAAAATGCTGAAAGAATTGAAAAAGTATAGAGTCTTTCTTTTAAAGGTCAAAAAATTCATGAGCTTGTAGCTACTAGGAACTCTAAACCATCTGGATTTTGTTAATCTAAATTATTTATGAAATCAAGGAAAAGAAGTATCATACTTCAAACCCATGATGTCTGAAGTATAGAGGTCGGTAGACATGAATTTCTAAATCACTCTAGCAAGACTGAGTCTGACTCATAAAATTACCATTTTATTTCAATGAAATTGAAGAGTGATCTCACTAAAATAAACAGCAGAAGGCCTATGTTGATGAAACTGCCCATTTTCATGTTAAGGCCAAGAGTCAACATACCTGTAGCCTTGATGACCTCAAGGACACAGTACGTGCTTTAGATTTTTTACTTGTTAAATACTTGTGAGTCAAAGCCTAAATCCACAATGCAATGAGCCTAACAAAGTCAGGGATTTATTTTAAATTCAAAGTGTTTTTTTTTTCAGCTAACATGAGCCAGGAACCTTCATTTATCATGGAGAAAAGCGGAATTGTCATAATGGCAACTCTTCAACATTCAGATCACTGGCAGTAAGGGATAAAGAACATTCATGAACAAAGCAGAAAAGGACACTCTCATTTGAAATATAATTTCATCCACAAAATCATACATCTTGTATTGACACTGCATCTGTTGCTGCAGTGGATTTTATGAAGTGTCTCAAAGCAACTTGGAGATGGCCTTTTTGTCATAGGGAGTGCCAGATAAAACTAAGAGGACTGAAATTATGGACAGTCACTTTATAGAAAAACACACCTTCCTTGCATTTTCTCCAAGCCTGACACTCATGCTTCACTGAAATTTGTGGCTGTGCAGCTGTAGGAGTTTACTGCATTCCATAGTTCAAATGTTTGGATGGAAAGAAAAGCAAAATATTTAACTAAACTTGTTTAAAAGAGCAGCAGATCTCTAGGAAGCTATTAAATATATGGTGTGTCAAACATGCAGTATTTAATACACTACAATCTTTGAATAGTCCACCCTAAAATAAGTGATAGAATAAAAATGAAGTCCACATCAGCCTTACAGTAGGGATGTTTCATTAGTATTATCAGGAGATTGACTGTTTCACAAACTTTTGAGAGCAGTTATGCCAGTTCCTATGTTATCCAATAAAACCCAGCAAAATAAGAAGGTGAAGTGTTGGATCCCATTGTGAGCAACCACCTCAGTGCAGAATTCAGCCAATACATTAACTTTGAATAGATATGTTGAAAACTTCCAGCAGCAAAGCTTAATTAGAAATATAAACAGAGCAACATTTTTCAACTTCATTGCTCAATTCCTAATTAAGCAACACTGAAGGTGGGGCCATCCCATCAGAATGGGAAACCATGAGCCCAACCTGCTGGAAACATCTGAGAAGCAACACATGAGCTTCATGCCTTTGAGAGAGCCTGCTCCAAAATTACAGTAACACTCTATACTTGACATAAATAAACTCTTAGGGAAATAAATTTCAGCACTAGCTGGCTCCAATGACTATGGTTGAATATGTGGTAAATTGCCATTCAGACTGGTTTCACTGTATCTTTATTTATACTCTCCAGATTCAAATGCTATATGGCTCACAAAAAAAACTTCTATAGGCTGTTCAAATCTTTGGCTTGTCTCCAAGAGTTCTGCTGGTTTAGATTCTACACACCCAGGAGGAACTATTCACGCCTCAGACATTTATATTAGCACTGTAAATATTCTGTACTGGAGAGAAAATGTCAGGGCACTTCACAGAAAACTATTTCAGAGTTTCATAGCCAAAAAAGACATAGTCTGCTGCTCTCTTTTCCACATTACTTAATTTTTTATGAATGACAATAAGGACATAAAATAATGTCTCCACATAAATATTCAGTAATGGATTTTTGACCAGCTGAACTGACACAGCAGGTTTATTTCTTAATCAGAGCCCCATAATGATGGCAACCTTTAATCTTGGGAGAGGGGTCACTAAAACACAAATGCCCCACTAAGACAACAAAGCCTTTCAACTGACTTGAATAAGGATTTGGACATGGGGACAACTGATTTAAGGGATACTATTATCCATACTAGTATCAGATTTTAGTGGGGGGTAGGGGAGTTGTATGGGCTTTTTGTTTCTTGGTATTGAGAAAGATAAATGAAATATCACACTGAAGCTTTTTGCAGAACCTTTCAAGTTTAAGACACTCCAAGTTTTCTTTAAAAAAGAATGTGACATGTCAGCACCTGAATAAAGGCAAGATCAACCCAATCTATACACAGAAGTTGAAATCCAGTATATTTCATGTGTATTTTCTGACCATAGGTTCTAACAATATTTCAAATATTGAAGAGATAAAGTTTTCCCTACATTTAGCAAAAAGTTTGTGGGACACAGGATGGGACTCTTGATGTAGAATTCTTTTTCATATAATTTGAAGTTATGTAGAGAGGATGATTCCCATAATACATGTACAACTTATGCTTCATCACAGGAATCATGTGATTTTACTTCTTGCATAGGAAATATGATCTAATATGAACAGCAAAAGGTGACATCAACAAGCACATTGTTTATAAACCCTGTGAGGGCTTGTAACCTGCATTATACAAGGTGAATGAAATTTCGTATTGCTAATGCAAAATAACTTCAATTTCTGAATGCTAAAATCTTTATTTTAATCTTGAAAATTTTTCTCACAGAGTTTTTTCCCTGTAAAGAACTGGACACTGACTGTACAGATCTATGATGAAAAAGAGTTGAAATCTGTGGTTCTAGGACCCTATTTTGTCCTCATTTAACCAGGAAAAGTTTTCAGCTACACGAGCATAATAAAGAAAAATTAGTTCTATCTACCAAACATATACATCAGAATCAGAGGCCATTATAAGATGCTCTCTTGTTTTTTTTTTTAAATATAGAAATCTCATTTAGCTATAAAATAATGTGATTTACTTTATTCATAGTTCATTCATGATCTTAAAGAGCAGTATCACAGTCTTGCTACTTATTGTCCAGGTCAAATACATTCTGAATGTAAAAGAAATTAATTTCATAGACAAATTTTATGTCTACTTAAAAAATTCCCTAATATTTGTTGTCTCAGTCAAAACTAATTGGTACTTGTCTAGACTCAAAATTAAGACTTCTTTTTCTTCTTACATAGATGACTCCTCTTCAAGCCCTTAAATCATCTTTAAAAAGTTTTAAAATGACAAAAATAATGTCTCACTATTTTTCTATGTATTATAGCCACTAAAGATCATAATCATTCTTCTCAAGAAACATTATTTTGCATAAGTGTTATACAAATATACAAGTTCTGCATATAAATATATGTTAATTAAAATATTTATTTTCTATTCCCTTATTGCCACCTCTGTCCCCCTGCTTCCCTCTTTAAGACATTTGTGAAACTGTCAATGTGTTTCTATCAAATTGTCTCTGACAATGTTTATGTTCTTGCAGTCACTTGGAGCCCAAATTAAGAGAATTGATTCGCTCTTGAATTACATCTGATTTATGCCAGCCAGAAACAGCATCTGCACTATTTGATGTCATAGAGGTGTGGGTTATCCAGCCCACGGCACACTGCTCCAGGAAAAGTCTGTGATTCATCCTCCTTCCCAAAAACTGAAATTGCAAGAAACTCAGGCCCTGTTGATACTTTATTAATCATTATGTTTTAAATCTTAACCAGAATTCAATTTAGAAGAATAATTATTTAGTCTCTTCTATCTTTGATACGTGAAACGCCCTACCTGGGGAATGATTGTTCAATTTAGCAAGCTTTTTGTCTAGACACTGTGGTTCAGAGAATATCTTAAACAGAAAGCATGCTGTATGAGACATATAAGTTACTAGAAGAATCTGAATACTACATGGTCCCAAATGGTCTCCTCTATTAAGCAAATTATCAATTTAGCTGAATATGAAAAATAAGGAAAAGAGAGGGAAAAAAATATTTTGATGTATTATTATTTTTCAAAACAAAATGAAGAAGGCTAGATCCTATAGGTAAGGTAAAAAAATTATATTTAGTTAGAAACCTGCAAAACCAAGGTTGAAGGAATTTTTTAAGGAATTTTTCCCCAACTTCATCTTAGTTGCATATTTACTAGGAAGTTTTCCTATCTAGATGAAAAATCCTCTTTTTCAGGAATATAAACATGAGTCTTCATGTTCTAGTATAAATAAGCCATTTCTAAATACCTTTCGATGTAGCTTGTGATTTTCTTTTTTTCTTTTCCAAAGTGATTATTATCCAACATTGAACTGCTTTTCTGATACAAGTTACTGTCTAAAATGAAAATGCTTTCTGGTTTGTTTCACAAATTCAATGAGAAGATGTATTGGGTTAACTGCAGCGAATGCTTATTACAGCTACTCAGCAACTTATTTGTTTAGATTACTTTATAGAAGAACAGATCTGTAATCTTGTGAATGTCACAAAGACAAACAAATATACTTAAGTTTCTGATGGAAGATAGGAGTGCTGAACATTTAGAAAGAAAATCCTACTATGGAAAATTTCCTGTAATATACATGGCCTCAAGTGGACTTAAAAAAAAAATAGCCAAATTAACTTTTCTACCTTAACTGGGTTTGCTTGTTTGTTTTTTTGTGGTTGGGTTTTCTTAATCTTGCAGTGGTTCTGTAGTTCTAGCAAATTAAGCCTCTGAGGCTGGTGGATGGATGGATGGATGGATGGATGGATCGATGGATGGATGGATGGATGGATGGATGGATGGATATAAAAGATTTTCACGAATCTTGATCAGATTTCATTTACAATTTTTCAAGGGAAACATTTCTCTCAATAAGCTCTGAACAACCAACTTGGTGATACATTATTGGAACGCACAGCCACTATCACTTCCAGAAACTTCTCTGACAAAACCTAGTGTATTTTTATCTCGTGTTACCACCACTGAACATCTTGATTAAATTAAACATTAAATACAACACACGTGTCCTTAATCTACATACTCTAGTTCTGAGTCTTGGTTCCATAAACCACCTTTCTCCTGAGATGCATTCACTTAGGTCATGACTAGATAGAGATTAAGTGGGGATTATTCTGAGGTTAATTCATTCAGTAGAAACCTCCAGATATTCAGCTTTATGATTCTGGCATGCCAAAGTTTTCCTTTCTAAGTGGTCTTAATAGAAGACAGAGACAGAAGTTTTCATGACTCCATTTAAACCATTCAAAGTCACAAACTGAAGTTTGTAAGCAGAAAACATTCTAGAAAATTGTAATGAAGGAAGCTGGTTTCATGTCATCCAAAGATCCATGATTTAGACAAGAAAATGGGAGATTAAAAAAAAACACAGCAGGAAGAATTTCTTTCCTCCTGTTGTATCAGAGTAGTTTATTCTCATTAGGCTGCCTCTGGCTGTTGATTCTGCCTGCCAATACATAGTTGGTTTACCCCATATTCGTTTTTAACAATGTTTCTCATCCTTCTGGTCTGGTTTTCATTTACCCTATTAACAGGATCAGGAAAATAAAACCAAGGGAAAACCAAACCCTAAACAAGTATATCTATACATTGGCTCAGAAAATAAACCAAAACAAATTCCACATAGAAAGTCATAACATTTTACTATTCTACTACCCCAAAATACCGATTACAAAATGAGACAGAATGGCAAATATGAGTCACTGAAGTTCAATATATTTATGAACCTTGAGAAAGTAAAGTTGGCTAATAGTAGTGCCCTTTAAAAATCTTATTTTTGGAAAATATAGTGTAATTTCCATTTTAAACAGTTACCTTATCCTGAACTGGACATCTAAGACTAGAGGAATATGTACTCCTACAACTTCAATTAGAGAATCAGAAAAAGTAATGAGAAATAAACTTTCCTACTGCTAGGTTACCCTTTACACAGATCAAGTTAAGTATGCAATCAGGTTTTTTCAGAATATGAGAGAGGCTGAATAATTTCATTTTAAGGATATAAGCAACAGTATAATTTATTAAACATTTCTTAAAAGCTCAAATTTCAATGCTCCTGTGGCAGGCATTTGAAGGTTTGGTGTTGGAGCAGATGGAATGCTTTACAGCAAGACTTTAATTCTCAATCCAAAAGGCATTGCTTTTGCTTCTGGTCAAAGGTGAATTTATTCCCTCTGCTAGCTCTGTCCTGGGGCTCTCCCTAGGCAAGGTCTGTCAACTGTTCCATGCCTCTGCCAAATTACGTGATGATTTTGTCATGTGGGCTAATATTCCCCAGTGATTCAGTTTTAATCAAATGCATAAAAGTGAAGCATTGTTGAACAGTGTGGTAACAAAACCAAGTTCTTTAGAGAGATATGGAAGAAGTACAGTTGGGATTTAAAACTTGTGCATGTGGAAATTTAAAAACCCTTCCCCAGCTCAGAAAGGCTCTGTGAAGCAGTTACTATAGACAGGAACTCACATTTATAAGTAACTTTATAAATCTGTAATTTTTCTTGCCGTAATAACAGAAAATATAATTCATACTGGAATTTAATCTGTGGAGCAAGGGATTGAGTTCCATATGGGTGAATTTTAGGGCTGCTATTTCATACATACTCCAACAACATCCAACTGGCTTTGTAGAATTGTACAGCAGCTTGAATAATAACCTATTCAAGTGCTGGGATAAGGTTTTAAAAGACAGTGGCAGCAGCAAGAGATTGCTCCAACCACAGAAGTGAGCTTCTGCTGAGGGATACCGATCATGCAGGTTTTGCAACAATCTAATATTATACAGTAATGAAGCTGTTGTTACTGGCCATCTAACTGAATACATGTAAATATTTATTTTGTGCTGCACTATAGCCTGCTATGGTTGTATAGGAGCAATGTCTAATCCTTCACAGAGAATCATAAATAAAACAAAAACCAAAATAAAATCAAATAAAATAAAGAACATACAAAAATTCAAAGGCTGTTTCTAGCTTAGCAGATGGTTTATAGATGAATAGTGGCAACCCTGTAGAGAGAAACAGTTGATGCTGACGACACGTGTCCATAATGTACACCTTTCAAGGCTTTTTATTTCAGATTAACTCTAGTCTGGCTCTCTGGACTGAATGCCCATTTGCAGCTGGAGTGCATTAGTTACACTCCTGGAGTGTGCTAAATCTTCCAAATCTGAATCCTGGTTTCATCTGAAAGGAATCAAGTTGAGGCACTGCAAAAGCTCCCCATGACATGAACCAAAGCTCAATAAGAAAGAAAGAAAAATATGCACTTCAAAAGCATGCTCTTGATTCAAGCTAACAAACTAACAAAGATGTGCCCTGAAAATACATATGCATATCTCAGCCCACACACATATGCATATAAATATATATGTGTTGCCAGCTTAAAAAACCCTAAAAAAACCCCAAAACAAACCAAAAATATTTCTAGCATAAATTAGTGGATATCATTTATCTGTTTTCCTTATGAGTTAATTTTCTTTACTAAAAAGCAGCATAGCTCAATCAGGATTAATTTGCCCAGAATTTTTTTAAGACTTCAGTCTAGTTAAATTTTAAAATCTTTTAATGAGCCTTATCACACAATTTTTTCCTCCATTAAAATTTGATCTCACAATCGCGATCCAGTAGTTTGAAACTAGTTAAAATTGTTCATCAGCATGGAATTTTGAATACTGAATTTGATGTTGCACATACTTGTAACACAAATGTTGCATGCTAAACAAGTTGGTGTTCTGTAATATCACTCAGCTTATCAGGGAAACTATCTGTGTACATTTAGCTTACAGTCTTGCCAAATACACCAGTTGAGTTGCGTTGGCAGTAACTTTCTCTTGGTAAATAACAAGTGGTTTTTATTTCTAGGCAACAAGCTTTGAGTCTGATTCTACAGCAATAAACTGGAAGATGCACATATGAAAATACTCATTTAGAAATAAGAAGATGTAGACTCACAAAACATTCAAGTACTACTGAAAAGACTGACAAGCATAACTTCTTATTTATAAGGCTAAGGTAGGAAGGGCTTTTTTGTATTTAGTCACTCACACAGGACAACAGAGTTAGAAGACAGAATGTAGGGATATAAAGTGCCTGGTGTTCAAGATTTCTGTGTTGGTTTAGAAGACCCTTTACTCAGTTACAACCAGTAAATATTTGGACTTTTTTTTAAACTTGGCTGTATTCTCATTTCCCAACAGTTTCCAATAAGCATCTGGAGCACTTACTAACTGAAAAGCGTTCTCTTTTTAAGCGTGCTGTGATGCTCAGAGTTTTGCAGTGCACAGCTTGGGAATACATCTCCTTTTTTTTTATACTTGTGCACCCTGAACAGTATATGCTCAGAACACACAGGACTGTACACTGAAAAAAGAACAGTGCAATTGCACTGGGCTATAGTAGGCACTCCAGAAGGCACCTTCCTCAGCACATCACAACTTCCTATGGAAAGCAACTCTGTTTATCCCAAAGGACCTCAGCTGGCTGATGCAGAGTAGGACCACGTCTTATTAGGATGTCTTCATCAAGTAAATATCCCAGAAAAATCAGGACCTGGCCATAAATTCTCTGCTACTCTGCTACTTTAAAATAGCTTGTGTTTCTGCCTCTATGTACAGGCTGTGTACTCCACAACAGTATTTATGTATGCATCCCATTCATATTGCAGTAGCTGAATATTTTAGACACCTGGATGCTCTGATATTTCAGATGCTCAGAATCATTTGATGTTTACAGCAGTCAGTGACATGTGGGATATGGTGATAGGGTGAGAACCAGCTTTGAAAAGCTCCTGTCCACAGTACAAGTCCACAAGTGTCTTCAGCTGACAGCATTGTTGGGAATGAAGGCAGTTTCATTTAACACAGAATATGTTTTCCATGAAGTTCTGAACGAAGAATTGTACTGAAAATGCATATTTTTTATGTATACCAAAGAAGCAGAGCAATGACAAAAGCTAACATTTAAAATGCAAAACAGCCAGTGTTGTGTGACACAGTGTGAGATGTATCTCAAAGTCTTAGGGTTGACTAATTGAATTGCCATTGATAAGATGTCACTTAAAGAGACATCTCTGCAGTGAAACATGGGCTTGCTGTAAATGACCTGTCATTAGAGCCATGGGTAATGTCCGTGTCCAGACTGAAAAATATTGTAGCTCCCAGCAATATGCTCAGTAGGAATTAAAACAGCAAGAATGCTAAGAAGTCAGTATACACGAACCACCAGAGAATTATGCCTCAGGTGCTATGTTAATTTACTTGTTGGCATACATTAATTGAAACCAATCAATAAGGCTGGTGGTACAACAGAGGCAATGCAAAAGAAGTAATCAATTACCACACTTACTCATTTTAAACATGGAAAACAGGAATAATTTGGTCTTAGATTTTTCATTTCTGTCAATACAGATAATGAGATTACTTATTTATTTTCTATTCTTTCAGAACTAATTATAATAACTATGATGTCTTTCAACAGCCCTTGTGCAAACGCCAGTATTCTGATTAGCAGCTGTTAACTTGCATATAATGGGGGTGACTTCTTCCAAATGAAAAGTTAGAAATTACATGTTTTTCCTATTACAAATAGTGTTAATCATTTTGTCACAATGAAAGCCATTGCATATTTTAATAGTTATAGACTCGAATTCAATTTGATTTTTCCATTTATGGCATAGTAACTTTTAAAATTTTTCATTCCCAAAGATAAATATATTCAAAGTAATTGCGTAAGAAGAATAGAAAGAGCTATGTTTCTGATCTTTTTTTGTGTTCAGTTTCCTCTAATATATTCATTCTATATATCCAGTGTTGATTGATATCACTTATTATTTAATTTTAATGTAGGTTTTTCTAATGTAGGTTGCTGTGGCTTTATTTATTTTTCTTTTTGCGGTTGTGTAATTTTCTACAATATTTCTATGAGCTCCAGCAGTCAGTTCTCAAGACCACACTGCCTAAAAAAGAAAATAAATAGGACCATTGCTTCCTATGTTGCATTTATCATCCTCTTTTCACAAAAACTGCTCATCCTTACTGATCATCTGTTTCCAGAGAGATCAATGGAAATCAGCACACTGTTATTCATAACTGTTTCGCACAAGGAATGGGAATTTACCACAATTATTTTGTGGTAAATGTGGTGCCAGACACTCTCATTATGTCTTTGGTGGCACTGAGCTTTCTCAAAATTTGTCCATAAATGAACTAAACCTAAAAATTTAGCCTCTTCCAAATCTGTAACATCATTGCTTTCCTTCTGATCATGCTCAAAGGCATTAACTCCACATAATAGTGCTCAATTCAACCTCCAGACAAAGAAAGGATCTGCAGCACTTGTCCTTGTGTTCACTGAAGCCATGGATGTACAGATTTGGATCAGGTTTGACGATGGCAAGCTGATTCAGTAGACATTGTTTGCAATGGTTTTGGAGGGGTGCAGGCAAGACATGAAAGATGCTATACAGAAAAAAAAAAAAAAAGAAGGACAACCCATACTGATTGGTGGGCAGGATGCTTATTAAGGGGTTGTCCACTGCTGGCAGATTTTTCCCACACTGACATGTTTACCTGGTAAGTGAACTGAACCATCCAGCTGCAAGTTCCATATATATGAATTTTTCTCAAAGTTCTTGCTTAATTTGGTTCTAAAATATCATTTCTACAGGATTATTTTCTAGTAGGTAGTCTAATTACTAGAAACTAGACTAGGTTTCTAGTGCAGTCTAATTACTCCTTATTCTTGGAGGAAAAAAAAAACAAAACCACACAACAAAACAAAATAATAGGAAAAATCACCCACAACTTCGACCTTTTTGTTAGACTGAAGATACCATAACCCTGCAGATGTTACTTTTATCAGAGAGTGGGAATATTGGTGAGTACTAGAAGTGTAGACAGTGAGAGTGGTTTTTCCTGCTAGACAAGCCCGAAAGCAAAATAGTAATTAACATCCAACTGGAAAACCAATTTTCTGTGAACACAAGTTTACTGCAGGCCTTTAAAATTACCTTTTGACTACTGATGTGGCAGAGATTTGTGAAACACTGAGAAACAGTATCAAACTCAGGCCCCTTTCCACCACAGTGCTGTACAACAGTGTGGAGTTATGGATTATACATTTTTCAACAGTTCTCCAGCCAAAGGTTAATTCAATTCCCAGAAAGGAGAAAGTCCTGCCTGCCAATTAGTGTGTAATGTGTAAGACTGAAACCAAGTACTGAATCCCAGGTTGCTGCTTCAGGAACTCAAAGTTAGGCTGAAGCTCATTTTCCCTCCCATATTCTCTAAATCTTATTCACGATTAACAATTTCTATAGTTTGAAGCAGCTTTTCATTTTGAAGCTTGAAAGTAAGAATACTGAAATCCCCTGTCATAAGATGTTAGAATTGAAATATACAGACCATAATTATAGAAGTGGAAGTACATACTTCCATCTCAAACTTTATGAATTTTTTTTTAAACACTGGTAACAGAAAAATGTTTTATAGTAGGAAAAGAAATAGGGTATTAGACTGCTTAAAGTTTTTGCTGTTTACTTGCAGCTACAGTGTAGGATTCAGAGATAGTTATTAAATAGGTCTATTGAAGTAAAAAAATCACCTTTATGTAATTTATACTACTCATTTAAGATACTGACAATGTATGATAAAGGCTAAATACATACTAATTCTCCTTTCTTGCTGTGGTAAAGGCTAAATACTTTGCATTTTATTCAGCCCCATATAGTTGGTCAAATCCAGACCTAAATTTATGTCACATGGTTTCTTCTATTTGAATGGATTTGTTTCCTGTCAGTAAATCTAGGGGTTGTTCTCACATTTTCAGGAACTGCACCTTATTTTCTCTCTGTTTTCTGCCCCCCTTCCTTCTCCTTTGCAAGTTGTGCCATTCAGCTTCTGAAAAAATGCCATAGGATGTCCCTGTGGATGCCTGCAATGAGCAGCCTGTGCTGTGAAGGGTCCCATCCTAAAGATCCTCAATCCCTTCTCCACCCCTATTACAACACTGCTGGTTACAATTCACCCACCGTCCTTCCAGCCACAGTGGAAAATCGTACACATTCAGGAGGTCAGCTCCACATTCCCCAGTTTCCCACCAGCACATGCCTAGGTCATGCAGAGGGACAAAACAGGAAAGGATCTGGGACTGGTCTGGAGCAGCTTGCTTCTCTTCAGCCAGCCAAGAAGTACACACTGCTCAGTCACTCAGTGAGACTCACAGACCAGATAAATACTGAGGTCATGTGAACCTTAATTTGGGTCTCCTTCTTTTCCTCTGCTACTTGTAGAACTTAGATATCTTGAGACCTCAACCTCTGAAGCAAATTGAACTGCAGAGTCAGCAGATTCCAAGATTAGCTATGAACACAGAGTGGCTGTCATTGTTATTGCTCATGTTTTGTCTTTACCTGTTTGAAGCATGTGAGAAGAGGACAATGTAAAATCATCCCAATTTCAGGTATTATTCCCAACTATGTTGGCCAACACCACTGTGAAACCTAGCCTGAAAATCAGTGTGACTGAGTCCCCTCCTTTTAGACAAGTTTTGTCTTAAAGTCTATGGCTTTATCAAACATGTTTTAAATAGAATAACTTTGCAAAGAAGCAAGCAGAATGTATCCTACCCTAAGCTGTTGCGTCCTAAGATAAACAACAATGAAACAACAGATATCTTATGAAAAGGAGACAAAATGGACAAACAAGGGACAAAGGGATGACAATAACAACAATAATAATAATAATAATAATAATACTAATTAAAGTCTTACTGCAGCCGCACTTGTCCAAGTTAGGCTTGCTAAAAAATCCCAAAAAAACCACTAGCAGCTTTGTAAAGAGATGACAAAGGCCAGAGTTTATCCAGAGTACTTCAGCTGTACTTTTTTCTTTGTCTTTTAATATACAACAATTCACTGAAGTCTCACTTGAGATGGAAAAGTATCCTATAAGCAAGTATAGGACACTGTAAGGACATATAATGCTTGATTATCCTCAACCCAGTGTCTCAAATTTACGTTCCAAGATCCACTTTTAAAGCAATGTATAAATGGCTTCTCAATTTAATTAAAGGCTTATAAGCTTTATTGAATGAACTCTTCAGCATGCTCTGCTCACCAGCTTATGACTACAGAGACATTATTCAGGGAACATTAACCTCAATCTTTCATTTGAATCAAAACTTATAATTTTAAACTTTTAAAGGCAACTTATCTTGCACATAAAATTACAAACAAAAAGTGGATTTCGAACATGATGTAAAATAACTGCCTATCAATCTTCCCTGCCAGACCTTCCAGGCTCATACTATCCCAGCCTGCAGATCCAATTATCCTCCAACATTTGCTGCTCAACCATGCTGAGATTATTCACCAGCCCTCCAGTTAGAGGGCTGTGGGTGCATTTGCACTCAGAGAAATAAGGTATAAGTGCTGGAATTGCCATCACATCTTTTTGAGTTACATGCACAGCTATAAACTGTGCAGTAATGAATCAGGCTATTTCCAGCTGCTTTATCCATTCATTTGCATGATATTTGGACTTGCTAATTCAAAAAAAAAAAAATCTAGGTCCAGCATGCCTGTAAGATGATGCATCTCTTGACCTAAAGGCCTTACAAACAAAGTACTAATATCCCATGGAAGATATTTCCTCCTGTGCCCAGACAACCAAAGCTCCAACATGGATATGTGATTACCCTCTGTAAAGGCAATCTCAGCCCCTTACTATTTTTATTCTTTTTTTAAGCTTTATATCTTAAGAAAGCATTCATACACACTGAAACTGCATTGACCTCAAAGATTATGTTCTGCACAAAATTTGGTAGACTTTCTGCTGCTCAGCAAAAAAATATAACAGCAGGCTAATGGTAAAGTGGTTTCTGATTCTCCAGTCTTCATGGTGTTTTCTCACTGCAGTAGTTGTACTTCGTGGCAAAACAAAAGCCCTCTGCCACAGGACATCAGTATACATTGCCAAAAATGTCAGAACCACAGTTTTCAGCCCAAAGCTGCAGCTACTTGAACTGCAGGAGTCACTTCATTAGCTGACAGCTGCAATAAGCTGCTCTTTCTCTGTGTGGAGAAGCTACTGGTGGGAGGTACAATTCACACAGGCAGCCTCCATAAATCATATACCACTTTAAGAAAAATATACTTAAGGAAACATTCACAACGTAATGTGCAGTACCTTTCCTGTTTATTATCCTTGTTTTCTTAGTGCATTCATTCCTTAACATTCTGTATTTCAAAAACTCTTAACAGACTATTAAGACATAGACAAAGGTCAGGAAAATTCAAACATTTTGTTCCCATTTGTACTATTTTTGATGATCTAGAGAATCTAGAGACGTGGTGTTTCTTTATGACCTATTTCTAGCCAGTGTGTTCCTCCTGACCCAGGGAAAACAGAATTAGGTCCTTTAGTTACAGGTTGAAACCCTGATGCTGGTGTTTATTTACTGTGTTGCTACAATGTAAGGTAACAAGAAATTGTTCCTGGAAATGTAATCAGCTGAAAAAGCCACTAAGACATTTCAAAACCATATGGTATTAATTAAATACAGCATATCATTGAATAATTAACATACATAGACACTTTCAAGTCTTTAATGCTGTGATAACCTTTAGTCTCCTAAATGTCTAAGGAAAGCTGGAGATGGATATGAGTCATGAGGGTGGGAAGAGGCTTTGGTGTCACTGCTGAGCCAGGCAAGTAATAGGTCCTCACATCTACCTCTTCAAATGGTTTCTCTATTTTTCAAACAATTTTCATGGAAACCATTGAAAATTGCTGGCAGGTAATACTGCAGCTGAACACCCAGCTTTGTTTTGTTTCTTTAAATCCGTGTTACATTCCTTATGTGAATCCAAATCAGGTGTGCAATCTCCATTTTCATGGCAAATCCCCTCTACTCTTCACCAGTAGCTTATTGTTAAAGAAACAGAAATGCTACCTTTGAACAAAAATAACATTAATAGAAAGATGGGTTGTGCAATATTTAATATTGCATTTACTGCCCCTTTTATTTTTTTTAATAACACAACATTATACAAGCAATTACACAGCTTGTATTTTTGTTTTGGGGGTTTGTTTGTTTTTCTTTTGTTTGTTTCATTGTTTTTGTTTGTTTGTTGGGGTTTTTGTTTGCTTGATTTGTTTTGTTAAAAATTTGGAAGCACATGGAAAAGGATTGATATGGGCATTTTACTTCTGAACTACAGTCATTCTACTTTAGATTATTAGTACCAACCAATTAAAAAACTACTGCAGTTGAAGCAGATTCTTGGAGAGGGGTGTCACATCTCTGTGACAGACACTTAATTACCTGTCACATCCCCCGGGGACTCCCAAGCACCAAGGAAAAACAACAAAGCAGGGCAAAACAGGCACCTTCCTCCTGCACTCCAGCAATGGCTCTAACCAGCAGGTGCTCCAGGTGGAGCAGCATTTAAGTTCTCTTAGCTGCCTATGGAAGCAGTTCTTACCCATTCACTTTTCTGAGCCAGTTTAAGAAGTCATTGAAAAGAAGAAAAATATGCTGTCAAGGTTATGTATTTCCATTTTTTTTTCCAGAATTACTGATGAGAAGAGTATCTGTTCCACTAGAGGGAGGAGCAGGCTCAGGAACTGATTTTCCAACTAATATTCCAGTGCCACCTACAATAACAGATTTACTCCTACGTGAAGGATGGTCTGTTGTCAGAAAGTGTTGAAAAGGCACAACTGGAATAGCAAGTTCTGTAACAACAAAAATAAAAGAAAAAGGAAGAATCTCACTTGAGGTACATTTGGATTTCTTGTTTTGTCCCTGTTTATCTTGAAAAGAGGATGTGGTTTTAGTCATAAATAATTTCTTTCATAATATATATAAGTTTCTAGACCATGCTTTTCTTTTACATAGAGATAAAGCTACCTTGAGAAGAAATTTGTAGCCTCTTCTTCTTTCCTGTAAAGGGCTTCATGTAGATGTTTATTTTCATGTATGTTGTCATATTGCTTCTAGTTGCTAAGATCTGGCAGTAAGGTATTATCTTCATCTGAAAACTGGTATGTTTAAGAATTTATAGATTATTCATACCTTTCAAGTATGAAGATATTAATACTTGTAATTCTGGTGGGTTTTACCTAAAATATAGCTCAGATAGAACAGACCTAGAGATTTCAAAAGTTCAATTTTTTCCAAGAAAAGCTCGAGAAATGCAAAGCTCCCATGTCAGGGCTTCTATCTGTTCACCTGCATATAACAATATGGCAAATCACTGTCATGAAGAGATTAAAGTCACTCACCACAGAAACTATTTTTAGTGGCTTTGGCTGGGACAAGTCCCACGACTCTTTAGTGCAGCCCAAGGAGACAAAGGAACAGCTGTATCTTATGCAGACAAGCAAGGCTACAAGGAGACATGGCTGCAGTCCAACCTATCCATCTTACCTGCCAGAGAATAGCTGTACCAGAACAGGAGGGCATTCATGAGAGAGCTGGAACCTGCCATGCATTCCTCTCCTCCTCCTCCCACTCCGAAACAGTGCTCAGAGTGATGCACAATTTCTCCTTTAGGGCACTTTGTGATGCCATCCATGCAGAATACACAATACTAAGCAGGTTTCTGTCTTCTGGGTGGGTTTGACCGGCAGCTGTCAGGTTTGACTGTCTCACTGATGACTGAGAGACAGTCTTCAACCAACCAACCAAACAAACAAACCCCCTCTGTGTTGTGCAATCAATCTAGACACGACTCCAGTCTAGAGGAGTGCTGTATTCAGAGAGGAAGGTGCACTTAAATGAGTTCTTAAGTTCTCAAGTTCTCAGGGAACAGGTTTCATAGTGCTTTAGCACACACCTCTAGAAGATCTTGTCTCTTGCAGAGGTTTCACTGCATTTTACATTCCATCAGGCCAGAAAGAGGCATTATCTACAGAGCCTGAAAAATTCTGTTTGTCCTGGGCCAAAAACATGAAACTCCCTGGATATTAAGACAGAAGCCTTGAACTTGATGGGATGCAAAGAGTAGGGTCAACATGCTTCTGGCAGCCCCAGCAGGAAATGTGCTGCATGATTTTATACTGCCTAGTGTTTTCTAAATATTTAGTCTCTCATGCTTCTCATTACTGTAGCTCAGCCAAGAATCAATGAAAATCTGAGTAACTGAGGTCAGCTGAAATTTTCCTGCCTTCCCAGAGATGTGTGAGGGTTTGAACCATTCTCCCAAGCAACATGTTATATTATAGTCAGAATAAAACCAGAAAGAGCTTTAGAATCACCCATGATCATCTCAGCAGAAAAGGGCAGAACTGTCTTGTACTAAACTGCAAGAAATATCTAGTGGTTGTCTTATTATAGGTTACTGCTGACAGCAGGATAAGAAGATGTGTGTAGTCTGAGATTAGAAATGCATTGCAGAGTCATGCAGAGGTCAGTGAGGAGAAATTTGCATTATTTTTCTATTCCCAAAGTATATAGATTTCCCTTCTGCCTGTCTCGATCTGTGATGATAAGCAGATGAGCAGAAAAGCTGTAGGATTCACACTTGGTTCCTGTTGTCAGAAAGAAACATTCTGAATAACATCTTCCACCTATGCCTGGGCTCTCCCTGGATCAATGCAAGGTTATGGCCACTGCCTCTTTTGATCTCTGCTGATTAGAACAGAACTTGTGTCTCATTAGTCAGACCGGGGTGATGCTGGGCACAGAGGGCACTTTAGCAACAGCAGATTATGAACTCTGCAGCCTTACAAACAGTATCACAATAAAATGGATGCACTTTCCTTTGCAGTATTCCGCATGCCTTGGCATAGATCAAGATCGGTTTCACCTGATTTCATCTTTTAAAGTGCTGCCTGTTGCTGGGAGTTGCATAAAGTGAAATTGCTTCATTGGCACCAATCAATGGGAAAAGGTACAAAAGAATTATTGTACTTCCACTTAAAGTTATTTATCAAGTGAAGCAAACACATACCCATTAAGAAATGTCCTAAAATAAGCAAGGAGGGTAACCATCAGCAAAATAATCAGGGAGCCACTTTGAGCCTATAGGCATTTTTTTTTCCTTACATATAAATATCTGTGACTTCAGATAATAAACTAGAGATTTACCCTAACGACAGTAGAAATCTATTCTAGCAGATTTAGGATAACCTTTCCTGAAAAACAGGCTGCAATATTTAAATAAACAATATTCAGAGTACATGTTTTTACAGAAATACAGTTGTGAGCTAAGTTGCCAGTGTGAATGGGATATTGCATATTTGCACACTGGCTCTATCATACATGACATTAAAGGAATGATATTGAGAGAGGATAATGAAATCATTCAGATCACCTACTTCAAATTCCTCCTAGCAGAGATTTTGAGAGACTTATTGCTTATTTAGAGAAAATAAAGGTCACAGTTAGGATGGTTGCTCATATTATGTCTATAGTGTGAGAAACAAAAAAAAAGAAGAAAAAGAATTTTGCAATTGCAATTTACATGCAAATACAAGCAAAACCTCTTAAATTACACAAACTACTGATAGAAACACAACACCCCTCTGCAATCAAGTTTGAGTATGGCAAGACATGAAAATGCCCATCCTTCTCTTAGCCATTTATGCTTGCTACATTCTAATATTTGTTAGCAGAACTTTTAAGATTAAAAAACCTCACTATCTCAAAACATGCCCAAGAGCTAACTTTGTATCTTATACATTACATGTACATTTCAAGATTGAAAGCTTTGTACTTCTCAAGTTGAACAGTTTTGGCTAGAACTCTGTGCATTTGATTAAAGTATGGTTTTGATCTTTTGCAACTAAGATAATGCTTCAAGATAGAGAGATACCCCTCATCCTGCACATTGCTGAGGAACTAGAAAATGAAAAATCTTGTTTGGATAATGTGTTAAACACAAATGATGCAATAATCTTCATTTCACCTTGGCTGTAATATTACAGAAAATGTACTCTTTTCTCCTTAGAAGAGAAAAAAACTTCTTGGTTTTGTTTGCCATCTAGTGATTTTCATTATTCAGATCTATATTATTTACTTGGTTGTCCTCTCTTTACTGTGGCTGTTTTCTGATATGAGGTTCACTAATAACACACAGGCTCTGGGTTACTCCAAAATACACTTCAGCAAACATAGATAAATTTAACTCACAGTGTCAAATCTCCATGCAAGATGAAGAATATTTGTACCTCTTAATTCATTCTGCCATACTTTCCATTCTCTCATTCCTCTCGTATTTCACCCAGAGGAAGTGTTCCTATCTTTGCATAACAGAATGGAGATAGTTCAAAAGAGTGCCTTGCTTTCATCCATGGACAGCACACCCAATCTGAAAGTTATTTGAAACAGTTTCTTCAGCGCTTCATTTTTAAGCCATAGGCAGTTAAACTTGATAAAACCATACCCTGATATGGGAAACAGTGACACTTTTTGAATTTCCTCAGACCTTATGGGTGCAATGTTCTCAATAACAGCTTTTTTCTTCTTTTGAAAAACATTTGGAAGGGTTATTAGCCAAAAATACTTAGCTGCATCAGGGGCTTATCTGGAGACTGAAGTTGGCTTCATTACATTCAAATATTTCAGTTAGAATTGTCTGCAGTCCTGTCTGCCTGCAGACAATTTGTTTAATTTTCCTGTTTGATTTTTTAACACAGAAAAGATTTTTTGTTTCAGTTGTCAGCTATAAAAACTCAAGTGTGGGTTCAAAGAGTCAAGACATATCCTTAAATTCATTTATCACTAATAAAATTCTTTACACAGCTAGGGTGGGTTTGAGACATAAACTTGCAGAGTAATTTATCTGAGTCACAACTACCACTGGCCATAAAAGAGAGTGAAAGAAAAGCATTTGACTTTCACTTCTTATGTTGGGTGTGGTAGGAACTGCAGTTAGAAGAAGTTTAGGAAATTGGAGAGTTTTATAAGGAATCAAAATGAATTCACAACTCTTTTGTCCAGCTGTTCTTAGTAAAATCCTAAAGTATTTGCATTCTTGGAACAAAAGCAAGTTACAAACACTGTTGCAATTCGTTTAGATTTCCATATTTGCCCCAGGCAGCACCATATGCAGTGAATCTCCTCCAGTAGTTAGGTAATTTGTCCTTACACCTGTATTGGTTTGGAGGATCACTTTAGCTTTCATCTTTAGGGGTTCTTTTGGTGCTTTCTATCACTAGCTTGAGTGTTGAAATGTTAATGAAGACTTGAAAAAAGTTCCTTAAGCCTTGGGGTTTTTTTAGAATGTACTGCAGGACACAAAAAAGCATCATTTAAGCAACACAACACATTTACTCACAGCAAGTGTCTTACAATGACAAAACTTCTTCCCTTACCTTTCTACAGTTACTTTTAGAAAGAAAAGAGCTAGAAGCACAAAATATATTAAAAAACAACTTAAATAAAACAAACCAAGTGTTTAATTGACAATTGTGTCTGAGGTCAAGCAGGCACATAAAACAGCAGAAGCATCAAGGAGTGATATATTAGGTGACATAGTCAGATAAGGTTTTTTTGAATATGGAGTCACCATAATAGCAAACTTAGTGTGAAAAGTCACCATTGTTGGCAAGTGAATCCTATTTTAACAGATGAGTCAAATTCTTTCTTATGCTGCTTCTAGGAGCAGAATAGACTTAATTGTTGTGGGGAATAACAAAGATGCACACTTAAGTTTATTTTTCATGTCTCCCTATTTCTTCTCTCACACAGAGGCTCTGAGAGGGAAATCCAGAGTTTATGCATAATGATTTCCCCTAACCTGAAGAAAGTGATATAAAAAAAGCCACATTCTAATTGCTACTTAAGGTCTTTCTTTCCTCAGCCTGAAAATTTCTCCAGAGGGATGGGCATGATGCAGAACTTTCTCAGGTAGGAACTTAGATCAACCTCACAGCGATACAGAATCAGGATGAAAGGACTTTTGAGCTCAATGCCATACTTTTGTTGAAGGAAACCCTGTGCTCTGAGCCAGGTAAAGATCCGGGCAGCATGAACTGCAATACCAACCATGGCAGCTGCTTTACTGCAAAAGACGGAGGAGAAAGAAAAGGAATGATATATCGGGAAGGAATTGCTTCATGTGGAAGTAAGGGACCTCAGTTCCTGCTCTTGCCAGGCCTCGTGACTCTGTTTTAGGTCTCTGATACCTCCTTATCCCTAGGAAACTATTCAGTGTTATGGTTCAAGGAAGATTATAGGAAGATGGACAAAGAGCATCTTCCATCTCTATTGTCCCAGGCTGCAAGGAGAAAAAGGTGACACTTGGGGCCCAAACAGCACATAAGAAAAGTCTGCAGCTCAGAAACTCAAGCACTTGTCTGAAGACAAGACTTTCTGGGCTCTGGGCCCTACTCTCTTTAGATTAATTTTAAACATTATAAACACAGAGTATTTGTCTGAAACCAGTTGTATTAAAAAGACCAAAACTAGCAGTATTTCCCCTCAGCTGGGGACAACCAGTAGGTTACCAATGCACACTGCTGTTGCCTGCCAACACATTTTCTCCTGCCACATTCATATTGTTGGTAAAAGGATCAAGCCAACTTACTCCTCTTACTGAGGAGAAAGAGATGAGCTGAGTCTGGAAAGAGGACAAATGCAATCAATGTGTTCACTACTGACAAAGGAAAAAGCTAGAGGACACCTGGGGAAACAAATTTACTCTACGAGAACATGATTTGGCAGACCTGGAGAAGAGATCTGAAAATGGCTAAGAAATGATGGATGATACAGGATTGCAAGCAAACAAAAATGCCCTTATGGAATTCACACAGAGGTGGCCAGGGGAGGCAGGAAGATGGTCCACACTTGGATCTCACTATGGCCAAGGACAGATGAATGAATGGAGAAGTTTGTAGGACAGAGTTAATTGAAGCAAAGGATTGATGTGTTTGGACAGGCTATAAATTGGCAATGGTGAGAGAGAACTGATGGGGCTGATGATTAGAAGAAGGATGGGGAATTAAAGATTCATGGACTGAACAGTTTAGACAGATAGAGTATTACAGGTGAAACATAGAATATCTATTAAGTCTCTTGTAGATTGGAAGAAACATTTCATTGTATCTCCTTGCATGCTAGGTGAGGATTACTTGAGTCTTGTGAAATCTAATGTGCTGTTTAACCTACATGCTCAAGAATAGATCCTTGTTTTACAGTTCTTTCAAGGGTTTTATAGTTACTTATTTTTCCTGACCTTTCTACAGCATTTTTTTTTAAGTCTATAATGTAATTGCTGAGGAGGACACACGATAATTCTCTTCGCATTTCTGTTATGTGATGGATCATTTTGACGAATGTAGAAATTTGAAATTGTCTAAACTTTCCTTGAAGAGACTCTTTTCCCTATAATACAGGCAAATATGTGTGCAAATCCACTCAAATTGCTTGAGTTATCATGTTATGAATCATGGAAAGAGGTGAAGAAATATCAGGCCATATGTTCCTCCTCAACCTGGAAGGAAGGGCTGAACTATTTTCACAGGGCTTAACTAATACAACTTAAAATAAACTGTTGACAAAAAGTGTTACCCAGAAACTTTAGTAGTGATATGGAATTATTCCATTATTTTCCTCAACAGAAGAAATGAAAATATGCAAAGTTCCTGATCTTGTATGTTAACAAACACGTAGTTAAGGAAGTAACAAGGCGGTACAGAAATACATTAGTACAGAGGCATACACTATATATATTAAAAAAACATAATTAGCATTTTAAGACACAGAAAAGGGTATCTGGAAAATATGCACAGATGGAAAAAGTAAAGTTTAAACCCACTGTCTAAATCTCCATTTCTTTCTTTCACAAGCACAGGTTTGTATCCTTGGATGGATTCACACATTACACACAAAACTTCTGTCACCTGCTACCTGAGAGCTCAGGTCTGGCTCTAAAGCAAAGCAAAACAACATGAGATTGCTACATGTTTCTGAGGACACAGAACACACTTAAAAGGGCAGGTGCAAAATTTGGGCAAACAAAAATCACAATAATTGTCATGTTTTTTTCCCTAAAGACTCGTTTGCTTGACAGCTTATTCCACCACAGAGGCATCACAGGCCATGGAATCGCTCTCAAATAAAAGATCTAGAAAATATAAATCCCTTCCTTTCTCCCATCATTCTTTTTTCTTTCTTTCTCTTTTGTTTACACACCTACTTGTTGACTCATACAAGTTTGTTAAATCATGCCACAGCAAACGTGTCAGGGAATCCCAGACAGAAGAAGACAGACTTGTCAAGTTTCAGTTCTACGTAATACTTTACACATGAATAAAGCATATTACATCTGCTTATCTGTATACATTGAAATTTCCTATAGTTTCCTAGAAAAACAATAAAAATCTGAGCCTCCTATGAATAACATATTTGCCTCTATTGCTTAGATTGAACTTTGGTTGTGCATATATGCCTTAAAAAGTTACCTGAAGGAAATACTTTTTATGTATAAGGTCCATGTGGATTATGTTGCTTATTGTGGTCCAAACCCAATTGTATCAGAGACAATATAAAAAGCCCACAAAGTGGGGGAAAGGGAAAAAAGCCCCAAACAAAAGAAATAAAGAAAAGCAACAGAACTCAAAAAAACTTCCCTATTTTTAAAAGCCTATTGGGATGTCTTTGTCACCTTGCAGATGCCTCATTTGTAAAACTGGTTTGAGTCCTCCTCATTTCTCCAATACTCAACTGGTCAATGCTCAATATTGAGGATTCAATATTACCAAGGAAAGCAAGAAGAAAGGGTTGAAATTTTGTTCCACTGACTAAAAAGTCAATCAACAATCACCAAGCTAAGCTGTTTCATGTTTCCACAATGGCATCCTTTGTTTTTTTGATGATTCTTATGGAAATCAGTGCAGCTTCTAGGCAAGCATCAGCCATGGTACCAAAAATGCTTGCAGAAATCTGTTCTTGTAGAGGGTTGGGACAAAATTGCTATACAATTTGCAGAAGTTTGCCTGTGTTTGCTGGAAGACTGAAAAGCAATAAATTACTCTGAGAAACATTAGAATAATTTTACTAGCTTTCTGCCTTCTTTCCTTGCCCCTAATCTGTGTCTCTTTCCACACTCCTACAGTCTCTTCATGCCAGTGTAATGCTCCTGGAATGTACAGCAGTGCAAGATGTAAGTAGAAGACACACATGCAGACAAATATGAAATTAATTAAGAAAAGCAGCACGTAGTAAAAGTCAGATGTGATGTTTGGAGATTAGCCTTACTACTCCATAATACAACTGGACATTCTTTACCTGTTTTGTCTACAAACTCCATACAACAAAGGCTGCTTTTTCTTTAAGTGAAGAGGGTGAACTTCAGCTTAGTAAGAAACCTTCCCAAATGCCACTTCTTGCCTATCAGTTGAACCTTAACATGTATTTACACACAATGCTCTGCTATTAGAGAACTCTCCCTTCTACCCACATATCTGTGAAACACGGGTATGACATGAAACGTTTTTCCCTCAAAAGGAAAAATAAGCCTCTAAAGATCTTCAGTGTACTCAGCACAACCAGCAACTTAAAAATAATTATTATTTTTTATAACTAAAATGTGAAATTGAAATGAAAAACATCTTAACTCCATTTAAATCCATTTTTGAGACATCAATCATTAATTAACATGCATCCCAATGAACATGAAGGAAAGAAACAGCAACAACCAAAAAAAAATTGGATTCTGATCTTGTTATAGGTAAAGTTAATTGCATACTGAATTTCGCGTGTGTGTTTTGCACTTCTCTCTCCGTATGTCTTTTTTTTTTTTCCAATACTTTCACACTCAGGTGCGGCAACATTCCTGCTGCCAACCCTGCACTGAAGGAGCGGTTCTTGGTCCGTCCCCCGCGTGGCAGAACCGCGCAGGGACCGAGGGGAGCTGGCCGAGAGCCTCCCCCGCGCACCGGGACGGCTCCCGGTTCTCTGCAGCGGCGGCGAGGGCGCGGTACCCTCCGCTGGCCGGGCCGGGCACCGCGCCGAGCATCCTCCGCCAGGGCGATGCCCCGCGGGGCGGGGGCGACGCGGGTCTGCGGCACTGCAGCAGCAGCT
>VXBC01001537.1:111933-141563 GCA_013399945.1 Ploceus nigricollis | reverse complement strand
CAGAGCCCCCGGCAACTTTTCCCGACAACGCGCACGCCGCCGGTACCCGCACAGAAACTTGTTGGACCGCTAGCCCGGCGCACTCGCCACTTTCGCATCCCCTCTCCCGCGGTGACCCCTCCCGGCGCCTCCGGGAAACTGTCGCCTCCCTCGCTCGGTGCCGGTGCCCGGCAGCGGGAGAGGCCATCCCGTCCCTGCGGCTGCCGGCCAGAGCCCGGCACCGGCCGCTACTTCGGGAGTTGGGGACTCACCCTGCGGGATCAGGCGGCTCTCAGAAAACTAGCGGTTCCATCATCCAGGCAGTGCTTCCCAACTTTCCTTGCATTGGGCGAGGACAGAGCTCCGTGTATTTATATGGAGAGGGAGAGCGAGGGTAAGAGAGAGAGAGAGAGGAAGCGCGCTGAAGTCGACAAGCTGTTCAGCAGACTTTTGAATAAAAGGGGGATGAAACCGGATTCTTCCCAGTATCAGGACCCTGGAAAATCAAATCCTTCTCCGGAAAGGGATTCTTTCGGCCCCGTTCTCCGCGTTACTCTCAGGGCGCGGAGCGGGAGGCATTGCATACAAATAGAGCCCGGCAGCGGCCGCGATTGGCGGCGGCGGCGCCCCCCGGGTCCTACAGCCCCGGCGCCGGGCAGCGACAAAGCCGAGCGGTGGCGGCTCCGGGGCGGGCACGGGCTGGGGGACGGCGGCGGGGGCGAGTCCCGCTTAATTGATTCGTTACCTCGCCCATTGTAATACGTGTCGCAATGTTCGAGCGGGAGAAAGGCGCGTTATGAAAGGATGTCATGCCATCTCCCCTTCCCTAACTGCTCTTGCAGGGCTATTGTGCAGTGTGGTATGAGAAATGTGTCTGATTTTTAAGAACAGGGGTTTATTTGTCTACAGCCTTTTTTTTTTTCTCCTTCTCCTGCTCTGTCACAATTCTCTGTCACGTTCCCTAATAATTATGTAGTTACTTCAGTAATCAATTATTCATTGAATTCCACTTACCTATGCTTTTTCTTTCTCAAGTTATGGCTTTCCAAGGGCACATCCACTCCTCTGTGCAAAGAAAGTAAACAAACATTCTTTAAAATTAAGCAACTTATTCCTAGTTAAAAGAGAATAAAAATAAAAAACAGTTATTCTGTGATTCTGTTATCAGGGTAAGTTTTCTCCGTGACAGAATACAAAGGCAGACAATTAATGATATTTAAATTGTGGTCCATTTTTCGATGCAAGGAATCATTGGACTAAGGAAAATACCCCATTTGAAAAACCAGGCAGTGAAAAGACCAACAAACAGATGCAGCATTCACGTATCAACTGCTACATGGAGGGCAAATGTGAGATAATGACAACATAGGTCAACATAATGAGAAATGAAAGCAATGTAAGCACTTTTATATATGGAGTATCACACATAGCTAAACTTCTGTTACTGCCTTTAGATACTTTATATAATAAGCATACATATAGATAATAACCATTAATAGGCTTAAAACTATGTATGTAATCAAGTCTTTTAAATAGTGTATGAAGATTATCTGGGAATAAAGCCTGCAGTGTATTGCAAAGCATGATGCTGTTGAAACTCTAAACATGCCACTTATGTCCTACATAGAAGAATGGAAATCAGAGACAAGGGGACAAAAGGTCCACTGTGTAAGGTGTTGTTTATATGGTAAAGTCCTTACAGTCTAGTTAATATAGATATTACAAATATTATTGACAAGTCATACATAGGGCAAAAGGTTATTTGCCACTACCACATTATTTCACCAGGTATACACATAGAAAGAGACAAGATAAAACATGGAGGAAAATCAAGTGTTTAAACTACTCTTGGGCTCTCAGAATCACTCTTTGAATGAAGTAGACTGTACACCTTGGAGCAGAGCAACAGAGAAGGCAGGAGGAAATCAGTATTTTGTGCATCAGTAGGCTCTGATGAGAGAAATGCTGACGAGTATGGGATCAAAATCAGCTCTTCAGTGCTGCAGTTCAGACCTACCTCACACCTTGCATCTTTAAGTACATGTATCTTGTTGCAAGAAGCCTCTAACTCTCTGTTGTTTGAATTCTGATGCTGCTTTGGTTTGGACATTTAACCTTTTAGATAAATGCATAGATAAACAAGTAGCATTTCTGTTGTCAGAGGAGGTATACTAGAACAATTAATAAACAGCTGCTATGAATACACAACTTCAGTTATCACTGTAGCTACACATACAATATTTTTTCTTGTTAAATATAAGAAATTTAAGCTTCAGTTAGGTTACTTTGAAGGCAGCTACCTATTGCACTAGTAAGTACGAGTTATAAAGGAAGATGTTGTAGTTGTTTGCAGTTTTGACCAAATACTGTTTCACTGTTTTGCTTTTGTTTCTCTTTAGCTCTACTTGGAACAAATTGTGCTTACCTGAGAGATCAGGATATTTCCCGCATAGTTTATTACTTCTGTTACACTTGCCATCATCACCTTAAAGAGATTTCTTATTAACATCAATTTAAAAGATAACATGCTCTGGGCTACTGTATTTAACAAAGTAATGTGAAATCATTGGCAAATTTGAAAAAAAGAGTGGATTACTATAAGTGTGGATGAAGGAGGCAATAACCAACGCTATCACAATTAAGAAATTGCCTGTGAAGGAGAGAAATTACTATGCCCATTGTAGGGCCTACAGAGATTAATGGAATATGGCTGTGAAACTGTTTCAATAGATAAATTGGGTGGGTGGTTAAACATCTGAGTGAAGATGATTACTTTGTAGTGAAACAAAACAAAGAGGAATAAATCACAAAGCTGCTCTATTACCACAATTAAAATGCAATTGCTTGATCAATTATCACTCCAGCTAATAGCTTGATGGAAGACAAGCAAATAAATAAAACATTATGCTAACCAAAGATCTTTGAAACATATTAATAATACCTGTGGACTTATATGTTCCTTGTTTGCATTCATTTATGCCTAATACATGTATAGTGCATTACATGACATAAGCAAGGCTGTATATAATGAGTTTAGCTATTCCTTTGTAGTTTAAGAGTAAACATCAATGATACATAATCATTATAATGCACACAGTGGGTAAGTATCCAACAAGCATTTCGATAACTGCTACATTTCAGTATTTCCTAGATTTCTTAAGAATCTTCTTGTTTTACACACGTACCAGTCAAAGGTGATTTGGGAGAATTTTGCTTTGGAATAGTATTGTAAAAAATGCAAGTGAATCTGAGATAGGAAGAAATGATGATGTCTGACTCTAGTTCAGAAGGCTGAATGATTTCTTTATTATATCTATATTATAATACATTAATATACTATTTAAAGAGAGATACTAAAACTACCTCTTACTTTTCTAACTTACTATATCTAACTACTAATTAACTCGTGATATTCTCCTGAGTCCAGACACACCTGGCTCTCATTAACTATCACNTAGCTATTCCTTTGTAGTTTAAGAGTAAACATCAATGATACATAATCATTATAATGCACACAGTGGGTAAGTATCCAACAAGCATTTCGATAACTGCTACATTTCAGTATTTCCTAGATTTCTTAAGAATCTTCTTGTTTTACACACGTACCAGTCAAAGGTGATTTGGGAGAATTTTGCTTTGGAATAGTATTGTAAAAAATGCAAGTGAATCTGAGATAGGAAGAAATGATGATGTCTGACTCTAGTTCAGAAGGCTGAATGATTTCTTTATTATATCTATATTATAATACATTAATATACTATTTAAAGAGAGATACTAAAACTACCTCTTACTTTTCTAACTTACTATATCTAACTACTAATTAACTCATGACTTTCTCCTGAGTCCAGACACACCTGGCTCTCATTAACTATCACAAACAATCTTCACCAGAATTCAATTAACTAATCACTCCAAGTCAACAATCTCTAAATGCATCCCACATAAGAGAAACAAAGAACAGAAACTGTTTTCTCTTTCTTCTCTCTCTGCTCCTCTATGAAAATTTCCTGCGAGAGAGAAGATGTAGATACCACAGAATAGTTTCCAAGGTCAGCATATGTGATGACACACGTTGGTTCCCAGCTTGCCCTTGGAAAATGACTGGATTTTATGTGGACATGGGGAGGCAGTAAAGCAAAGTGTGGCTGTCGTATATCAGCGCTACGTTTTTATATCCGGTAATCAGCAAAGCGTGCGCTCCTGTACAGGAAGGTAAGTGCTAACATGTATGTTTGTATGAAATAAAACCCAGGGTATAAAGGTAAATAGCTTGTGCAGAATGAGCATGCTGTGATAACCTGATCCAAAGTCAGTGGCAGTGACCAGATTTGTCCCCTTGACCCAAAGTCAACTATAATACTTGATTTCAATATTTGTTCAGATATAATACTTGATTTCTCCGTAGAAGCATTCATATAATATAGTTTAAATAACATTTTGCAATGATTATTTATCAATGATCATTTGCAATGTCAATATCAATATTCAAAAATCACAGTATCAATAATAATCTTAATATCAATAATCATTTGCAATGATTATTATTTATGGGGGAAAAAATATGTATATCTATTGATTAACAGCAACACAGATTGTGTCAGAAGTTGAGTAATATATGAGAAGATGTTTTCAGGTGTAAAACTGCAAGTTAACGGCAATTAGTTCCTAGATTCAGTTGTAGAGAGCTATGTCTGGGGTTTCTTTTTAACATTTTAGTGCTTTTTCCTATGCAAAAAGATTACACATATTTGGCAAAATTGTTTTGCCTTTCCCAGGGTAAGAATAATCAGAAAACTTAAAAGGCATATAGACACATTTCAAGTGGGCAGTGTATATGTTGAAAATACATAGGTACTGCTGGAATGTACTAATGAAAGAGCAGAATTTGTGCTGTCCCTAAAGCCGTAACAGACCTCACCAGACCCCTTGTGTCCTGGTTTTGCCCCAAATATAAGTGTCATCCACATAAAATCGTGTCACTTCTATTCTTTCAGTTAATTTTGATTCTTGTTTATCTGTACTTGCTAGTTTATTTGGAGAAAAGTCTGAGACTCCTGCCATCTCATCACTTCTGACTAAAACAGTTTGAGAAATGGGGACTCCTTCCTTTTAACTTTCCTATTCATAATGGCCAGAGATGCCTCCTGACTATCAGAAAGAATCTACTGATGAAGGCAGAATTTCAGTGTAGAGAAATTTTGCAAGGAAAACAATATCATGGTCTCTGAAGAACAACAATTTGAGTGGGAAATTGGACTTTGAAGTTCTCCTAGAATCATGGGCTGAACCTTCTTCAAGTACCCTGTATTACCCAACATCAAGTACATCTAGTGATGAAAATGTAGGAAGGAAGGAAAGAGAACAGATTTAAAAAAAATTTTGAATGACTAAAATAAGATTTCAAAAAGGAATTGAATAGCATCAGAGATTCAGAGAATCACAGAATCAGAGAATGTTTTGGGTTGGAAGGAGTAATAAAAATTATTTCTTTCCAACCCTCTGCCATGGGCAGAGACACCTTCCACTATCCCAGGTTGCTCAAAGGCCCATCCAACCTGGCCTTGAACACTTTCAGGGATGGGGCATCCCCAGTTTCTCTGGATAATATGGTGTCAGTGCCTCGCCATCTTCATAGGGAAGAATTTCTCCCTAATAGCAAATCAAAGCCTACACTCATAACTATTCCCCCTTGTCATATCACCACATGCACAAACCTGCATATACACAAAAGTTCTACTGTATTGAACAGAAATATTGGTCTATAGCTAAGAGTAGATAATAAGAAAAAATAACAAATTTTTTACAATAGAAGTGTAGGAACGACAGTAGGAAAGGACTAAGGACTGATTTCATGGACTCAAACTGGCATTTGTCTTTGTTGCAGTGCATGAAGGATATAATTGAAGAGGAACATTCAGCACCTCATCCTCTTCTAGGGTCACATATGTAGCCCCATATACAATCCTTTTATACCAAAGCCCAAAGCAATTTCAGTCTCATTGACATCTGTTATCAACAGCAAGGAATAGTTGCAGATCACAACTCCATGTGACTCCTATATTTTGGGAGAGTGAGGGCTTTCTGTTCCTATTTGGGTTTTTTTAATGTGGAGGAGGAATTAACAGTTTGGATGTTTTCTGCTGCAGTTCTGTATTATTACCTATTGAGAGGTATTGTGAAACTGGATACCTGACCATTGGGAGGTCATTCTAGATGCTGCATGCTTAGTGTTTCTTCAGAATTTAAAAGCAAAGGACGAAATAAACACATAAAAACAAAGACAAAGCCATGAGCTGTAGTTGTTCATAAAGTCTTAAGGTTAAAGTGAGCTTGAAGTAAATGTGAAAAATAGGAAAGCTACGTATGTACAGTTAGTGAGGGCTGCAGGGAAAAGATAGTGTCAGGAAAAAGCTAAATTAGTTAGGGCATTCCAAAAACTGTAGGAGAGGAAAAAAGACTTCAAATATGTTTATCAGAGGAGAGTGAAGTGTCAGGGAGAAACTATTCCTATTGCCAAATGAAGAGGAAAATAAAGATGAAGAAAATTGATTCAGACAGTTGTGTCTTTAATTTTCTATATTCTTTTTCCTTCTGATAAAGAAATCCAAAGGGTCATTCTGAAAATAGTTTTGACAGAGCTTCTACCAAAAATTTAA
Source organism: Ploceus nigricollis (assembly GCA_013399945.1). Lineage (NCBI taxonomy): Eukaryota > Metazoa > Chordata > Aves > Passeriformes > Ploceidae > Ploceus > Ploceus nigricollis. The sequence continues at coordinate 134,928 of VXBC01001537.1, read as the reverse complement.
AAAGCAGGTCTAAAAAAATAAGATCTGTGGAAGATATTGGTTATTATAATATCAGATATTTGATTTTAAGAGGGTAAACATAGAAAGATACAGTAGCTAGACTCACTGATGCAGTTTGTCTCATTCACATCCATTGACAGCTTCAGCGACATGAAAACTTGCATTTTGGTTTGAAACATGAACTTGGAAAATTGCTTCCTTGGGCATCATCTTCCAGCACTGGAGGAAATCTTGACAAATTTTCCCCAATTTAAAATATACCAAAGTAAGTTGAAACAGAAAACTCAAACAGGGCAATTCCTTTTTATGTGATGTAGATAATGCTGGTTTCAATATAAACTGAAACAACAGTATAGAAAGCATATACAAAATCCACTGTAATAGCACAAAGCCTCAGGTGTACATAAGATTTTGAGCTACTGTAGACATCTGAATCTCAAGATTAGTGTCCCCTGAGGAGTGTGTGTGGCTGCAGGACATGGAGCAGTGGATACCTGGATTCTAATCACTCCATGCTCTACAGGAGTGCACAAATCTCCTGCTGCCACTGCTAAAAAACAAACGTGGTCCTGCAACAAAACCTGGGCTCTTGCTGAAGCAGTAAGAGATGTGAAAAGAGTGGCAACTCTAGATATTCTCTCTCTGTTATTTTTACACTTGCTTTTAGCTGACAGAGGGTAAGCAGGTTGTGCTGTTTGCACTGTGCACCCTGTGAATCAATGATTTGTAAAGGATGACTCACCCCAGCCACACTTGATCCTATTTGAAAGGCCTCTAAGTGTGTATGGCAGAAGAGAGTTTTGTCAGAGCTCAATACAGCACTTAAAAAGTTAGTGAAGTGCTTTGTTTTTTTTGTTTGTGTGTGGGTGTATCAAGGAGCTGGAATACAAAGTAATTATGTCAGCAAGTTTACTGCTGTGTATAAAATAAAGTCCTATCTTGTTTCAGATCCTTGTTGCTGAGAAGTAGAGAAAGAATGGGAAGATTTTCATTAAAATGATCATAAATTTAAGAGGCAGTTCTTTCAATTCACCAATGTATGTGTTTAACTGTTGGGCAATAATGTTTTGTTTAGGCAATATTTTGGGGAGGCAATAGAGTATTCAACTAACAAAAAGGTAGATATTTTTAGGGAAACACTAACTTCCTACCAAACACACAAACTCTAGAAAAGCCAATAAAGTTAACTGAATCCTTAAATTCAAAAGCACTACTTTTTTATCTATCTCCTTAGTACAGCTGTAATGCTTCTGCATAATTTTGGTCTTGGTTTCTCAGTCATGCTCCATCATAGCTTGTACATTCTTTATTAACAGAAAAAAAATGTTTGGAAGGGAAAGTAAATTTTCAGGGTCTGTACACATCAGAGAAGAGAAAGATTTTAGTAGATTTTTTTTTTAAATTAGAGTTTTAACGTGTAGGAGGAGCTTATCCTAGTCAATAGGAAGACAGGTGGATGAGAGATTGTCATAGATACCTTTAATTGACACTATCTTTTCAAAACCTGGAATTTATTTTTAGCTGCACCATATGACATATAGGAAGAATAAATCCAGAGCTAGAATATAGTAAAGGGTCTTCCTGTTCTTAACCAACCTCCTGAGATGAATCACTGATGGGAAAATGCTGATTGAGTCACTGAGGATGTGTGCAGGTGTTTCCTTTTTGTTTGGGAAACCTTAAGAGAGACCCATGGGAGGGAAGGGGTAGAGTTGGAGAGTGCTTGTGGAAGGAGTGATGTGGCTGAGAGCATGTGCAGGCAAGTACCTGGATGATACAGGCTGTTTATGGGCCTTTTAAAACTTATGTTATTTTTGTATATGTGTTTGTTGAATCTGTAAGCTTTGTGGAGGGAATAATTTGCCATTTTGTGCAAGAAGGATTGTTCTGGTTGAGGTGAAGTTAACTTAGCTAAACTAATTCAATCTAATTTATGTTAAGAATTTGAATAAACTGGCGAATGGATTTAATTTTCTAAGGTATTTCTGAGGCATGAAAATACTGTGTAAACGTGGGAGGCAGGGATAAAAACTGGAAACAAAAAGGACAAGGAAAGAAACCAAGATGTTCAGCTGGACTTTGAATATGTTTTAAGGGATGAAAATGATCAATACCATATCTGGAAGGGTTCCCAGGAACTATGCTTGTTAGATGGTGGAGTAAGAATTTTAAAAAACCCTAAATATCTGAAAAAGGTTTGTAATTTGACATATTTGTGATTATTCTGCAAAAGTCATTTAATAAGTGTTTGATAGGGAGCAATTCTATATTTGTACAGAGTTTTTGTAAAGCGACTACTTGAAAGTTATAGCTTATGTGATTCTAATGATTTTTCCCTTTGCCCTTGATATGTTTTTTTTTTTTTTAATACTATCTCTTACAACAATTTAGATTTTTAAATTTAATTCTTAAGTTTTTATTTCTATTGTAAGTGATGGTTTGGAGGAGGCCTTCCAATTTATTTTGTAATGCTCCCTCAGTTTTCATCCCTGACTTGTACCTTGGCAAAAGTAATGGTTTATTTATAAAACGTTAAGTCCAGTTTGCCATAAGACAATGAGGCAATATAAAAGCTAAGAATTAATTTTTTTCTTTTGTGAAAATTGTGATTTGGAGTTTTTCTGAAGATGATCTGAAGTGCTGTGCCACAGGGAAGCAAAACTTCTCTCAGGAGGACTCATTGAAGCACTTTTAAAGCAAATTGGTATAGTTTGGTCATCAGCCAAACCATTCCTATGCCATGACTTTAAATTTCATCCCAAAAAATCTTACATTGCACCACTGAAAGGCATTTTTAGTTTTCTTTTTTATTTTTTCTTTTGTGGTTTTGGTTTTTTCCCTCTCACTGGAATGCATTTGCTGTGCTGTGGTTACAAGGTCATGTGCTGTTTCTTCAAAACCTGGAATTGTATTTTTGGCTATGTTTTCTATAAATCAGCTTTTTATTACAGCAGTCTCAAGAATACTGATTTTTTATTTTTTTTCTCAGTTAAGGTTATCAGAAAAGCAGCAGAAATCAGCAAACAGTCTCTAAATCTATGTCAGCTGATTGGATTAGATGAAGTTATGTTCTCCTTTCCACATCTGTTTCTCTACTCTTTTCACATTGATGCTGTTGCACATGTATGAATGTTTGGACTGTGCTTGGTGCTGAAGGGTTGCTGTAGCATTAGGTGTTGGGTTTCGGTGCTATATCAGATAATAATTAATTAGATAATAATTAATGCTTCTGGGGAGACAACCCAGACTTCACTTGGTTAACATAGAGAAGCCCATGTTTATATGGAGGCTGGATGTTCTCAAAGTTTTGTCTAATTTCAGAGATAAGCCTAAAATAAGAAATATTTCTTGTGTTTTTACTAAATTTTGGGGGGTAATATTATGTAGCCAAGGTATTTATTTCAGTGATATACCAAGCAGAAACAAACCCCTAAATTCTTCATGCAAATATGATTTAAGATGACTTTTAAAAATATGTATGTATATGTCTACATTACGGTGTTTATTCTCCTTCTGCTGTTTTCTCCTCTTTCTCTAATTAAATACTGCTTGTTAAGCCTCCCTGTTGTCCAGATATGTGAAGAGGTTGTGTCATTGAGTCCAGAGGATATATTTTACCAGCTTGCCTAAATTTGAAGCTATTGTTAATGGTTGATTTTTGGTAGAAGAATGATGATTAAATTTTTCTTCATAATTAGGGTGGTTTGGCTGATTTTGAGGCTGGGCAGAACATGAATAACAAGTGATATTTTAAAGAAAAAATGCCTTTTTCCACAAGATACCACAATATAGTTACTTGTTCTGATCTCTTCTTCCTCCCTCTCATGGTAGTCTCTAGAAAATGAATACAAATTTCTTTGCTTTCTTTTTGCTCAGTTTGAACCTCATGTTTTTGCTTCTAGTGGGAATGAAAGACAAATAGCATGAAAATGAGACACAATCAATAAGAAATCAATGATCAGTTTTCTGTTGTCTTTTGTCATATTTTGTTTTTTTTAAAATTTAAAAACAACCATGTAGATTAGTACAGAGAACCAAAGGCAAAGAGATAAATCGCCTAGAAGGCTTCTGGAAAACTGTATTATGTAAACTTGTCTGAAAGTGAGAACCAAGCAGATTTTGTAGCTGTGGAAGTATTTCCCATTCTCTGTTTTTGTAAAATGCATGTTACCCATGCAGACCTTCCAGTAGTAAGGATGTGCCCATCTCTTCATGAGTCAGACAAATACACAGCTCTTCCTTCAGTGAAGCTTTGCAAGAGAACTCCCTGAGCCCTGACACCACCAAAAAAACCACCACTGATTAAAAAAAAAAAAGAAAACAACCTGCTTTTCCTACTGGCAATTTGTAGTGATGATGAGACTTGACAGCTGGGGAAGGTGAAGGGAGCTCTTGGGAAACCAAGAACTGAAACTCCAGCTTACATATGAGGTGATTTTCAATGTGGTTTTAAAAGTGACTAAAAGCAGCCCTTGATTTTTAGGGAAGGAATGGAGGCATCCCAAGCAGTGGATGATAGCTAGGGATTGGAAAAAAAAAAGAGGAAAAATTTAGAGTCCAGAATCAGTCTGGAGAGAGATCTGTGGTGGGCAGGGAGGCTGTTGGACTGCCTACTCACAGAGGTCACACTACAGCAGAGAGAGAGCGCAGGCTGAGGAGATGAATTATGACTGCTGAGAGGCAAACATGATCTCCCTGGGCTTCAGCAGGGAAACTGAACAGTGAGGAGCACTGACAAGCTGAATCCCAGAGTCTGAGGAGCTAAGGAATGATGATGTCCAGACCAAGGAAGGAAATGCAGCATGATGTGAAACCCATGGTAGTACTTGAGACACAAATAAGTTTCCTTTCTAAACCCACAGATACAGCAAATGATGAAAACACTAATCCTAATGATGGCTTCTGCAGTGAGTATTTTGTACATGAGGGGAAAAATAACAATTTTCTGTGTTTTGAGACAGATCTCCAAGTTAGTAAATGGGGAATAATTGCAGCACTGCAGTGCCTTACAAGTAGGTTATATTCAGGAACTGTGTTGTGTGTAGGAGAACTATGTCTGAAGACTTCAATGAGTAGAGCCTCCTAAGAGAAAAATGTTAATAGAAGTATTTTGATCAATAAAGTTTATATTTATTTTGTAAGTAATGTAAATATAGTTCCTACACACTTGCTGAATTTGAAGCTTCTGCCTGTATAAATATGTAAAAATCTTATTTTTATAATCTTCTCAGTGAGTAGTCTTGAAAAAGTTATCTCATTTTCCTCCTTCACCTGCACAAATCCAGTGAAGTTAGATAACTAAAATAAGGCACACATGTATAATTAATACTACCCTTGATATTCTAGCACTTCTGCCTGAAGTTAAACCTGAATACAAAAATTTTGGCAGCTAAACTAAAATAATTTAAATGAAAAAGAAAAATTAGATATAATGATTGGCATATCCATTATTACAAAAGAGGAATAGTAAAAATCTTACATTTTAATTCACAAAACTTCTTTTTCAAAACTTTTCTAATTTTAATTTTACTGGTGCTTTCAGCACTGAGGTAAATGTGTTTTAATGAAGACCATATCTGCCTATTTTAAAAGCTTCAGATAGATACATTAGGTAGAGTCAATGTTACTGGAGGTGATGAAATGATTGATGAATAAAGCAGCTGGGAAATCCTTGAAGTAACTGTTAAACAAAAGTCTACAATAGAACCTGAAATCTCCATTTGAATAGAAATTTTGGCAGAAGAGGAAAAACCTTTATGGAAAGTCAGGTTTTCACTGTTTTACAATGAATTTTACAGGAACAGCTGTCTTATTTTGATGGAGATTACTGTTATCAATGCTGATACTCCCTTTGCTTGGTGAAACAACACTAAAACTTATTTTGCTGTTTTTATGTCGGTTCTCAGGTTGTAGAAAGTACATTTTCTTTGTGCTAATTGAAACCTAAAACTTCATTTCGTTCTATAAAATGAAATTTTAATGGATCTAGGGAGGAAAAAAATGGCTTCAGTTTTGAGTGGGGAGGTTAATCTCTTGCCCCACGTGTCAGCAATAGCATCTGGAACGAAAAAGCAGCATCTTGACTCTGCTTGAGCAGGGAGGTTGTCCCAGACAGCCATTGTGGTCCCTTCCAACCTGACCCATTCTGTGACTTGTTTTCCGTGCTGAAAATGCTCCAAAGCTGAATCACAGCTGGGGTATAACATCCTCTATACCCACCATTTCATGGGAGCTCCTTGGAGGCCTCCATAGGTATTTTTGATGTGGACTATATGTATTATTGTTTATGTAGCATTGCACAATAGCTGGATGTGGATAAAAGTATCCCTTGGAGAGGCAAATGTTTTGAAAAGCTCAATTTACACATAAGATACAGAAGCATATTTGGTACAAGGGCTCTCCATCTAATCTTGCCTAGAACACGTTAATCTTTGTCACTCTCAGGCTTCAGTTGTTGAGTTTACAGACATCAGAAATAAACTTACAAAGACTGAAACTTATTAAAGCTTTAATTTGTACTTTGGTATACTTTAAATATATACAGTGAAGCCTTTTTTTGGCTGCCTTTATTTTTTTTTTGGAAAATTTTACATCAATTGATTCAATTTAAACTGAATTTCCACTTTAAACCTAGTAGAACTTGCGCACTTCAGCGATTTAAACATTTTTCAGTAAACAGCTATAAAAAGAAACTTAACAATGTATCTGGGAGTTATCTGAGATCTGCAGGCTTCTAGACTCAAGCCTGTAGTGTTAAATGTTTTTCTTAAATCCATTAAAATGCTTAATCACACAGTTTATTTCTGAACACTAAGTAGTTTCAATTAATATACATTAGTGGGGCATTGCATTCCTTAATAACTTGGATGGCTCAGGAGTGCATGGCACATACCAGCCTCTAATCACCTAAGAATTTCTGAAACCTGAAAGAACTGAAACAAAGCAACGTAATGAGCCAGGCTTTGTTTTATTCAGTTCATTGTTATGGCCAAACTTCTATTGGATTTTCATGTAGATTGCCTCAGTCTGCATTTGCATTACAAATTTTTGTTCTTGTTGGTGTTAAATAGATATATAATACTCACATGACTGTAACAATGAGCTTACAGGCTCACTTATTTTATTTTATAATTCAGTATTGCAGTGGAACAAAAAGCAAATATTTTGCTATAATGGTTATGCTAATTGACTTTTAATGTTGTTTTATTTTCCAGCTACTCACCAGCAGTCTCCCAAGTTTAATAAAGCTCAAACATTTAATTTTATTGCCTTGGAGTATTGATTATCTGTTTAACACCAAGAACAATGTGATCTGTTGTCTTTGCCTTGCTGATTATCTGAATTATCTTGAAGAAATAAGAGAAGTGCATGAGGAGAATCTCATGCAGTAAAAAAGTCACTTGTATGTATTACTCATGGCTATCATACCAAAACCACAAGCCTTTAATCTCAGATTCAGAATGGAAAGAAATTTTATTGTTTCACAACTGAACTCAATATTCCCTCAGGCTTTGCACCACCATTTATGTTTCTTTCTTGATTTTTATTGCCAACATAAGCTTATTTAAAAGAATGAATAGCATGCTGTCTAGTTTGAGACAAATATTTAAATTATTCTTAAAATCTCTACTAGATTTATTAGAGAGGGTATTTTTTTTCAATCTTAGGGGTTAAATTGTTGAGAAAAACAGCATCTGTTTCAAAGAAATAACAGAAAAATAAGAACAATGGAAGGCTGCATCCATTCCAGTAGTATGAAATATTTTTCACTTATCATAATGTGCCTATGAAAACTTGGATAGAGGGGAGACTTTAATAAGCTATTCACAAGACATAATGAGTAACTCTTGAGATATCACAATCAAAGGAAACCATGTTTTGCAACACTGAAGTGCAGCATTTCATGACAACTCTCAACGTTTGTGTGGGTCTATTTTCACTGTTTGTTAATCACATGCTTGGAAAGAGCTAGTCACTTCTTGTCAAATGTATGGAATTTCTGTCTCTATTGCACAATTAATTCCTTTGAGATCTGCCATGGTGTTGACTGTGCTGCATCGGTTTTCTGTTTGTGAAGTAGAACAAATTCCAGGTGTTGTGGCAGCAGTTGTTTGACTCTCAGTGAGTTCACAGAAACTGCCATTCTAGTGAATCACCAAGTGTGATCTTGTGCTTGGTCAGCTGGAACAAATCACAAGTGTTTCTTGCTGCCTTTATTTTAAGTGTATCACATGTTGGGCCTCCAAATTTTTTTGAGAAGTGTGTAACAGGCTTAACAGGGACCCCTCATTTTTCTACTGCTCTGCAACTTCTGTTCTTAACACTGTTGCTGGGAATATCCATTGAATTTATTGGAGAGAGGAAAACAAATGAGAGAACAAATTACCTAGGCTATTATTTTTGAGAAAGTAAATGAAGGTAGATGTGTACAGAATGTGTTGGTTGTTACTGGGATCTCTAGGTTAAGAAAATCTGTGTTTTGCTTTCATATAACCTGGAATATCAATAGATGATGTTTAGCCAGAATAATGTTGGAGAATTACTGAAATGGAGTCTCAATAATTGTAGAGCTTCTAGAGTTAAGAAAATGGAAGTGTTATCAATTCTATTTTAAAAATCCCCTCTTCTCGCGGTTAAATTTTACCTTTAAGATCATACTGTCAGGAGAATGGAACACAGAATCATGGAATTGTTTGGGATGGCAGGGACATTTAAAGGTAATTCAGTCTAACTGCCCCTGAGAGGAGCAGGGACTTCTTCAATTGGATCAAGTCACTCAGAGACCCACCCAACCTGACCTTGAGCGTGTCCAGGGATGGGGCATCTGTGGCCTGTTCCTGGATTTCACCAGATATATTGTGTTAACATATATACAAAAATAACAATGTGGTCCAGATTTGGACTGCTCTCACCCTGGCTATGGTTTTTTCTTATAACGAAAAAGAAAATTTTCAACAAAAGGCATTAGTAAAGACCAAGGTGTTTTCTGAGTCCTAAATGGGCTGCATGCTTTAATTTTGTGATAACCTTTTGACCAGTTCTAATAAAGGCTACTAGTTCCTGAAAAATATAGGTTTAAAATTGAATGTTGGGACCCTCCTTGTCAATAATTTGGCATTTGGTTTGCCTCTTATATTTGTGGAGAAATTATAAAAATACGTAGAACTCCATTTCTTACTGTTTAAATTCAGGGATAGTGGACCAATTTTCTTCCTCAGCCAAGCTTATTTTTTGGCTTCATCTCAGTCAGGAGAGACTTTGTGTTACCTCCATAATCTCCTTTCAGAAATCATTCTTAACAAATATTTTGTGAGACAGAGTTTTGACTGTGCGTGTCATATGAGGTAATTATTATAAAGACCATTTGATTGTTTTATAAATCTATCAGAGAGAATTTTTGTGTAACCTTTTGACCTACATGCAAATATTTTCAATGTTTCTTACTTTCTTCTAATTAAAATTTAGATCTAAAAATGATCAATAAATCACTGCACTATCTTGGAGGCTATATACATTTTTCTTTTTAAAGGTGACATTTAAACATGGAAAAAATGCCATTTTGTATGGATTTTGCTTGGGGTTTTTTTTGTTTGTTTGTTTTTTCTGGAAAAAAAATCTTTTATCAGCTCTTGCAAAATTTTTTTTTTTACATTGTATGGAAGTTGAATTGAGAACCACATGGTAACATCAGTTCTTGATATCCAGACATCTCCCTGCAAGTTTGTAAATGCTACCATTCTTGGTGAAACATGTTAAAAATATTTCAGGAAATATTGTTCTCTATGTACATTACCAGTGGGCTTAGTAGGAGCCAAAATGTACTGAAGTGAATAGTTTCCTCCTTTGCACAACAGACAAATCAGTGAGATACTGATTGCAGCTATTGATTGGAATTGTTTTCACTGTGTTATTGTATTGTAATAGTCTTAATATATAAATGTTGCACATTTATATATTAAGACTATTATATACAAAGACTAAAAATACTTGTGTATATTTACACAAAGGAAAATTGAATTTTGGTCATATACAATTGCCTTTTTCAAGAAAAATGTGAGAAGCTTGAGTAAAAATAAGCTGATATAAAATAAATTTGATATTAAGATTTCAAGACATTTTGTTCTAGATTTATATTGATTACTATTTTCTTGTACTTTGAATATAATAGTTATTGTATATTTTCACATTAATTTAACGTTAATGGGATTAATTTAGCATTTTTTATAAGGCAAAATAAATATAAATGTATTTGGGATGAAAAGAAGAAACAGTATTGCAGTGTAAGAGTACTTAGGCTGCTTTAGAAGTTAGGACGTGTAAATTTTAATGGAGTATCTAATAGGCCACCAAAAGCATCTTTGTTTTCTGTGTCAGCTGCAGTAATGACTTTAGATTTTTCTAACTAATGTGTATAAATTATTTTAATGTGGCCCATAAGACTGAAAAAAAATAAGCTATAGCACTGTGTGACAAAACTGTCCATAAAACACCTGCAAAACCAGAAGATTTGATCTTAAGAATTTGCATTTTTTACCCTGTGAGATTTGGCTAATGGCAATTATCTCCTGGAGAAGATGGTGCTTTTAAGAAATCTTTCTGCCTGCCTGTTATGAGGGCTTAGTTGTTGATGTGAATCTGTGTTGCTCCTGCAGTCCCTCCCTCCATCCACCCTGATGGCAACTGTTCTCTCACATTTCTGTGGCACTGTGAAGTGTTTGAGAGGAAGATGCAAAATACAGAGCAGAGCTGCCAAGCATCATTATTATGGCAGGAGTGTGAATGTCCAGCACCCTCCCATACAAGTGTGTTGTGGCTGGTGTTGTGTTTCTCTGTCCTTTTTTAATCAAATGTCGTGAGGAGTTGAGGGGTGAAGGTGAGGGTAGGAAGAAGAAAGGTGTGAGGTCCAGATCTCTTCTCCTTTTTGCTCCAAGGCAGAGAAATGCAAAAATTATGCGAAAGGGTCATGGATAAGGTGAAAAAACCTGGGTGATGGCTTAGAAAACAAAGAAGATCTCCTTTATTTTCTGTGAACATAGTTAGATACTGCAACAGATTTCCATGAGCAGTTGGGGGATGGTCCCATTGCTTGACATGCTCAAGGCCAGGACAGGTTTGATGGGGCTCTGAGCAACCTGGTCTAGTGGAATTTGTCCCTGCCCATGGAAAGGGGTCGGAATTAGATGATCTTGAAGGCCCCTTCCAACACAAGCTGTTCCATTATTCTAAATGAGCAGCACAGTTACGAGCGTGCTCTGACGCGAGCATTGGGAGCCTTCTTTTCCCTCCCTCTGAGCTCAAGGCAAGCCTGGCACCACAAGCCCTGGGAACATGGAGGCTGGTGCCTACTTGAGGGACCTTCAGGGAGTGCAGGATATGGGTGTGGTGAGCCCAGGCTTTGAAAAAGCTTTCATGACCTCTCCTTGCTTTGGAATCATTAGTAGTTTGTGGCATTTCTGAAAATCTGAGTTGCCTTCTGGCTGTGGCCTGCCTGCTTCAAGAAGCTCAGGAATAAAAATCACCCCCTATGTTGAGTTGGAAAGAATAAGCAATTTCTTAAGTGTAAAGAAGGTGAAAATATGGAAATTTACACTGGTTCAATTCATTTAATGCAATCTCTTATGATTCCTGTGTGTGCAGTGTTAATTAGAAAATTTTAGCTATCTTTTACCAGAAGTTTCAGAAAAACTTATAGAAATAGTATTATTTTATTCCACTGGGAATCCAAATGGAAGAGTGATTCAATGATTTTGAGTCCATCAAAGGCAGAGCCAGGGATAAACTTGTGTTTGAGACCTTGACCATTATTTACTAGATCATAGCACTATCACAAATATGGTTAAATTCTGAGATACAATTCCCATTACAATGTTAATTCAAATATTTCTATAAACTCTCCCATTTACAGGTACACCAGGAAAAGGATATTAGTTAGGATCATCTGGTATTCCCTCATGTATAGCCTACAAGTGCTGCAGTCCTTCTTTTGTTTTATTACATTTCTACTAGCAGTTAAAATAATTTTTAGGGGAATGCTTAATATAGTGAGCTTTATTTATCTGGTTGATGGAATCTTTTAAAAATAATTTTGTAATGGTTTTGAATTGTAAATCATATCCTTAAACAGGTCAGGCTTGTCTTGCTGTGTTTGAGTGGATACACAGTTTAAATTCAGGGCTTATTTTCTTCTTGCTCTCTCTCTAGCACACACTTTTTCTCTCTGTTCTTTGGGTAATTCTAAAATCTGAAAAAACAGATGTGATTGCTTTGCAGATTAAAACAGAAAATTGATTATCTCATGAAATAAATAGAGAACCAAGCTTGGCATTTTTATTCTTGGAAAGATGAGATTTGAATTGCTATTGATCAGAAAAAAGAATAAGGATAAACTCAAAGTTATTTGCTGAGGCTTTGTAAACAATTTAGATCTATAACAGACTCTTAACAGAAAAATCTGTTTGCTGAAAGCCATTGGGCTTTGTTAAATCTGTACTGCTCTCAACTTTTTAAATGACTATTGGTAAATTTATAATTGTGAATCCTATTCAATTAAATGTTAAATCATAGAAGAGCGAACAAAGGCCTTGTTGTGGTTTAACCCCAGCCAGCAATGAAATACCACACAGCCAGTTCCTTCCTCCCTCCTGTTCTTGGGATCAGGAAGAGAATCAGGGAAATTAACCAAACAAAAACCCCCAAAAAAGGAGCACTTGTGGGTTGAGATAATAGGAACAGTTCAATAAAAATACTAATGATAATAATAGTAATAAAGAGGAGAGGAGGAGCAAGATAAAGTGCAATAAATACCAGTGGTGCACAATACACCTGCTCACCACCCACTGACAGATGCCCAGCCTGTCCCTGGGCAGTGATTAGCCCCTCACAGCCAGTTCTCCCCAGTTTGTGTACTGGACATGATGTTCCCTGGTATGGAATATCCCTCTGGCCAGTCCAGGCCAGCTGACCTGGCCATGCTCCTTCCCAAATCTTTGTGCCCCTCCTCACAGGCAGAGCCTGAGACACTGAACAGTTCTTAGGGCAAACACTGCTCAGCACCAAGCAAACCATCAGTGTGTGATCAACATTATTCTCACACTGAATCCAAAACTCAGCTCTCTACCAGATACCAGTGAGAATATTAACTCTATCCCAGTAGAAAACAGCATTCCTTAAAGTCAAAATTTGAACTATTTATTTCTGAAGTTAGGAATATGCTGTTGTGTACGTTGCTCTTTTGGTTTTGTATTTGTTTTGTTGTTCTGTGTTTTTTTTTAAAGGCTAAAACCTGGAAAAATTTGTGATGTGCATGATCTTCCTGGAAGGTGAATGTTTCTCCACATTCTGTGGGATAACTGTGTTTATTTCTGTGATGTGCATGATCTTCCTGGAAGGTAAATGTTTTTCCACTTTCTGTGGGATAACTGCGTTTATTTCTGTTCTGGAACCTCTTGCCCTGTAGAACAGCAGGTGATCAGAATGCTCTGAAGCAGCTGCTGGCACTTTTGGAAGGTGTTAATGCCCTTTGCTGCTGAGCCATCACATGTTAGTGACACTTTCAGACTGTTAAAGAGCAGTTCTTTAAATATTTTTATACTGAAGGGTTATTGTGATATTGACCTCGTTGCATGTGAAAAAAAAATCAAGGCTAACAAACAAAAAATATCTCACTCTTACAAGGGATCTGAAAGATCTTATATTGTTTAACATCCTTATTGACTAAAAAGACTCCCCACATTGCTTGGTTTTTGACAGATAGAAGGTTTCTATTAGGGTAGCTATGGAATGTTTCTCTTGGGTAACTATGGCTTCCTCTTTCCTTTTTAATCAGTGCAGGTTTTTTTAGCTAAAAATTGAATGCCTTTCAATAATTTTTGAACATTAATAATAGTGTAGGTTTAGTTCTGTATGAAAAGCAATCTTAACATTTCATTGTTTTGGTTGCAGCCATAAAAATGCAGTCCATTTTTATGCTAAATTGGCTTTCTGAAGTACTTGTAGAAAGGTATAAAGAAGCTCCCAGAAGGGACCTTTTAGTTCTGAGAAAGGTAGGGATTTCAGTGTACTTATCTTTGCTTTTAAAAGCTGCCTCTCCATTTTTATTTTTCTCTTTCATTTTTTTTCTCAATGTGATTCATCTCACTGGCTTTTTTTTTTTCATCCTGCCTCTATTTTGCCTTTTTTGCTGTGCTGCTAATCCACTGTGTGTGTTAGGACTCCCTCTTCCTTCCTCTGAAGCGTCTGGAGTAGATTAATGCGAAGGTCAGGCTGGTAAAGTGAGAGAATTTCTGCTCTGCCTAAAATACAGGCAGAGAATTAATTTTCATCAGTGATTCTCTTTGAAATATATAAACCTCAGCCCTTTTCAGCATGTCATTGCTCTATTAGTGTGCAAGTTTGTAGGTATGTACACCTTTATAAAAAACAGATCAGTACTCAAGGTGTAAGACATAGAGTGGTCTTTGCTTGAGATTCAAAATTTTGGCTTTATAACTTAGAATTTTCCTGAAATAAGGAACAAACAAGGGGAGAAGGAAAGGAGGTGTAAAAAAGACCTACTAAATTTGTCAGGTTTGAGTTTTGGGGGGCTTAGGTGGGTTATTTAAGACTTCTCATTGTCAGTGATGCAGAGGGATTTGTCCTGAACCTGCTCTATGATTATTTATGCATAAATGTAGATTGCTGGGGTTTGGAGACATTTTGCCCTTGTCCTTCTATTGCATGTTTTTGTTTCCATGGATACAGACAGTTACCTGAAAGGCCCAGAAATATTATATAACCCAATTTGGTGGACCCCAAAATTATAATTTTGAACCAAAATGACCTTGATTTAATGGAGTTCTCCTCAACAGGCACAGTGAAGTTTGAGCTGCTATTCATCTGAGGGTGTGAACTACACTATTGCAAAGATATACTGATCCAAATGCATGGTGATGAGGATTTTATGACCCACTCATTTCTTTAATATCTTAAGTAGGATGAGGCAATTGGCTGACTAATGAGATCTTAATGGGTGTAGTGATCTGAGTGAGGGGAGTGTATAACTGTCTTCATTTAGGCTGAGTCTGCCCTGCTTAGAAATTGACTGTCCTGAGAATTTTTCTTGTAATACTGCAGAACTGGTACTGACAAGATTACCAGTGTATGTAATGGCTAGAAAAGGGGCAAAGACAGCAACAGAGAAATTAATCTTAGCAAATGTAGCATTGCTGCTGAGGGTTTTTCGAGGGACCTGCATAATTTCAGAAACCAGGCAGAATTTTCTTTGATTAAACCCCAGGACTTTAAATCTCTCTGGCCTAAGAGACAAACTTAATAAATAATTTTCCTTAGTTAAGGTAATGGCTTTCATTTTAGTTTTGTACCAGAGACGCAACAAAATGTAGGAGTGTAGTGAAATAAATCTTTGCTAAGTGGGCTTTTGTGTCTATTTATTTCTTCCTATCTTTTTTTTTTTTCCCTAATTTCTGATAGGACTTTTTACTTTAACAGTTTACTTTTAGCTGACGTGTCTTTTCTACTTTAAAAAATTGTTTTTGCTCTCTCTTTTCCCATCTTATCCATTTCCATCTGATTCTTCCAAGTCTGTTAGCACACTAGCATAGTAGCTGACTCACAGTTTATATTTACTTCCATTTCCCTTTTGGTTTAAAATTGCCTTCATGGATGCCTCTTTTACTGCTGTGTGTTTGGAAGTTTAACATCTTCTGGTCAATTAGGTTTCTGAAATTTATGTTGCATTTGGTTGCAGCAGCAATACTACAGTAGCTGTTATGCTCTACAAGATTTTGGCTGGAAGTAGCATCTTAGACCAACCAGCATAGTCTGGAAGGAAATCTGCAGCTCGTAGGGATATGTGATCTTCCTGTCTGAAAGAGAAACAGCAATCATTAAAACCAAATACCAGTTGAAAACAATTATTCTAACTTAATTAGCTGTGTTACTTAGACCATGGGAAAATAGATAATTGGCATCTATCAGGAGGTGTTAACCGTGTCTTTGCCTATTTTCCTGCCTTAGGGAGATATAGTGGATTTTAGTTTCTCTCTCCTTATCATCTGTGGGAGGCTGTTGGTTAACAGAGGGAAATTGGAGTGTTCCATAAAGGCAATGCTTCTATGGAGTTCCTAACTGTGAGTGTCCTCTAGTGTTATGGATTCCAGTTTCTAGTTTTTATGTGAATTAGATCATCTTTCCCAGGCTTTTGGGAGGCCTTCCTGGAGGGAAGGAGAAGGGAGTCAGAGCTGACTCAGGATAAATGCTCGGCCCTGGATGCCTGTGCCCTTCATCCACTGTCTTTGCAAGGTCACTGTGAAGCTGTTAATCCATACAAACTCTCTGAGGAGTGCTGTTGGTGCTTTGGATGGTGTACTCTGCATTTTGGAAAGGGTGTGGACTGGGTATGGGATGGTTTTTTTCCACTGTGAGTTGCATCTCTCATGGGTGTCTAGATTTGTGCTTTGTTTCCCCTTGGTGTGAGCAGGTCACGTTTGATGCACATAATGTATTCAGGGAGTTTAATGATAAAAAGGGCTGTTTGAAAGGTAGGAGTTTCTGGGAAATATCTTTTAAGAATGAAAATTCTTCTAGCGCAGGCTGTAAGTTTTCCAATGCTGTATTTTTGTGAATAAGAATTGTCCATTGGAGGTGTTTTCCAAGACTACTGCTCTAGTCAAGTTAAAAACCTTTTTAGGTAGCTAAGTGGTATCACAACTGTTCTCCTCAGAAGATATGCTGGTGTTTAAAGGGGTGTCTAATAATAAATACCTTGTTTATATTTTTATCTCTATTCTTAAGAATTAATTTATGATGACTGATTAGAACAACTGCTACTGCTACTTTGATAGTAACAGTATCAACAAGTAATAACTCTTGTTCACAATACATGTGTTGAATTCTTTTTCATCTGGTTGGAAAGACTGTTGGAGGTAAAAATTAGTCTGGGAGAGCTCTTGACTATTTTCTGCTGGATCTATAATTTAGAGGGGACAAGAATCCTACAACAGGTTCAAGATTCCTCAGTCTCCTGAGGATTTTTTTAATGTCTTTAGAATGACAGTTTGGGTATAGACACAGGAAGGATAGAGACTTTTAAAAAGTTTGTTGTAGTGAATAGTCTCAGACTCATTGATGTATTCTTTCCATTTCATGATTTCTATCTCCTTTCTTTTGTTTGCTATTTTAATTGCTATTTGATGGTTATGGACAATATGAATTTTCCTCTCTGAAAGATAACAACCTTTTTCTCTTCTACAGCATTTTCTACTCTCTAGTCAGAACACATCATTCAGATGGACTGACTAATATATACAGTTCAGTAATTGTTTGCAATTTGTATGCAGCTTTGAAATTTCCTCTGTTTTAAATCTGAGCTTGTTTACCTGAAAGTCTATTTTCTTTTCCTGATAAAGGCTCTTTTTCTGTAGATCTTGAGTGGTGATCTGCCTCTCAGGCAGCAGCAGAGATGGAGGTGAAGTTTGGTAGTATGCTTTCTGTGTGATTACATATTAGCTGAAGTGCATAAACCGGTCTTTAGAGTGGGTTTGCAAATAGAGTCCTCCTCTTTCAATAAGATAAATGTCTTAATGATGAAAATAAAGGGTTGTAGGTTGTTCTCTCTACAGTAAGGTCAGGCTCTTTGTTGCTATGAGGGCATGATCACTCACAGAGAACAGAGTAGGAGAATAAGTACCACAAGGGCAATAATTCTGCATTTTGATAATTCTTTTCCCTATGCAAAATTACCAAGTTTTGTATTGTAATTGCAAGCACTCATCAGGACATCTGGAGGAACAGCAACCACTTGAAGAAAACCAAGATGGACATCAACACTAATTTTCCTGGAGATAGCTACAGATATTGCTGCTGATGGTATTTTGCAGCAGAAAGAGGAAGTCCCACTCTGTTATTGGCAGGGGGGAAAAAATAGCAGTAAAAACAAGAACAAATTAAAGGAAATTGATTTACTGTAGCTGCTAAACAGGTGGGAATACGAGAGTTTGACAAGGCTTTGCCTTCATGTGATCACAAGGTCATTAATGTGCAGAGCAAGCAGTTAAGGACAGGTATCCACCGGGAGAGAAAATTGCCTTGTTCTTCATGTGGTTTAGGCCACTTACAATAACCTCTGCTGCTTGTATGGTGTTTTATTTGCCTTCAAACCTTCCCAACAACCTGCAACAGAACCTCTTTGTGGGGCATTATAGATCCTTCTGCTTTATGATTGAGTTCAAAACTGGAGGATATGTTCCTTTTTCCTGGAATAATAGATTAAGACTTAAAAGGATTTTTTTTAAAAGGACTTATATTGTTTATAGCTTTACCCCTAATTATCTGCTTAAAATGATTTGTATGTATCATTAGGATATATGACTGGTCTGGTCCCACTCTTGTTAGTGAGGTTGCTGTAATCTTCCAATCCATTTTTGTTTTGGCACTCAGTTTGTAGCTCTATTTAGCCTGTCAAACCTTTTGACAGCAACGCCAAGCATTTGCCAAGCTGGCTATCTTTAATTTGAGGAAGGAAACACTGATAGAGATGATTTTCTCTGCAAGTGTTAATGATTTTCTTGAGAAGGACAAGTTCCAGACAATGACTCATGCATGTCTTTGGGAAGCAGTCTATACATCCAATTAGCCAACAGGAGTTACTACTTTATCTGGAATAGGATGAACTCTAATGCTGCAAAACACTGTTTATAGACTTTTTCTTTGACTTGAGTGAACAATAATTTTAATTTTATGTGATAATACACATTCTACTATAGCATGGCCAATTAAATGTGTCATCTTGCTATAGATAAATTTCTTCCATGTTAAGAGCCTTGATGTAGCTGATGTAAACTGGTTTTTATTCAATGGAGTTTATTTCTACTGGTTCCAGATCTGGTCAATTCTATTCTGCTTATGTCACCTTGTAAGAGGAAAATAACAAGGACTAAATTCATAACCTTGTGTCTCATTAAGTAAAGCAGCAAATATAAAGAAGTTAATTAAATAAGAATTCTATTTAACTAAGCAATTTGTCTCTGATTGAAGATACAGATAGAATGCACACATAATTGACAATAAAGGAAAACAAATTACAAAGAGGGCAAGTTCAGCACAACCTCAAGAATGTTAGAATTCATTCAAACTCACTGTTGGGAGTTATGGGGGAATGCCTTCATTTTTACCTCACTTGAGGAAATAGAGTGCACTGAGACAACTAAGCCAAAAGAAAAACCTCTCATATTAACAAATAGATCTTCAAATAATGACATAAAACAACTTCTATAAATTTTTGGTGATGTGGTTACCCTTGCCACTCATAATATGTCCATATTGATAGATTGTTTGATATCTTATAAAAGTAATGTGGGCTGGCATGTGCCTTTTTTAATCACAGATGATGAGAAAGTCATGTGGCATTGGAGATTTACCAACATATGATTATTTGAGGTGTTTGAGATGATAAATCTAAATGTTTTTTGTGAATAAGACTAGGATTGATTAAAGGTTAAAATTCGAGCATGTTATCAGATTTTATTGGGTTGTTGCCTTGATATAGGCAAATATGTAAATAATATTTTTTTCTTCCACCATGTAGAAAGATACAATCCTATCTGTTTTTTGGGCTGAGTTCCATCATTGTATTTCTCCTCTCCGCCTAATATCTGTAATAAAAAAAAGTAACATTTAATTAGAAGTAGTTATTGGGAAACACAAATTAGCTAATTTTTTAGAATTATAACCTGGCTATTTTGTGGTTAGTGTTCTTCCTTGTAGTTGTGAATTATAACTCCTTATCATGTTTGCACACATGACATTTTAGTTTATGTGCAACAGTATTTCTTCAGTACACTGCTCGCTGTGCTGCCAGAGATGGAATTTTGGGTAGACAGGGCTGCTCTAAATCAGCCTGAATTAGTCTAAACTTTGCCTTTTGTCTACTTGATTATATATGCAGGAAACAACATAGTAGAGAATTAAATACATTTTCTAAGTTATTTAAAAGACTGAGGTTTGACTTTATTAAGTGACCCAGGTTTCCAAGACTATTTTCTCTATGGTACAGATGTGCCTATATCCTGTATCTGCCAATATCCTCTATCTGTTTGCTAATCATCAAGTTAATTTATATTTCAGTGGCTAGTCTTTTTGTCTGAATAGATACACACTGTCCAAGTCAGTGTCCTTCAGAGTTTGATCCCAAATCCTCTCTACCTGCCATCACTCTAAGTCCAAATGGTGAGTTTATTACTATTATTAATTCCTGGACCTACTTTTGCTCTCTAATATGTGATTTTTTTCTAGTCTTTTTGTTCTCTCTTATTTCTTAATTAAAAGGATACTTTTTACTACTGCAGATGAAATGATCCAATAATATCTCTCTGTAGTGATCAGAATAATGAGCAAATGATACTTTTAAGATAGGTAGCTTTGCTTTTGAGCTTCTGTTCAAACTAAGTGGAGTATTAAATTAGACAATGATTGAATTTTAGGGAAAGCATTGTACCAGCTAAATTTTCAAGTGGCTTTTAATAATGTGTTTCTTGTAGAACTTTTGAAGTGCTGTCTAATATTTTCTGAATGACCATAGACACATTAAATGTCATTTTAGACTGTTTATACTGGTGAACTTTTCAATATTGCTTTTTAGATAGAATGCGTACCGTTGATTTGAGTTCACTTTGTACATCTTGTGCCGTAATCTCTTCTGGAGTATGGATCAAAAGGCACTGACCTGTGCATAAGATTGCAGTTTGGAGAAACCTGGTTTATTTCCCTTTGTTTTTGACATGTTTCCTGTAGCCTTGTTTAAAGATAGAAGTGCATTTTTCCATCTGCATGGCTTGAAATCTTTTTCTTAGGAGTGCGGATTCTTTTTTT
This sequence comes from Ploceus nigricollis, assembly GCA_013399945.1. Classification (NCBI taxonomy): domain Eukaryota; kingdom Metazoa; phylum Chordata; class Aves; order Passeriformes; family Ploceidae; genus Ploceus; species Ploceus nigricollis. The sequence goes on along the minus strand of VXBC01001537.1, from coordinate 114,063 downwards.
TTTATTTAGTTTTTACTAGTGCGCTAACGGTTCCTGAAATAAATCCAAGTGGTTTCCTGATTAAAGGCTCACACACCTTAAAGAAAAGGGAAGTTGTCTGAGGTCACAAGTTGTGTGCTACAACTTTGAATGGAAATTGTTCATGGGGATTATTTGGTTTGGTGGGTTTTTTTGAGTGGGTTGGTTTGTTTGTTTGTTTCCTAAGCAGCTATGGAAAAATTTCAAAGCAGGAATTTAGAGTTGGGGATTTTTTCCATTTTCAGATGGGAAGACTGAGGCTTGAGGAAGCTTGGTGACTGGCCCACTGCCACCAGTCATGTCAGCCACTGGTAACAGCACTGACAGAGTTCTTGTACTCAAGGTGTTTGCTTGGCTAAAATGCCTTTGAACTGAAAGGTGTCTGCAGCTCGTATGAGAATTGACTCCTCTCATTTTTTGTTCAGAGAAATTATTAATGATCTTATTCAGCCTGCTGTCTTGCTAATATCAAGGATCAATAAAAATATGTAGTCTTATACACTCATCATCCTTCTTGAGAAAGACACTGTATTTGATAAAAGCAAGAAGGTTTACAGACAGCTGGAGTATGCCAGGTTTGGGAAGGGGGATAGGGTGCAATACAGATGGAGGTAGAAAAAACAAAGGGTAAATAAGGGATTGCTAAAATACAGCAGCAGGATAGCATGAAAGCAGGTGCAAGTATGTAAGTCCATCTGGAGTTAAATCTCCTGAACTGTTTACTATAAACTGTTAATATAGCTGTAAATATTATTGATACACCAAAGTGGAACTCTGGTAATCAGGATCCTGAAAATTTAAAGAGGTTAATCTAGAATATGAAAGTTAGAAATGTCCTTCTAAATTAAAAATAAAATAGTGTCATATTTGTCATTAAAGAACAAGACACATTATTTTTACTCCCACTTGCAAGGACCAGTGGATGGAAAAGATTAGCAGTAAGCAGCAAAATCTTGAGGGGAAAAAATGACCAATGTCACCTTTCAAGCCACAAAAGCTGCAGCAACTGAATTTTTATGTTGCTTCCCAGCTCCCCACAATGACTTACAGTTAACATTTGCAGCAGTGGCTGCTGAGAACTAAAGGCTTACTCAGCAGAAGTAACCTAAGGTGAACACACGGTGCTCGCTCGTATGGGGTCAGCGTGAGATGAAAATGCTTCACACCCCACCATCATCAATATTGCAGATAGGGAGGGCAACCACATGATAACAGGGCTGGCTGTGACCTTGGTGGAAGTGACAAACACCCCACATTACGGCAGTTCACAAGTGGCAATAAGTAATAGGGCTCGCAGAGGTGGCCATCAAATATAAGTAATTAACTGGAGCAATGCGGAGAGAATGCATGAGCCTGGGAAATGGTCCAAGGGAGAAGTATAAAAAATACCCAGACAAACCAGAGGAAAAAGACAGTTTTGTTTTAAGACAAGAGACTTATGAAGGTTGCTGATAGCGTCCTGGACTGGCTGGGAAGTGGAGATAAGTTGGATGAATGCTATATAAAAAAATAAATACCTTGCATGCTTTGGGTAGTATCACATTGGCAGAATTGGTATTTTCTTTCCTGCTCACAAATGAAGCACATAGCAAACTAATACATATCTCATGGGAGGGGGGAAGGAAGAGCATGTCCAGACTGAGGCTTAAGGTACAAATACATCTAAGGCCAGCCTCTTGGACTTAGAGTAAAAAATTATTGCTTTCATTTTAAATGCTTTTTTTTTTCTTATTCTCACCTATGTGAAGGGAAAGAGATGAGACTTGAAAACATCTCCAGCATGTAATTGAAGTAATGGTGCCTTCCTGAGTCAGCAGCTGAGGGGTGTGGTGGGGAAAAATGAAATTAAAAGAGATTATTGCAGAGCAGAGGTGCGTCAGCACTACAGGTCACACAGAAAGAATTAGTCCTGCAGAGGCATTTCTACCAACAAAGTGTGTCTTGCAGATTTTTCAAGCATGTGTACTGTTATTAAAAGTATAAATTCAGAAGAAAGCCATTTCTGCTAGCTTTGTCTCTAAGTATCTATCACTTTCTAAAGCTTTGGAATCTTCTGTGATGGAAGATTCAACCTTCAATCTGCTTCAGTCTCTCACTACAAGTAGAAAGTGC
>VXBC01001537.1:73304-102073 GCA_013399945.1 Ploceus nigricollis | reverse complement strand
CTGGGGTCAAACCATTTCTCTTTTTCTTTTTTTTTTTTTTTTAGGAAAAAACCCCCATAAAACTACTACATTTTATGGAGAGGATTCAGTTTCATGAGTCTATTAAAAAAAGCAAATGAAAACCAAGAAGTGACATTTCATAGGTCACCTGCATGTCTGGAACATGCTAAAGCCATTAAATGGATGTTTGCTGCCAGACCTAACAGGGGAGCTAATAAGAGGAGCAGCTTACCCTTTTTGTGTACAAACTGCTACTGGACTTACTCAGCTGGTGCATTTCATAAATATTTGCTGATAGCTTTAGGCAAATGCTACAGTAAGCATCCCTTTGAAGCATTTTAAGTGGATGTTCTGGTGGCTGCACATCTCAAATCCTGTAATAAAGCCAGAATGTATTGCATAGAAAATTGGTGTGTTCATAACTTTTATACTCCTCTTCCCTTTTATGTAACTTGGCTTCTGCAGCTCCAGGTTCGCAAGGAGCACATCAGAAAGTGCCTTTTTTGTGCTCTCCAGTTTATATACGTGTCTTTCAGGTTCTCCATCTCAGTCCTTGTTCAAGATTTTTGCAAAGCCTCCTTGTCTTGATAGTACTTCTTTTTACTTCCTTTTCTTTCCTGCCCTATGCCTTTGTGCAACTATTGTTTCAAACTTCACACATGAACCTAATCTTATACTTTCTCAATTACTACTCCCTCCACCTATGTATTTACCGAATTTTCTGTATTTACCAGATCCATGGATCTTTCCTGAGTTAGCTTCCATTTTTCACACCAGCTACCAATCCTATTTTTCTTCTGATAGCTCCCACCCAAATCCCCTTTTTATTTGTTTACAACAACGACTTTTGTCTCTTTATCACCCAAAAGGCTGTGGGACATATTACAAAATTCAGCTTTTCCAAATGAGGCTGTTATTCTCCCTTACATTAGGATATTAATTTCTCAAATGACTTGGAAATGCAGATAATATAAGAAAATCCCCAGTAAGCATACTCTTGTTTCCTTTTTGTCCCATTTATTGTTATTCTGCCAGGTACAGTGATATTGCTTGTGAAGAAAGTAACAGCTTGACAAGTTTGAAGCAACTGGTGTAAATGCATGGCTTGTTTCTGCTATTCTGTTTCATATCACAGTGTGTCAGCATCCAAAGGGTATAATTTTCTTTTTTTCCTTTTTTTAAATGTGGAGGATTGCCAGTAGCAGCTCTGTATTTGCTGGCATTAGGAGGACAGGCTCAACAGTGCTAGGGGGCTGAGGCAGCTTTCCTGTGCATTTCCAATTCATCCCAGCAGGTTGTCTCTCTGTGGCAGGATGACACATAAGGTGCACTGCAGGATTGTGGTGCTTTCTGCTCTACAGATGGAAAAGAGAATACTTGTGCCTGTACTTCAGATCTAGAGCTAGACAGAGCCTGCCTGCAGTCTTTTATCCACACATATATTGTGAACAATCTCGAGTGTACAACACAATCTAGCAGGTGCTCTTTCCCAGATGAAGATCCCATGACTTATTTTGAAAATCAAAAAGAAAACCTGTGCACACACTGACAAAAAAAAAATGAGATTCTAAGAGTCAAAGCAGATGAAATGACTACTTCTGAAGTTGCCATAGCAGACTGGATTCTGTTTTGCTTGGCACATCTATTATTGATATGCTTCCTGTGCAGATGTTATTCATGTAAATACACTAATGAATTGTACTGAGGTATCACAATTGCTGGTACCTGCCCTACTTTGATGATGAATAAATGAAAGCACTGATTCCTGTTACTGCTGAAGAAGGGCTAAATGATGTACTCACACGTGCACGTACTCTTATAATTTCTGTAAATTATTAACTATCACAATGAGGTTTTGGTTTTTTAGACAGAGGGCTTATTAATCAACACTCTTAAAGTATCAAAGTCATTAATGAATGATATTTTACTACAAAAGATTATATTTCTTACACAGTGATACTGTTATGCAGGCATTTTGAATTTCAAATGAATAGCTGCACATCTTTGGGACCTGTTAATGCACACCAGCTCGGAGGCAAATAGCCACCAGCTATTCAGATAGAGTGTGACATTTCTGAGCTCTCTTGTTTTCTCCTACAAACATAGCTGCAGAAGTGAAATCAGGTAACACAGCAAACATTATTTCTTAATGATTTTTTCATTTGTACTGAAACCCTTTTTATTTAATGGTATAAATGTTTTTCCTAGTTTTCCTATGATGTTTAGAAAAATGTATATATATTACACCTGTATAATGATCCAAAATTAAGGGGGTTTTATGTATTTATATGTTCTGTATATTCTCCCATATAAGATTCAACCCTTTTCTTAGCATTTACTTGCCTGTGATTTGGATAAAAAACTCATGTTTCCTCCCCAGATCTGCTCATTTGCATAGAGTATGTAATTATCTCCTGGGGGGAAAAAAAAGAGAAAAGTTACTTGATGTATAACATGTTGGTATTCTGACAGATGTTTTTAATATTATTGTCAATTAAAAGTGTTATTTTCAGGCATAATTAAAAATAAGTTAAACCTTTCTCTGCTATTAAAATATAGGTACCTACAGTCCATGGTTAGAAAACAATTATTTCTATGAATTGCTGCACATTCATTACTGAAATGTGATCCTGTGGTCTCATTTTGCAGTGAAGGTGTATAGTAGAGGTGAGAGCAGGATATTCCATTTAATAGGTAAACTTGAGGCTTCAGTACAGCGATAAGATAAATATTCTTGCTGGTAACAGCAGGAAATGCTCTTTGATGTGTTCTCTGGCAGTTCAGTACAAGTGGGCTTATCATGAATGCTGATGGAATTGAAAACTAACTAGAGGAGTCAGCCTTGAGAACATATCCCCTTACAATCCTGTTTTGGCAATAGAAGTATAATGTTTTATAAATAAGGAAATAAGTCAGACAATCCAAACTTATATTGCCAGTGTATACAATGAATAATTTTCAGAAAATGCTATTAAGATCTCTCAGGAAGAAATAATTATCTTTAAAGGCAAAAGTCATTGAGTTTTTTGAAAAACATAATTGTAATCTATCCAGAAACTAATTTTTCAAAAGATGTATTTTTTCAGAGAGGACAAGAAATTAAGATTCACATTTCTCAGAAAAATCTAAAGATTTATTAAAACTATTAATGTTTCATTAGTATTGTCCTTGGGGTAGAGGATTTAAAATAAACAAATACACAATTTTTTTGATGTCAGCTTGGTGAAATGAGTTGAAAGACTTCAGTTTTCTATATTATAATATTGAACTTGTGTCTCCATGTACTTTCCTGGTATTTCCAACTTGTATTGAGTGTCTTTGTATGTTATGCTCAATCCAAGTAGGTTTCCCAATATATGTAAAATATTAGGAAATATATTATTCATCCCCTCACATAGACCAAGGCATTTTCCCCCATACCATGATATGTGTGCTTCAGCCAAGAGGAAGCCAAACATAATAGATTAATGAAAAATTAAGTGTCTTGTAGCCGAAATTATTCTTCCACTTCCAAAACATCGTGGCCTGTAAATGTTTAAAGGGGATTTATAAGAAAGATGGGAATGGGTGTTTGAGCAGGGCCTGCTGTAATAGGACAAATTGTAATGTTTTCAGACTAATAGAGGGTTGATTTAGACTAGATAAAAGGATGAAATTTTTTACAGTGAGGTTGAGGAAAATGGCACAGGTTGCCCAAGGAGGTGGTAGATGCCCTGTTTCAGGAAAAATTCAAGGTCAGGCTGGACATGGCTCTGAGGAAACGTCCCTGCTCATTGCAGAGTGTTGGATGAGGTGACCTTTAAAGGCCCCTTCCAATGCAAAATATTCTGTGATTCCATCCAAACACAAATGTAGGCTTGAGTGAGAGCAATATACTTTACATCCTGCGCAGGTCACATTATTTTTATTTATGTGTTTTCCTGGCTGCATAACCATACAAATGGAATGGCTTGGAATAATTTATTTGAAGGATAACATATATACACCATTTCTAATTCATAAATGATTACATTGTACAAATAGCAAAAACCAAGCCACTTGCAGTGAAAATTGAACCTGGAAATAAAATAGATGGACTCTTGTCCTTGGGGAGAAGTTTGGGTCCTGTGAATGTTCTACGGCTTGAGAATCTTTAACTAGAGATAGAAATTATCCTTGCCAGGGAAGCATCACAAGATCACAGTTTTTAGATTTTATAAAATTCCATATTGCAGGGAGGAACAAGAAGATACTGATGTGAATTTCACTATTTCTTGAAATAATAACTGCTTCTAAATTAAAGTGTTTCAAAGAAGATTAAGAGGCTACTCCTGGTTGCCAAATGTGAGGTATCCTGAAGTACAAGTGCTACTGACCTACACAGCAATAACAGGAAGCCTTGGATTTAATGTTCACTTGGGAAAGAGGATTGTCATAGAGGGAATATGGTTCTGGATTTGAAATTTACAGATGTCGAAGACAAATTGCCTTCATCAGCTAGAGGAGTAATTTTGATTAATTTATTTTTTTTTTCCCATGGTCATGTGGATCATGTTTCAATTATAGTGGCTGGAAGTATGATGGTTGTTAGACAACAGAGTCTGTTCTACCTCACTACAGGATTTTTTGGGTTGGTATTTTGGCTCTGAAATGATTTGGGCTGTTAAATAAATAGCCAAAGCAGCATCTATCCTGAAGAAAAAGTACTGAAATGTGGAAAACAGTGATAATAAAGGGGAAAAGATTTAGCAGTAAGCGTTTCAGAACTAATTTCTCCTTTTTTTGATTGAACGAGTAGAATTGGCTGGAGGAGGGATTGAGCAAATAAAAGTTTAGAATCTTATCTAATAACAAACTCATGTGTCAGCAGTTCTGAATGATGACAGTTTTACACAGCTAGATATTTTAATGTAGCACTATTAATACAGCTAATGTTCTCCTGACTGTGGAGAAGTTAGAGGAAAAAGCTTTCCTCTATCAATTTGTCGCAGTGCTTTGCCAGAAGGAATCTACTTAATTATATCTTAATTTGTAGCTTTAATGAATGCCATGAAGTTGCTTCTTTCTTTTTTTTTTTTCTTTTTTTGGGCAAGACAGTACTCAGTATATTCTAAAAAAATCGTGTTCCAGTATGCATGATATTAAATTTATTTTTTAAAAAAAGATTTTGTTAAAAAATAATGTATGATCCTAAATCTATGCTTTAAACAACTGCTCTAAAGAAACTCTAAAGAGTTTGTGGTCTAAAGATTAAGTTTCATGTGCAGATTAAAGTTTGGCCACATGTCAATTGGGAAAAAATTCAGATCACCTTCAAAAATTCAGGCAGAATAAAATCCACATTGTTACATTAAAAGAAACAAAATAAAACCAATCAATTTTTTTTATATCACTAATAATTTTAGTTATATATGTTTTTAATTGCACATCCTCATAAAAACAGTTTTATAATATTGTTTTGTAACTATGTACCTTCTATGGTTTTACAAGATGTAAGTTGCTTTATTAATTAATTATTTTTTTATAACCATTGATTCTGAAAATATTTCTCTTATTGTTTTCTTATACTCTTTTTAGGGAGGTGGAATGCAACAAACTTAAGGTAAGTCAATGCCATTGAAATCAGTCCATGTTAAGAAGTTTCTCAGTGTAAGAAAAATAGGAAGCACAAGCAAGACTAACTTAGAGCAATCTTTTCATCTATCAACATATACTCCAGAAAAAGGCATTGAAGCACCAGAATTTATTTGCAGGCAAACTAAAATTATTCTTCAGATTGATGTTTGCTGTTTCTTGTTACTCTCTGATGAAAGAAAATATAGTTCCTTGCTACAAAAAATCTGTAATATTCATTCATAGTATAAATGGCTCCCAAATGATTATTTAAGCCAAACAAGGTTTCATTGTCACCAGGGAGTGTCAAGCAAGGTCTTGGGATTTGCATAATAATTGGTTTGAAACAAGTGATATTCCATACAGAACTATGTATACAGAGAGTAATGAATATGGTAGCCACAGTCTGTGAGATCAATATCAGCACCATAATGAAAACTGAATATTTTTCAGTCTTTGGAGGTTTTCAAACATCCATAAAGCTAATGAGCTAATTTAGATAAGCATTAAACATGAATTTAATCACATTACTGGTAATTATTAGCAGACACACAATACGAAGGCCTTACAATTTCCTTCAAAAGTTGTAATTAACCATAAAAAAAAAATTGTTTGACCTAATGTACTGCATATAAATGACTCAACTAAATTCTTTTAGATTTAACAGAATGCTTAGCTTAGAGTCATTTTTCCTTATATATTTTTCAGCTGAAAGTTAAAGTGTGTTTTTTGCCACACATTAGCTTAAGAGCAAAATTTCATATGACTGCAAATGTTACTCACTGAAATCCAAACCCATTTCCTAAACAAACACAGCATAACTTGATCTGATCCATGGCCTCCTTCCTATGCTGGTCATGAGTTAGCAGGTAAGAACCTGCTGCCTGTAATCTCCCCAGTTCCTGGGAAATAATTAAAGTTAAGCATCTGAGCAAAAATCTTGAGTTTTAGAATAAAAAACTGTGCTCAAATAAGATTTGGAGTTTTGCTTGGCAAACATGGATAGGAACACCTGACCCAAAAGTCTTGGGAGAGACAAAAAATTTCCCCCCTGGCTGCCTACAGCTACATTCCCAAAGCATTTCAGTGGTAGAAAGCAATGGCTGGAGCATAAAAACAAGTATATATACTTTTTTTTAAAAGGATTTTGAAATAAAGTTTCCAGATCTAGAAATGTGTGACCAGACAAATATTTTTAGTTTGCCTGTGTTAAAGTAAAAGTAGCTCTTTCACAAAGGCTTAAAGCTGGAGTATATATAGTCTGGTCCCTGAAGTTACGGTTCTGGAAAGAAATACTTAATAATCTAATTTCAAATAATGGTAGAGAACTGTTTTTTAAAAGCTGGCAAATGACTGTGACTCCTCAATTTCTCTCAGGCAGAAGGAGAGGGCTTTTTTATTTAACAGAGTGGTGAACTCGCCTACTTTTTCATTTTTCAATGGACCATTGCTCAATAACACATCTTCCATGCCTTTACTCATGTTACTCAGAAGTTACACTTTTTCAGCAATATTGAAAAATGGAGATTTATATGAAAAGAGATAAAAGGCCTTTTTTCCAATGGATTATCACTGATATAAAATTATTATCTTTTTAGAGGCTTGTAGAAATCCATATTTTTCACTGTAAAATTGGCAGAGAAGCCATTTTCTGTATAATAAATTTTCAGTAAAAAATGTTCAGCCACCTTTCTGCCTAGCTGTGCTGGCTATGCTCTCTGTGCCTGTGATTAAGCTGAAGCCTTTTTTGGGCTCTTGCAGGTCAGCTCTCAATCTAGAATGTTCTTTTGGACACAACGATGTGTGTAGAAGGGAATCAAGCCAATTTTTCCTGTCTGAGAAATGAACAAAATGTGCCATGCTTAAATCTCATGTGGGCTTCCAGCCCCCAAACCCCACAATATTTGGCACAGGAACAAGCAGAATTCTTCAGATGGAAGTAGTTAACGAGCTGTAAAGATACAGACATCAGCAATCATCAGGTGTAGGGTGCTTCTCTTGTGTGAAAGTCTCCTGCTCCTTACATCTGTTTCTCCTTCCTGTCCTTCACCCAACTGCTCCTCACTCTACTTGAGAACATTTTTCTCTCCTTCCACCTCTCCCTTCCCCTGATATAGTCACAGTTTCTTCCTTTGTTGTTCTTCCAGCTGGGTAATCCTTGCTAAATAGAGCACTTCTGAAATACTGTGGAGCTGTGATGACTCCTGCAATTGCATTCCTCAATTTATTTATGTTATACATCTTTCTCCTATGCTGTGTTTATGTAAGCAGTTACAACAGTGGAACAGCTATCTATAGACTAATTAGAATTTACTATAATAAACACAACTATGAATCACGACTTTCATTATTCCCTGCTCTAATAAACTGTTGATATAATCCAGGACAATGACAAGGAAATGATCATTAATAACAAATATTTGGTATTTACTAATTAATTAAAGCTGCTCATTAATTTATTTGAAGGATAAAGTTTCAAGAAACAGGCCATTCATTTAATTTACTGTAAATGGAAACCAAAATATCTTCTCTTGGAATTAAAATTTTCATGAAATTTTGCATATTGCATTAAGGACCTTGTGGGTGGAAAGCTACAGCTGTTTAAAGAATAAACTTCCTCATTTCATTCTCAGTCAGAGCACTCAGAAGCTGTATGGTGTATATGTGAAATTACATTAAGCAAATAAAAAAAGATACTTTCTTTTGCACACTGACTTCATGGAAGGAATATTTCTTGCTATGTTTTTGTGCTTTGTCTACAGCAAATGGAGCTGTGACCTTATCTCCATTTCTCACCTTGATGTCTCTTGGTTCTGTTGTGTTTAGCTAATATAACACAAAAATAAAAAATATCAGCTTCTTGCAAGAATAGAAAATTGGACTGAGAAAGGGATTTTAACTTTTTTTTTTCTTGCTTCAGGCACAGCTTGAGTTAAGTGACTCCCAAGCCTATGAAACTGATTTCTGCAACCTATCTACTGGAATTACTTTACACAACTACTCCTGTCTTCTTTTGCTCATGTTTTTCCCAGTCTGTTTTTGTAATATTCTAATTTCACCTAGGCATTCTCCTCCTGTTGTTTCACTATGTCAAATTTGAGTATGAGAAATTTCTAGCTGTTAAAGACTCGGGTTTAACTAGATATGATGCTGCCTTGCCTCTTTCAGAGTCTTCATCAAGAGCCTAAAGCATTTCATGCCCTGTGTTGACATACAGAATTTTCCATAATTTTGATGCATGCTGGGAAAGCATGAAATGGAATGAGAACGTGTGGTGATAACTCGAGAATGAGGCTATTAGAAAAACCACCTTTAATAAGAACTCTGGAGTTTGTCCTGTTTTTAACAAGGGATTGTCTCATGCTGTTGCAGGGCTGCTTGTTGGTGCTGAGGAGGCTGTGGAACTGCACAGCCACTTCCCAGGGTTGTGGTGGAAAATGCACTTTGGACAGAGCAGTTCTTACTCAGACACTTGGGCTCCACTGCCTGTCTGGAAATCCTCCTCTGGGCCTTTGAATCATGAAAACAAATTTGCTTAAGGTGTGTTGAATGTACTGATGCACTGAATCTGTATCTTTAATAAAAGGATTATTATTAAGGAATATCCCTTCAGGATATTAATTTATAGGAATATTATTAATATTATTATGATATTTGGAAATCCTCCTCTGGATACTGGATAACAATATAGTAGGACTATAATTTCAAGAATAATGTCCCAAACTAAGAAAACTATTTTTGAAACCAAAATAATCAGAACATAACTACAATGGGTATCAGCAGAAGAAATACCAAATTTTGTTAGTGTTTCTTTTTGTTATAAATTATTCCATGCCTACCATAGCATGTTTCCAGTTTTCCAGAGCCAAGAGTATGAGTTTTGTAAAATGTATTTTGAAGCTCATTTGTGTTTGGTCTCTCTGAATTGAGAATTATCTTTTCAAGATGTAAAATTTAGGTGCAGATTCATTTCAGTAGTACAATTCCAATATGCTTTTGGAATATTATTTTTTTAAGTCCTTCATGGTGTGAGACTAGGGCATTCTCTTAGATCATGGCAGAGGAGCCAGTGCACTTCCAACTGCATTTGAGATTTTTTTGGTAGAAGTTAATTATTAAATTTTATGACTTTCAACTGTCATTTTTAAGCTTAGTTTTTTATAAACAAAGGACAGGTACATTCATCATTAATCTGTGACAGAGGTACATTAATTTATATCTCATGATAGTTCAAAAAATTAAGGTGGCCTTTCCTTTTTACTCCATAAGAAGGAAAAATTATAGTAATTCTTCTTGTCTCAGTGAATCAGGATGGGTTATAATAGATAGAAGAACTATTCCTATACCATGCTTGCCATCTTCCTCTCCTTTATCTTTGCATTTTCAAATAAAGGAAAGAAAAAACCTAAAAAGAAAACCCAAAACCAGAGTAATTTTGACCTATGTAGCTCCTTCAGCTAGTCATTTCTTTTTAAAAAAATCCCACTAAATGAGTAAAAAATGATGTGCCTGTATGCCTGTGGAAGCAGAGGGCTCCAGTGGGATCTTGTTCATTCTGTGAGTTTTTGTGACCTCTGGATGAGCAGAGCGCTGCACATGAATATGTACCAGCCAGGCAGATGTTACACTTACTGACCTTCACTCACTGGAACTGATAATCACTTTGGCTGTCATTCATTGTCCTTTCGAGGCTTTCTGGCAGCAAATGAATGCCAAGGAGACATATTTGATCCTGTAGGTCCTGCCAGAAATTAGGTTTGGACTTGGATATTTTGAAATGAATCTGAGTCGAGTTTGACAACAAAGGGAAGGCTGCTGCAGTAACATGTGCAGGTGATGCACTTCTCAATCTGTTTGTATTCTCCAGACAGGGAGAGATCAGGGCCCTTTCCTGCCTTTCATTCAGCTGTGGATATCAAGGCCAAATACACAGTAATGTCAAAACATATAATTTATTTATTTATGCAGAAAAAACTGCTACTGAAGTTGCACCTATGTAACCTAATGAAAGGGGCATCAGTGTTTGAGTCAATAACAGGCAAAGAATTAATTACCAGCAGCAGAAATCTTCAGCTTTGTAATTTGGAAATTAGAATGGGGTGAGGACACACATTAAATATTAAGATAAATATTTCTTTTTTTACACAGCTAATAGTGTCTTGCATACTGTAGATGCCCACTGAATAAATAGTGTTTGATTAAAAAGCAAATTTTCTATATTTTTAATCTCTTTGGATATTGTTTTGTTTTGGTTGGTTGGTGGTTTTTTTTTTTTTTTGGCCCCCCTAGTATTTTATTAATGGTTTTCAGAGGCTCTGCAGAAGAAGATGAGGATGAGCAACACTGCACCTACATGTGCTGGATAAAAGGAATGTGGCAACAGAAGCATGATAATGTTTAAGAATCAGAACATATGAGGATTTGTAAGGCTGCAAAAGCTGCAGTGGGACACAGGCCTGTGCTTCACAACCATCGAGAAACTCAGAAGAGGTAAATATGCTGAATATGCTTTCAAAGTGGAGTGAAAAAAATATATGGGGGGAAAAAAGAAAGAAAAAAGAAATTTAGTTAGTAGTCATCAACAAAGATTTTGTTGCTAAATACTGGAATTTAGACTGCAGGGCTGTAATTGCAGCTTTCAGCTGAGGAGCATCCAGGGCAGCTCATCAGAAATGTCAGCTTGGTCCTTTTTCAGTCTGCAGTTTTTATGTGCTGATCTATTCTTCTGCCTTAGCTGTACTTGTCTGGAGGTCTGTGATGAACAGGAAAGAAACCCTGGACAAGCAGCCCACTCCCTCTGCCTCTATTTATTCAAAGGAGAGGAATCAGAAACTGATATTCTCTCAGGAATATTAGGGTGATCCCTTGATTATTTTAGCCTTCAATTGCCTTTCCATTAGCAGCCGTGTTCCACTAAAACACAGGTGTGAGGAAAAGATGCACAATCCTGTTTCTAAAATCCTTCAGTGACTCCTAAGGTAGTAGAAGTCCTTAATGGCTTTGCTGCCCAGCTGACCTCTCAGTGTTCCAAGGCCTTTGGGGTGTTGTTGGCCCCGCTGTGTGAGGTTTGCACCTCGGAGCTGAGCCAGATCTGGCAGTGACCTGGGCTGTTCATAGCACAGCTCACAATTTTCATGGAGGAGCTGGAGTTTTTCGAGCACTCTCGAGCCACGTAAGTTCCCGTGCCATTCACTAACCCAGGCTGTTTCTTATTCCAGAGCTTTTAGCCTCTGTTTCCGTGTCACTGCTGAGTGCAGATGTGATCCGAGCTGGTTAAAGAGGTGTTCAGAAAGATGAAAGGAAATGGCTTTTAGGCAAGGGTGAAATAGTATCTCACTTGTATTCATGAATATATTTTTCACTTTGAGAATTGATATGATAATTATAAAAAAAGAGAAACCAAACCTCACTGAAGATTTTTAAGATTTGTAAAGATTTGTTATTAATAATATATATATTTTCACTGCAACTACACTATCCATAATTCCATGTGAGTGTAACCAAGTAAATTTTCTTTTAAACTTTCAATTTTCCTTTCAACAATTTTCTTTTAAACCTAGCACTCACATGTAAGAAGTTCCATTTCCCCATTGACTTTTCTGCTTTTCCAGTTGTGAATTCCAGCTGGAAAAATCTGCTGTCTTAATGGCAACTAAAATCTGATCAGCAGTACAAAACCACCCCAGGGTGATAGGCAACCACTGAATCCTCTGAATCCTGTCCTGCCTGAGACCTTAATCCTGGCTTCAGAATGAACACTTTGTTAAATATGGAAGACAATTCAACCTCTGAAAAATTGTTATCCCAGGGATTTCTACAACACAGGCTCTCAGTTCCAAAGGGAAAAAAACAGGAAAACATTTCTGACTCTGTGCAGCTGAAATTTAGGAAGCAGGTAGGGTGATAAGAGTCTAAATTTGCCATTTAGAGAATTTTCCAGGTTATTTGGCTCAGGAAAAAAAAAATCCCTGTGTATGTTTATTCTCCACATACTATCTTTTTTCAGGGTGACATTTAGTGTTGGTCACAAATGTGTGCAGAAGTTTGCTTTGTTTGGTTTATTTTGTCTGGAAGAAAGCACTAGCTGGCTTGTACTTTATCAGAAAACTGTTATTGTTGGGCTTACACATGCACATAAATAAGATATAAAGTGGCATAATGGTATCTATTCAGCTGATTCCTGTTTGTTGAACCAACCACCATTAGTGGCTGTGAATGGGTCTCATTGTGCTGGTGTCAATGAGGTTGTGCTTAGTCCTGTGAACTTGAGAACAGTTGGTTATGGCTGAGAAAAAGGCTAAATAATAGGATTTGAAACAGTGTTTTGGAATTACCAAGGCACTGTTACTGAATATTTGTTTTACTCTGGGGAGAGCGACTCTGTCCAAGCAGAGATCCCAAGCAGAGATCCTCAAAACTGAATGTGCAGGACTGTTTCAGTCAGAGTCTGGGAGATCTGTAGCCAATTCTGTGGTGCTGTATGATGTGCCATTTCCAAATTCATGGTTCTGAGTCTTTACTGGACTGCATGTTTTTAATATAGCCAGGTTGACTCCAATGTAACTCCTTTATTTGTGCTCCCCCATTGCACAGATCCCAAATATCTTTAGGTCTGCCAAAGTGGTATGAATATAGTTAAGAAGAGGAAGCCTCAGATGATCTGCTGAGGAATGATGATTAAACAGATGATATTTTTATTTCAATTATTATTTATTAGATGGACACAGAAATCACTGTCCAATAAACATGTGGCATTAATGCAGTGGTGCCCTAGAGTCACATGGTAGATGTTTTCTTGCTGGGGCCTCAGGAAGTGATGGGAAGAAGGAATTGGTTCACTCAAGGTGCTGGGGACTGAGCCTCAGAAGTCAAGTCATTCATCCTGCCTAGACAGAAGGTGATCCTGGCCTTGGGACTCTCATCATTTGTTTGGTTTTCCCATGGCCTGGCTGTTCCCTTGGGGTAGATCAGGGCGCAAGGAGGAGTTCAGAGTCTGCAGATTTTGTGTCTGGTACTGTGCAGACAATGCAAACAACTGCATTGCAGTCAAAAGGGATGGGATGGTAGGCAACTGTACCCTGGAGTGCCTCTTCCTCTCCCTGCTGGACTGAAGAATATCATTGGCATGTACATTTTCCTTTGTTATCACTGGTATGCTGGTCATATTTAAATTTGTCATAATCCACTGAAATCAGTTATTGGGTTTTTCATTTCCAGTCATGGGTGACAGGAAGCAAAGGACTCTAAGAGGGAATCTGGAAAGGATATCACTTTCAAAAGACAAAGAGGAAGGCTACAGACGGAATTGTAAACAGATTTACAGAATACCTCACCTGGTGTTACTAATGAAAAATATCAATACACCAGGAATGGTAATTTGGTACATTGGTATGGGAAACAATGTCTTTTGTTTCAGCACAAATTGCATTCTGGACAGAGCAGAAACCTATGGGAAGGTAAAAAATCTCCTATTTCCTGGCATCTTTGGGATTTAGTAGAAATAGTGTTGAGAACAAGATAGGAGTGCAGTCACCAGAACAGACCAGTATCACAACAACCTAGAAAAAGGCTAATTTCAGTACCTACATGTGACAGCAGCTCTCTGGCCACAGAGAGCAGGCACAGACTTTCCCAGGTATTTTCCCAGGGAAGGCTATGAGAGAAGCAGAGAAAAGGGAATCAAAACAATTCTTATCTCTGCTCATTGTTGTGCACATGTGGAATGTGTTTTGGAGATTGTTTGCCCAAGGTGATTGCTTGATTGGATTCTGGTGATGGTTGTTTGGAATCCAACTCATTGACCAATTGGATCCACAGCTGTGTCAGGCCTCTCAGGATAGAGTCACGGGTTTTTCTAGTTAGTAGTCAGTGAGAGCTCTTGCTAGTGTAATATAAGTATAGTAGAATATACTATAAGATAATAATAAAGCAATTGATCAGCCTTCTGAAATCATTGGAGTCAATGTTAATTATGCCCTGGCTGGGGGCCTGTGGCAACACCTACACGCTGAAAACCACAGCCCTGTTTAAATAGAAGATTGTAGTCATGTGAACTTACAGGGACCAATTATTTTTTGTCAGCTAAGCTGGTCTCTCAGCCTAAAGGCACCTGCTGAACTATTCCCATTCTAATTTCAATCCAGAAAATTCACAGGTGGTTCATGTTAGATTATGGGGACCTTCATGGCCATCATTTTGATGTTACTACTCCTCTGCTCACTGTATTTCAGTGCTTTGATCAGGGGATTGGTTTTCCTTATAGTCACAGATGGTTGCTGTTTGACAGGCTGACAGGCAGACAAAGTAAATAGGCATGGAAATAAAATATTCCTTTGTTTTGGTGAGTCAGGCCAATGTCATGTGGGTAGACACTGCTCTGTAATCCTTCTAACTGTGTTAGGATGGGGAGAGGGCATTGTGTATAATGGCACATAGGAATCTTGCAGCTTTCTTTCCTGGACTGTCGTGTTGAGGATTTGATCAACAAATCTGTGCTTACAATGACATTTCACTGTTAACTTTTCAATTAAAGTGGTAAGCATTGCCATCACAGAGCACTGTGAAATTTGGAGGGGTTAGTCTGGAAAAATCCCATCTGGCAAAGATGTACCTGATCCTGCATATCAATAGGAGTTTTGAGCAGAGATCAATAGCACGATGAAATGCTACATAATTATTGTGTGTCTGTGCCTGTATCTACTTGCCTGCATTCACAATGCAAAAAAGAAATAAAACACTCAGGAAAAAAAAAAACCAACCAAACAAAACAACACTTCAGGTCACCAGAGATACAGCTCCTAATATGGCATTAAACGAGTTACCTAGGCAGTGTAAGTGTTTTTATGAAATACTTCTATATTACGAAAAGAGAAATCTAATAAATCAATACTGACTTTGAAATTGATTAAATACTTTGGATTAAGGTCAGGAAAAAAACATTTGTGGCAACTCTTGACGCGACATCTGGTCAGTGAATTCTCCTGGGGTAATTTTGTGGGATTGGAAACCTGGTTTTCCATAAAGAAATTGTTACTGACCTATTGATGCGATGTGACATTGCTTCCTTCTTTGGCAGCTTAGGCAGTAGCAGAGAGAGTTGGTCCCATCAGCCCTTACACTGATCTGTTGCCAGGTAAACAAGAAAAAGAATCAGATAGGGAACAAGCTGACTGCCCTCTCTCTCCCCTCAAAACAAAGTAAAAAAAAAGAGAAATTCATGATGTCATCTTTTTCTCATTGTTTATCAATTGAAGTGAGCCTAAAGCTGTACTTTTTGTCATTAGTTTTATTTTAAAAAAATGAAGTTACCAATGAAATGGATTTTGCTTTATTGATAGATTTCCTAGTTGAAGACTAATTCTTAATATTCAGTGCTTAAAATAAATTATTTGGTTATTGCAAATAGTTGAAAGAAAGCTCCATTACCAGAGACCTTTTTATACAGTTTTTTCATTTCTGTGTCCTGAACAGTTTGGCTGGATCAGGTTTAGCTGGTCAATTAAGATAAATTGTGGTTTGTTAAGCGCTTGTGTTGAAAAGGAAAAGCAAGTATGTTATTCCTAAGGGCGTGGAGGGGGGAAAGGTGTTGATTTTTTCTTTATTATTTCATCCATTTTGGAATCTAGTGGTTTTCAGGCCATAGTTTCAGATTAGGACCTTTGAGAGAGCTCTTGCTACAAAGACTGCGTCTCCCATCAGCACAAAATTAATGAGGTAAAACGCATTTTGGGGCTGGCTTCAGATGCTCATCTTCTGCCCATGGAAAGCTTGATGGTGGGGCAGGCTTTTTTACCAAGGATTTTCAAAACTTTGGTAACATAGGAGAAATCCTAGACCAGCCAGGTGTTCTGGCCATCAGTTTTGGAAAAGATCTTTTGGTTCACTTTGGTAGCTTGGATTTGTTAATTTCCGTTTCCAAGGACAATTTGCATTAATTGTAGTGTCTTTAGCTACTGAAAACAGTTGGTTTATTTTTAAGTAAAATATATTAAACCATTCCATTTCTTAAAAATGGTAGATATTGTGATTTTAAAATAGAATTTGTTTTGTTCCGTAGGCATACAATTGCTAGAGATTATGCTACAGCAAGAAAAAGAGTAGGTAAAACTTTCAAACCTATGTATTCAGATATTTTCCTAAAATTCCTACTATTCCTAAAATACTAATTTACAATCTGTGTAAATCAACATTAGAAATCTGTATCAATAACTTACCCTCAGTTGGGTAAATTTCAGTAATATGATATGACTATCAGTGGAAACAAGCATAAATAGATGTAAAAAAGATATTTTCACAGAGGAAATTACTTGGTGGTTGATTACTGATGCTTTCTCAGATTGAGATAATTTATGGTCAGGTAAGACCATATCTCAAAAAATAAAATAAGGTCAGAAGAGAGGGAACACAGAAAATGTCATGAAGAAATAACCATCAATAGTATTGTAAAAGCATTCAAAAATACACATGGAATGCATGTATTGAGTTTTAAGGATAAGTTTCTAGATATTTGACGTGGATGCTAATGATCAAATTACTTTTGATACTGAGTACTAAAAAAGCTATAGATGTTTCTGTGTAGCATTAGAGTGTCTGAAATAATGATTGATCATGACTAGATCAATCTGCACTGGAAACATGTTTATTTTTAGTTGTACCTTTGTTAGATTTTGCTGTTGCCATCAAGTTCTGTTGCTTCTCCCAGAATTTGCAAGAGGCTGAGATTTATTTCTTCCAGCTCTGTGTTATGAACCAAAAGATGGATTGGAAAATAACTGAAACTGTTAATGGTTTTATCAATGAGTTGTTCTTCAGTATATGACACATGAGGCTTTTTGGTGAGCTGTGTGAAGATCAAGGCACAGATACACAGTGATCCATGTAGGCTCAGGCTTAA
Organism: Ploceus nigricollis; assembly: GCA_013399945.1. Lineage (NCBI taxonomy): Eukaryota > Metazoa > Chordata > Aves > Passeriformes > Ploceidae > Ploceus > Ploceus nigricollis. The sequence goes on along the minus strand of VXBC01001537.1, from coordinate 84,588 downwards.
TTTCTGAGTAGGTCCCAAGCTTTGATTGTGTGCCACTCCAGTGTGGTCTTTCTAATTTGAATCTATAATGACAGCTCCCCACTCTGCCTTCTGAAGAATCCTACAAGCTCTCTGCACTGCAAGCCTCACTTAGATCTGTGAGAGAAACTGGCTGATAGACATATTTGTTCGGTGTATCCCATGGTATAAATTTTTTATTGTTTCCAGCTCCAGAATAACTACCATTAATTTTCTCTCCCTCAGTTTCCATAAAATTTATGTCTTTTTTGAGAAAGGAAAATAAACCCAAATGACTAAAACATTCTTATTATTTAAGTTCAAATATTATGACTAGGCTGTTAACTTTGGTTACTGCTAGCAAGAGTAACATCATCCTCTGCCTTGAATTAATGGCCAGGTTTTTTATTCATCTTAGCTGATTTTTTTTCACTTTTCTCCATGTGTCTATCACTTCAGGAAAATTAATGAGTCAACATTGTACCAGTTCTAGAGAACTGATAAATGAGAAAAATCAGTCAGCTTGTTCAGCTTGTGTCTTTGCATTAAATCAATCTTGAAATAATTTATCCTTCCCACGAGCTTTGCAGATACACAGATCTCATTTATGCAGCTTCTGTGCAACTTTCTTCACAGCTTTCATTTGATTTGCTTATCCATGTGCTTCTGCTACTAATGTTGGATACTGGGCTTAATAGGATGGATGGCAAGTCTTCGTGGTGTTTCAAATACTCTGAGTAAATCAGATCATTAAAATACAGCTTAACCTAATGGATCACCCTGGAGTGTAAAATAAATCCTTCTCTACATTAAAATGAACAGAATTGTGGTTTTTTAGCATCTTCCACAGACTGGAAAATAACTATTAAAGTGTATGTGGAAAAACGGTATGAAACACTATGTTTGACTTATAATTCCCTAAAGCTCAGGTTTTACTCCTCTGTCCACATCTTCCTTTGGGCTTTTATCTGAGGGAAGGGCCTTTTCTTTGCATTTTGTTTGCACAGTGCCCTGACATATGGCTGGGTGCCCCTTGTTGCACAAATAGGCTCAGTTTTTAATCAGAAACATCATTAAAAAATGGTTTATTATGCAGTATTCCAGTCTAATCAGGTTTATATATGCCATGATCTTGGTCATGGATCTAAATGCATTAAAGAATGAGACAGAAATGTCTGCGTTTTGTAAGGCACATTTTAATATTATTGCTTTGTCTAACAGGTGAAATTGTCTCAAAGTTCATTTGTGCCTGGACTGCAAGGGCTGAAGCATCTCTCTGGGCACTGCAGAACTGCTCTGGCCCCAGAGCTCAGCACCCCCTACACCTTGTGGGAGGCTCTTGGTTTAGACACAAAACCTGCTTGCTCATGTGTCTGGTGACATCCCCTGTCAGCCAGAGAGGACTTAAGCATCACCTGTCCAGAAGGAAGGCAGCACAGCTTCCTAATTTCTGATGGAAAAAAGGGCTGAAGGCTCACTTTGACCACCAAGGCTGAGTTTGGACTTGGATGCAAGAGCTCACAGGGGCATGTTTTTGGGGGCCTGATTTTTCACTCTCTAGCCCAGAGTCTTCCATTCAGTTTGTGCATGTTTTATTGGTTTCTGTCTTTATTTTATTTTGTAGTTACTGGTGTGTATGTGGAGGAACTGGTGCCAAACTGACTCTCTGCCTGGCAGGGCACTGGGATGTAGCAGGGCTATGTCTCCAAACCTGGGAATGAAGAAGTGTCCCCAGGCTACCTTAAATGTCAAAGAGACTTGCTCTGCGGAGGACTGACTGGGAGAACAGAGGTAAGAATGTGTTGTGCTAACACTTCACCACATCAGAGGTGTGGTAATTCTAGGAAAAATTGCCATCATGGATATTTAGGACACTGCTAAATGTGCATTTCAAGCAGAAAATTAAGAATCCTTCAAAAGACCTTAAAGATTCTCTATAAATTCACACCTGCAGCGGGTATTTCAAACCAATTTTGTTGCCTATCCCACTGCTCTTTGCCATTTCATGCAGTTCCTTTTCAACCTTGCTTTTTTGCTGCATTTGGCTTATCCCTAGTCAAGGCTTTAATCCCCTAATAGCAAACTGAGGTCATATCAGCACTCAAATGCTGCTGTGATGTGCAGCCACTTTATCAATGTGAGAAGAGCCTCACTCCCTGACCCTGGGGCCAGGCTCTGGAGCTGCACTACAGGGCTGTACACGTGCCACCAACATGCAGGTCACATACAACAGCCAGCACCCTGCACCACCCCTGAGATTTCCAGCAGAGCAAATAGAGGTGTCCATGTGAAAGAAAGAACAAGAGCTGGAGCTGCTGCTTCAGAGGTTCGAGCATTAGTGCTTCTAAGTGCTTGAAAGATAATTATATGTTTTAAATACATTAAATGACTGCACCAACTGAAGAGTAATTTTAGCGCAGAAAGAAAGGGTAACTTAAAAAAAAATCAAAGGATAAACAGAAAAGATGAATGCTCACAGTCTTATTAAGCCTCAAACAACTGAATGTAAACATAAGCGTGAATAGTTAAGAAAAAACATTAGAAAAAACCCTGAGAGATATAAAGTATTTACTTTGTCTACCAACATGGCTTCCTCCAGGTCTGTCAGTTTGACTCTAAACCAACATCAGGCCTCAAAAACATTTCTAAATCTAAGATGTGAAGTATTGCTTTCTCTAAAAGCTGAAGAAAATATGAAATCAGAATAGAACCCAAAGGCTTAAATACTAAATTTCTTAGTAGTGAGACAGGAAAAAAAACAAACCTGAACAAGTGCTCTGGGCAAATATTTGATTTCTTTTTTAAATTCTTTTTCATAAAATACAACACAAAGTTTAAAAAATACAGAAATGCTGACTGGAAGGTGTTCACCAGGTCCCCTTTACAAAGAATATTTCCAGAAAGAATTTCATGCTGCAATCCAATTAGCGTTTCTGTAGCTGCAAAACTCTTCACAAAACCAGCTCGCTAAGTTCATGTGCATCAAGCAGTTCAAGTGAAAATCTGTCAGTGGAACTGAATTAAAACCATAGAGCCAAGGTCTCTCCTAGTATAAATCATGTACATTGCTATAATAAAACAACATAAAACAGAAGCAATTCTTCACACCACTGAGTTTTTGGCATGGGAGTTGGTCCCAGAATCCAAATCTTACTGTTCCAGCTTCCATATTTCATAATGTGTCGGAAAACCTAAACTGCAATATGCTGTAATAATTTTGTGACATTTGAGAATAGAATAAATGTGACGTGGGATCTGAAAAAGCTAAAATAAGTTGGGATTTATCTTATTTTTCTTTTTTAATGGTCTTGGTCATGCTAGTAAATGGCACTTTCTCATGTGTAAAGTGAAGTGGAGGTATTGTACCATGTCCTGATTTTACCAGTTGAAGCCTCTTTCTTTTTCCAAAGTCATAAAGTATATGTCAAGCACTCTGAGCAACTCCTTTATGCCTTGCTGGCAGTGCTGCAATTAGTATCACACTGTGTCATATTCGAAGCTCAGTGACTGTTAAATGTGCTATGCCTGCATCACACTAACTACTATATCAGTCATTTCAGATGACCCCCTTGAAAATTGCTGCCAAAAGTTTATATGTCAGAAACCACTTTGAAAATGCTTATGAAGTGAAGAATTTTCACAGCTCTTTACCTACTTAAATACTAAAAACTGTCAGTCAATGAAATCAGGCTCGACAGTTTATATTCCAAGACTCACTGTTCAAAGATTTGCTTGAAAAATTATTCCTATCATCTGTCAGCAAGTGGTTTCTGTGTTTAGTCAGTTGCTCACTTTTATAGTGTAGTGCCCACTGTAAGTTGAAACAAAAGACCTGCCAGAACCCCTGGTATTGTTTTTATGTGGGGTGAGCCAGGGACATCTACATCAGCAGTGTCTTCAGTTCCAAGTGATTTTAAAAAAATGATCCAGAGATTTATTTACAGAGCAGTTAACAACAGATAAAACTTTTAGAGAAAGGAGTTGAGGAGTTTTTTACATTTTAAGAATATGAACTGTAAACTTCTCCCATATATTCACTGCCAAGGGCAAGGTTTGATTTATGGCTGAGTCCCTATTTATTTTTTTTTAATTTCCTGGAAAAATATACAGGTGGGACTTTAGTAATATGGCTGAGATCCAAGCCTAAGCTCACAACATCCATAGGCTAGATGTTAGTCTTTATTTTATAAAAGCTGCATAGCCATCAACACAGTGCTAAGAGTCAATATCTACTATGAACTGCTATTAATTAAAAGTTAATCTTTTATTTGCAAGTCAGTGATTGTTACAATGAGCGGCAAATGTGCACCACGACTTTGTGTGCCCTGTTGCCAACTGTACCAAACCTTTTCTCTTCCTTTCCTCATAACACTCAGGAGATTCCTCAGTGCCATTGGTCTTTTTGCTCAGCCTGATCAGGTGGGGGATCTGGGCGTTGGGGATTATTCAGAAAGCAAACTTATCTGTTCTGAAGGCTGTCAACAGGACCTACCCAACACTGCTCAAGGCATAACAAATGTCTGTCTCTATGACTGGGCTCTTCACAAAACAAAGTCATAGAAAAATTGCCTTATGGTGATCTGTCTTTTATATAGGAGAAGACAGGTTCAGTGCTCTCTTAATTCTCAAAGGATTTAATTTCTTTTTGTTTACTTTCCATGAAATGACTCTAGGTCAAGCGCAGGACTCTGTGTCCTGTCCCAGGAAGAGGGAAATTCATACAGAAAAGGAGGATATCTGTGTCCTTGTCTTTTAATTGCTGCTGTGTTTTACATGAAACTTGCACTAGGTGGAAAAAAATAATGATGGGACTGAGAAAAGACTGCCAGCTACCCTCTATGTGTTAACTGTGGAGATTTTTATAGCTCTGTTATGGGTGCTGCCTCATTTTCCAACAAGGCAAACTGTCACTGAAAAAGAGCTAAAAGAGTTTTCTTCCTTATTTAAAGCTGTCTTTTTCTCCTGTTAAATGGATTTTGTAGATCCAGGAGAATTAGTCAGCCAGGAGGTTATTCTGTCTGGTGCTGCCTTGCCTCCAGCAGAAAGGAGATGCAACTTCCAGAGATCCATGCCCACCAGATGCTCAGTGGCAATCAGGAATTTGCATGCAAAGGATAAACTGTATCAGAGAGCTGCCTCTTAATAAGGTATGTCTATATAGTCCTTATAAACATCTGTGTGTTTCCAAATGTGTTTAGGTGTATAAATATTTATGGCTATAACAACATAGGTATGAAAACCCCCACCATAAATGATGTTAAATCAATGCATAAACCATGCCTAAAAGTGTCAGTGGCAAAATCCTCACTGAATTTCATGGGCATTCAACCTGGCACTTCCCAAGAAAAGAAGGTTTTCTCTGCTCGGAACAGAGAATTCTGGGAATCAGATGGACCTTGGACAGGAGCAGAGACAAAAGTGTTTCCAACAGTCTGTTCTTTTTTCTGTCTGATGAGGAGCCTTTTTGCTCTCTGGCCTGACCATTTGAAACACCAAGCCTTTGGAGGGTGTTTAACTTTTAACCTCTAACTTTGTCCTCGTTTCCCTGGCCTGACTCAGCATGTTGCTACCAGAAATACTCTAAAACAAAGGCAAATGATCTCTCTTGGAGGGATTTCTCTACCCTGTAGAGGAATTACTCTGAGAATGGAGCCATATTTTAATTATATGACATGAGAATCAGTTGTATCTAATATTCAGTTTAGACACATCTTCCTTGGTGTCATAAATAAATGTGATGTTCTATAACAGGCGGGTGAAAGTATGATTTAGTCAGAAATAAAATATGTTGCAAGGGAGTGAGCTTTCAAATCTCTTTTACCTATATAACACCAATCTAAAATAAAGGACTGCTAAACAGAGACTCTACGAGAGATGAGAGAATGATCTCTTATGGGTCTATGGGACAATACTTCTGGGATTTGGTCAAATTTATTGCTGAATCCAAAATCTTAGTTCAAATGTTATGAGTTCTGTTTTTTCTGGTTTTTTGTTTTGTGGAGTTTTTCTTCCCAAAGAATCCCAGAAACCGCCATGGAAGGTCTGCGACCATGGAATTTACTACAAAGCTTTTGAGGTTTAGGTTGCCTGTCAAGAACACAAAACAAGTCAGACTAGAATGTTGAATCATAATAAAACTGGACTCCTTAACCACTTGTTGTGTTATCTTCCATTGCTGGAGTGATAAACCTGCTTGAGAACACAGGAATCATTTTACACTTTGTAGATGCTTTTCAGAGAATTATGTGCCAAGTGCACAATAGAAATATGTGATACTTTGTGTATTGCCCACAGAACACCAATGATGATAATTTCAGCATGAGGAACATCACCAGCCCTCATTTGCAGGCTAAAGCAGATGTGTCTGAGAAAATATCTTACTAAGATGACAAGAGAAGGTAAGCAGTGCTGAAGGAAAATTTTGCTGTGAGTAGTGTAGGCTATTCTGACATGTAATTTTTTCTTGATGAAATTGAATAACATAAATAAGCAAGTTTCGAATAGGCTGGGCTAATATATGATAGGACCTGTAATATTATTAAAGGTGGTCCTTTATAAACAGAACTACTCTCTAAACAGTATTTATTGCATTGCATTTCTGGCTCCGGGGCTACTCTTATCTTTGTTTCTATTTTGATCATACCTCAGTGGGGATAAGGTCTGGGTTGTCACTGATGCTGACAGACAGTGCAATTCCACTTGTAATTCCTATAGTCATTTGCCATTTCAAATTCCTGGAGCAGTTTAAAATCCTCCTGCTGCTTCTGGAGTTCATGGCTGGTGGAGAAAATGGTGACCAGACAGGTGTCTCAAGATCTTGTTTAATGGTGGGAACACAATACACTGTCAGTGGGTTGTTTGAACAACCAGAATATCTACATTTGTGATTTAACTTGGATCTGTCCACACTCTGCTGCAGAATTCAGGAATTTGTTGGGGTTTTTTATAAACTGTAGGAGTGATCAGTGAGCTTTATCTGAGCTCGATTTCTCAAGGAATTTCTTAGAAGTTTTTGTTGTCCAGAGAAGAATTTGCTTTCCAAACCAGTTTAAAATCCTTTGCCTTCTCATTTTCTCAGTGCCTTTCCTCTTTGACAACCTGGTCGGGTGAGTTCAAGCAGGGGTCAGCCCTTGTGTTGCCTCTCAAGTGTTGCTAGATGGGAAGTCATCCGAAGGTGTTGCATTCTTCTCCACTCACAGGAACCAGCCCTTTGTTAAATTAATGTTTTATATTCACTTACATTCAGCACTTATAATACTTTTGCCTTATTGCAAAATGCCTCTTGAATCTATGTCTATATCTACTGCTTCTTACGAGCACTGTCAAACCTTGCTATTGCAGTTTAGGTTTTTAGCTCCAGGTTTCCATTCTGTCCCAAGAGCTTTCTGCCTCCCAGCAATGTTAGCAGAAGAAAACATTGTTTTACCTCAAATACTCTGGGTTTAGAATTTCCCCTGACTCTCTTGTAATTCTGGTAATCTGTGGCAGAGTAGGAGGGTGCTAATTTCCACAGCACAGTTTGCTAGAATTATCTGTTAATCCCAAAATGTCAGAAGCCTTGTCCAGGATAAAAAAAAAAAAAAAAAGTCTGTGGTCTGTTTCAGATCTAACAGGCAGGCTGAATTCTCTACTGAGTGCTGTACTATTCTTTCTTGTAAAGAGCCCTGGAAACTATTTCAAAGTAAATAAACCAGCCTCCTTCTAAACTGTGACAACCTATATTTCATTTATGATCATCTTCTTTTGGCCATATCTGGTAACTGAGGCAATATTCAGGATCTTTGTCCATCAGAAAGCACATCCTTTGTCAGTGTTCCTTTAATGGTGTAAGCCTTGTGTAAGGTACAACTGCCCCAGCTGGGCTGGGGGCATGGACTGGAGTAGAAGGCAGAACATCCTTCCAGAAATCACTTTTCAATTGCTGGAGTCTCCAAACACAGCTTATCTCTTGTTGGTGCCACCCTTAGCTGCAGAGATATCTTTTTGCCCCCTCAGATCTCTATGGCTGCTAAAATTCCAGCCTTGCTAGTCTATTTCCTTTATGCCTTGGCAAATGTTTTGCTAAATATGTTTAAATTAAGTTAACAAATTAATTATTGTCTGATTATTTCAGTTAGCAGTTTGTTTATTTGCTGTCTTGTCACAGAAAAGGTTAAATATATTTGTGTGGAGCTGGCAATTTATTTCTGACTTATCTTGGTGCAACATTTTAATTTCCCCTATCTGTGCTTCATGATCTTTTGATACCTCAAGGAGAAAAAATCCTGGTGGATTTTGTTTTGAGTTTTTCTTTTTTTCCCATTATTTTGGGGTTTCCTTATTTTTTCCTCCCTGTTTACCTCCCTGCTTTTTCTTTTTTCCCTTTCTTTATTCTTACAATTTTCTTTATTTTTGTTGTTAATATGCCTTTTCTTTTTCCTGCTCCAGAACTTGAAGGATGTCAGATTTTGTCAGAGGAGAAGAAAGAATGTTCTGTACTTGCCAGAGAAAAGTACCCAGCTACACTGTCCATCTCTGTGGCAGGCAGAAAAATTCCTGAATTGCTTTTTTTTTGAGCTTACCTGTGTTTAGTTGAGAACTGAGTGAATTCAAATCCCTTAACACAGAACCAGGTTATCTGATTTATGCAATAGTATTGCTCCATGTACTTCATAAGGCAATTTAGTATTGTGCCCTCCCAAATGGAATGCTAAAAAAAATATTTAAATTGATCATAAACCTGAGAAAGTGTTTTAGTAAGTGCTTAGCCAGCTCAGCTATTGCTTGTGATCCTTGCTTCATGCTACAGCTCAAATTTCATTAGAAGCTGCTTTTCATTCAAGTTAAATAATCCCTTAAAATCCTTATAAAATCAGAAGACACACATGCTTGAACTGTTTTTCTTCTACTAAAGCACACGTTGCACAAATGAAGCTGACTTTCAGATAATGATTTGCACAGTACTATATAATATAAATGCATCTGAAATTTATAGCACGCCACGAACTGTTTAATACTCAACAGTTAAACTGCTGTGTTTCCACAGCAAGCTGTAATAACTAAGGATTTAATACAGAATCTGATATCTGGACAGTTATTAACATTGTTTTCCTAGTATTTTACTGCCTGCTTGTAAACACTAGTTTATTGAAATGTACCTACATGGTCATATAAACTGTGAAAAAGACCACGTTGTTTTCTTTGCCAGGGAACTGCAGATGTAATGAAAAAGTCTGGACCTTGAACTTAAACATCCAATCCTATATACACAAAAAAAGTACATCCCTTCCTACCACACTGTTTTGACCTTCTATAGTTGTTCAGGCTTTTGACAAACAGCTAGAGGAAGTTGCTGCTCTGGAGATCTGGTTTGTTTGAGTTAGGTTTTTAAACTCTGTAATTCCCTTTAAAGAACTAGGGCTCCCTCCCTTCCCCCTTTATAATCTGTAAAAAGGAGGAAGGACACTTCAATGTACAGTGTTATTTTTACTGCTGGATCTTGTGCCAACAGAAATGCAAGACTTAATTTTATTAGACTGTAGACATTAAAAATACCATAAGAATCTCAGTAAATGGTTATGAGTCAATATATTCATGTTTCAAAGTAAGTATCTTCTCTGATCTTATTTAAGTATATTTTAAAACTTCTCCTTTCACTCTTTATCACCTCAGATAAAGATTTCAGGCAAGGCTTTAGCAGCTGTACAAAACAAAACCAACCAAACAAAAAACCATAGATAGGAAAACTGTTGCCTAGGTGTTGAAGCCAGTGAAGTGTAATACTGACTGGCACAAGAAATCACAGGCCATCCAATAGATTCAAAAATTAGGGGAGGATGTTAAGGACTTACCTCCATTTACCTAATTGACCAAAGCCTAGCTGAATTTTCAGAGTCAATCCATATCATCCTCCACAATCCTGGGGCTTGTTTTTGGGAAAGAAATCTACCTTGCTCATCGGGAAGGGGAAAAGTGAAGAGAATTAGCAGCTGTTTTGGTAGGGAGGATGTCATAACTTAAGCTGCCAGCTCAGCAGGGTAAAGTCCAGAATCTGTATAAGTAAAAGTAGCTTTCGTGTGTTTTTTGTACAGACCTTCACTTTCTAAGGTTAAACCTATATTTCCAGACCTAAAGTCTACAACAGCTTCCTCTGTAATCCATGGCACGTGTTTCCCTGCTCTCTAGCCAGTATTTTTTGGCTAGATCAGATGCTTCAGAGCCCCTTTATGGGTGTTTTTCTCACTTTGTTCACAAAGGTAAGTACCTGGCAAATAGAGTCAGGTCCTTACCTGGTGAAAGATCCTTCCTTGCTGCTTCTTCTCTATAAAATTTGCTCTAATAGGAGAAATTTCTAGTTAAATTAGGTCTCCAACTAACCTCAAACACTGCACAGCTGCTTCATATATATATATGTTAGAATTTTAGATGCCTGACAACCTATTTGGGGTTTTAGATGCAGACATAAGCATATCACAGGTATGGCAGAGAAGGCATCATGCATCTCTGGTCCCTTCTGAAAAGTTCAGACACACAAAAGTACTGTTAGTATTTTGAATAAATTGAACCTTGGAGAGAAAAAAAGGAGCAAAACATAGGAGTAAAAAGCAGAACATTACCTTAATAAAAGAGAAAGTTGGAAGACCTACTAGGCTTCTCATTATTTTCATAGACTTCCCACACCAAACATCACGTGGTGGTCTGTTTTTGTTTGTTTGTGTGCATGCTAATGTCTTTTAGATGGAAAGGAAATTCCAAACAATTCTTACTGGTCCTATTTTTTTTTTTTTTAATTCTTCTACTTGCTCAAAATATACATTCCAATATTAGAAAATAGATGTAAAAAAGAACAAAGAATTACCTGTGGAAGAAGAGTATTTTATTTTTAGCATTATGGAACTTAGCTATTCTTTAAAATGGCAAATTTTTTTTCATTTTAGTATGAGTAGGTATTTTCTACATTTACAGTTGGAATAGATAGTTCCTTTGCTGTCTATTTTACTACTAGGTTTGATTCATCCACTTGTACATGAAAAGAGTGAGCACAGAATGATTCTCTGATTCAGGCTGTGGCCTTTTTTAAGTCTGGTGAGTGTATCTATCACTTATTCTGAGTTTATATTAAATACAGATACCAGAGGAACTGTAGCTAAAAGACTAAAAATGATGCAACAAAGACACAGAGCACTACATTCACTAGTCAATAGCCCTGTTTGCCTTTTACCCTTTAGAATGACATTTTAAAAGTCCTAACAAGGTCTAAAAGGGCTTCAGTAATTCTGTTTGGTTGGGTTTTTTTTTTTTGAGTAAA
>VXBC01001537.1:51747-72177 GCA_013399945.1 Ploceus nigricollis | reverse complement strand
TCAGCTGATCTCCAGCACTGCAATTCATTTCCTTTCACTCTCAGATGCCCATTCTGTAAATATACAGCCAAAACCTTATTGGTTTTTTTTTTGAAAAGTCTGCTCTTGCTCCAACAGAATTGCAAGAACAGTGGCCAAAGTTTTGATAGCTCTATCACATCTTTTAACACAGAGTTGAATTTTGCAAACTTTGGTTTTGCCAGCTTTAGGCATGATTAAATGCCCATGCCATTTTAAAATGGCTGAACTAGGACTTAGATGAATGTAGCCTAATACCTGAGATGTGTTTTTTGACATTCTAGATTGAGGATAAGTAAATTCTGTGCTTTTAGTAGGCTGGTTTGATGTCATCATCTGGCATAAATGGGCTAATCTGTATCTCTAAATTAACATTCCAGGTATGCTGGTGTTTTCTTCTGCACACATATATTTGAGGCAGAAAAGTACTGGTAGGGATTTCATTAACATAAATGACAATGACACATGAAGAATTAGAGCCTGCTGTGAAGGTAAAGACAGTACTGCAGGGAGAAATCTTTTTCTAACTACCTGTATAGGATTAATGTTTAAAAACCTACCATAATTATCCTCTCTGTGAACTTGTTTTTCAGATCAGCATCTTATTTTAAAATATACAGGCATGCATAAAAAATAAATCCAAGTAAAATATGCAAAATATGTATTATTATGGCTCATTAGTGCTTGATGCTCATTCTAAATACAGAAGTTGCCATCACCCTGCTTCTGAGATCCAAAAGGAGTTTGGGCAGGAAAGAGAGAAAGTAGGAACAGAGCAGTCTGTGAAAGACTCAGCATCTCCTTGATCACTCCTGTGGACCATCATTTACACTTCAAACCTGAGAGCTTAAAACCTTAACACATAAAAAAATCTGTGCTTCGTGCTGCTTCACCACGGGTGCAAAATTTGCACATCCCCCAAGACAGTCGGGGTCAGATCACACCACTTGTTCCTGAGCTGTCCATTTGAAACACTCCAATCCTGTATGGAAATGGTATATTCTTGCTCTGTGCAGTGTCCATGATCACCTGTGCTCACCAGAAATGGCAAAGTGGCCACAGCAGGCTGCCCTTTGTTCAAGCGGCTGCCCTTGTATCATTTCCTATTGCTGATTCTCAGCTTTAGCCTTGAGCCTTGTCACCAGGTACAAAGGAAACCAGCGTATTTCTTGACTGACAAATTCATCTGTAGCTGTTAGGGAGTAAAATGATGGTAACTAGCAAAAGAAGATATTTAAAACTACTGTAGCACATGTGCTGATATGAAAAAGTTACTTGCAGTTTATTCTTTCTAGCCTAGTTGTTGTTTTGAAAGCTCTTGCAATTATTACAAATGGTGCAGCACTAATGTTTTTTGTTTTACGACCAAGACTTTTCTTGACTTTGCTATTGTGTCTAAAAACAAGTTGGATCTTGCTGGCTGTTGATTTCTTCACTGTCAAGAAAGTCTCACCTTCAAGAGAGAAGGTTAAACTTTGCATAGGTACATATATATAAATTTTGGGTGGAGGAATATAAACCTTTAACAGAGCATTCCTCAGTCTACTAAGGAAAAAATGTGTGAAAACAGACCCCCAAAAAATTATGAAATCCTTATTCACCTATGCTAGCATGGATTTCTGAGTTATCTTGGAAGCATATGACAGAAGAAGTGTTTTATTTGCATTGAGCATAACCAAATGAATTAATATATGAAATAAAAATGATACATAAGTCCAGCCCAATCAAGCCACAAAAGTAGACCTGAGTTTTATGCATCTGCACTTTTTATTTTATTTTTCTTGTTGCCATTTTCAAGATGAAAAAAATGTTGTACGATGCAAAATTAATTATCCCCGTATACTTAGCTGCATTAGCACTCCTAAAGGTGCCTCTCTGAATAGAAATATAATAAATTATCAAGGCAACACTGTGTGCTTGAGCTACCTATTTTCTAATAATCTACAAAATAATTCAGTAAAATAAATATTATTAAGTATTTCGATATCTCTAGTATATTTATTACATTATACATTTTTTCCAGACTGTTCCTCTTGTCTTTTGGCTTAATATTTTCTTGAAGGTTGAAAGGACAAGAAAAACCATACTGTAAATCTGTTGGCTCTTACTTGATAAATTATAAAAAACTTTTGATCTTTTGATCTTGAAACAACATAACCTAAAAGCCTTTTCCTTTTGGCTGGAATCCCAGACTCCAAATGTCATTCAAAGGATACATTTTCATGATAAACTATTTGATACTCTACATCCTTGTATAAATTTGTAATTTTTATATTTTGTTTGTTATATTGATGCTTACCATGAGCTTTCTTATATTCAACTTCAATTATTTAATTAGGGCTACATAAGATTGGTTATTTTAAATAAAAGTTTTTTTCCAAAAAGTGAATAGCAGAACTTAGAGAAGATGAAATTTAAAGTGGAAATTAATCTTTCTCAATTGTTAGATGAAACACGTTTTAATTTTGAATTAAACATGTGCTACTATACTACATTTGAGAAGAGAGATGGATATTTGAGAGAAAGAAGGGAAGAACAGTTAGGAATTAGTATTAGAAAAACTATCTTGCTCAAGATTACTTGAGTAGAGATACATATCTGAAAATCAGATTGTCATTTCTTTTTCTCTTTATGGCTTATTATCCACATCTAATTCCCTTTTTTAACACAAATTTTACAGTTGGAGGCAAATCAAATTTATTTTGCAATAGTGGAACACATATTGTGGATAAATAGTGAAGATACATAGTAGTGTATATATATAAAAAAGTATTAAATCCTTGTCATCCAAGGATTACATGTAAGTCAAGAAGATATTTGACTTCAGTAACTTTAATTCAATTGGAAGAGTAGGAAATTGATTTACTACAAATTATTGTAATATTACTGCATAATACAGTTTTGCAAAATTATCATGAAAATTTACTGGTATGGATGCAATTATTTATTTCTTTGCTTTTTTTCCCTCAGTAATCAGTCATGGTGGTGAATCAATAATTCTTTTTTTCACTGCATTGCATAATATTATTCGTTTCAGCAAGTTGAATGAGCAAAAATTTGCTAAACTGCTAGATTATAAATACATATTTCCATATACTGGTCTTTTGTAAATAAACTGTGTGTTCCAGCTCTGTAGCTTTCTTGTGTGTTGGGAATGTAATCAACATTGAAATTGAAATAGAATGCAGGAAGGTTACATAAAATGACAATTGTAAATGGCACGAACTTTTTTTGTTTGTTTATTTTTTTAATTTTAGGAACCCTATAGGCATAAGATTAATATTAACTATGTGACAGGGCATGTAACACTTGCTGGGTTTATATTGTAGGGAAATATCTTTAGCTCTTTAATAACAGATTTGTAGCATTTTTCTCATGAATTAAATTATGATATTTAAGCTCCAGGTCCTATCAGTGGTGCAGTGCTAATGATTCACTCATCTCTTTCTATGTATGCTTGCACAGGAGGGGTGAGACTAACAGGTGGCTCTGGATTTCTTCAAGGCAAGGACTGACAATGATTTCAGTTTGAATTGGGAACATTAACCTATCTCTTTTCCCATTGTTGTATTTGTTTGGATATTGGCCTCATGATTCAAGCTGGGTGTCAAAGCAGTGGTGTTTTGCAGAAGATTTTGGGTTCTGTACTGAATACAGCACAATTTGAAATGGAGGAAGTTTCTGGCTATGAAACCCAGCCCAGCCCTCACCAAGAGCTTCTGTGCACTTGAATGATTCAGCTCTGTGATGTCCTGGACCTGGAGTTGCACTGCAAAGAATCAGAAACCTAGAAAATTAGATCTCTATTCATTCCTTCTGTGCCTTTATCCAGTAATAATGACATTACTACATGATTGAAAGAATTCTGTATCTCACCAAAATTAACATGAAAATCCAGTTTAATGCCAAACAATTTTTTTTTAATTAATTCATCATTCTATAGTGTAGAGGTGGTTGAGATGCTGGAGAGGGATTTTATTATGGGAAGATCCCTGTCAGTGACAGGACATTGAGGTGGGTGAGAAACTTCTGGTTTCTTAAGAGAGAGAAGACTGAAAGTAGGAAAACTGAGCTGGAGGAAACAGAGGGCAATTTTCAACAAATACTTAGTGGTCCTGGAGTTCATGAGAATGTTCAGAGTTGTTGAAATTAATAATGAAAATCGAATCACTGTAAGTAATATACTCTATAAGGCAACAAGCTAGTTTTGCTATTAAAGAGGAGGAGAAAGAAAAGCAACAAAACCAACTTGTTATTTTCACAAACAGAAAATGTTTTTGTTGTGGAATAAAAGTCAATGACTGAGAAAATAATGAAGGCATTTATATGAGAGTTTATGACAGCAGTTTCATCTGACAAAGCGTGGAATATTTTTCCATATTCAGGTGGGTGATGCCAGAACTGAAGGTTAACTTTTGACCAGGGATATACTGTACAATTTTCTTTTTAGTATCATTGATTTAAATATATTAATTGAGCTATGCAAGAGTGGGAAGCAGATAAACTATCATTAGCATCATTCTAGTAACACCAGCTGCAGTGAATGCCTAGCAGGTTTATACTTAGCAGAGGAAAGTAAATGTAGCTGCGCTGAGATTTGAAGATCTATTAACAGCTTGTCCAGTGGCTGAGATTAGAGCAGTCTCCCGTCAGTTGGTATGCTTCACTCACAAAGTGTTCTGCTTAGCATTAAGATAATCACTGTTTATGAAAAGACAAAAATCAAAAATATATATAATAAATCAGACTGCCCCATAGGATACTAGGTCCATGTCTGGTCATATATAGAATTTATTACTTCCTTCCTCAACACACAAGATTGAACTTTCAACAGATCTGGCATTTAAACTTAAAATTCAGAGTGTGTTGTTGCCAAATAGTCTTTTGCTGCTGTGGAAAGCATTTCAGCTCATGATGCAAAAGGTAAAACCTCTTCTAAATTTCCCACAAAACAAACAAACAAAAAGGTACATTTCCCAGAATTTGCAGCCAGGGTAGAACACCTATGTATTTTTCAGCGTGAATCAATGTACACATGAGTTACTAATGTAATTTCAGCCATTCTAATACCACTTCTTGTTGCATTTTGAGCCTTTTGGGGTTAGTTTCTTTTAGGTTTTGGTCACCACTTACAGCATTGAGTGATTCTGGGTAAGCTCTCTGTTTTACTGCTCCCATCTGGAGGCTGCAGGACAGTGTCACTGTCCCTTCACTTATGAACAATTGTGTAGCTCAGAGTGGAGCATGATCTGGTTTTCATCCCAGCTTTATGAGTGAGAGTTGCTCTGGACTAGAATACAGGTGAGTGCCACTGATTAGGAGCTGAGTTGAGCAGTGCAAAACTGACTGAAATATTTGCAGGTCCTGACCTGATGAAAATCTGAGGCCAAGATGTGCAGAAATCAAGCATTCAGAAAAATATTTGAAGTATATGCTCAAACACAAGTGATTTCTTTATGATTGAATGCCTGCTTAATGTGCTTCCCTCAATATCAGCTTTGAGTTTCACTGATATAGAAAGAAACTGAAGGTGTTAATTGCTTTGTATGATTTTACCAGTTGTGTTGCAGAATTTGTGGATATTTTCTCACAGGAAAGTAAAAAACAATCTTCCTGGATGTTTCTTCAGCTGCAGTAGAAGCAGACTGAGCTTGAGCTTTTCAAGGGCTGTTATTAAACAGGTATTGACTTCTCTGATTCAGAGAGTGATATTTATATACCTGGTAGAAAAAATATAAGTTCCAGCTTTGACTCCATTGGATAGTGGAACCAGAGGTTAAATATAGTCACAGTGGTAAAGAAATTCAATTAACTCTGATATCAGTCAACACATGGTAATTCATTAGAAATCTGCTCTAAGAAATGTGTTCTAATCCCTTTTCTCACATGGATCAGCTGCAGTGGTTCTGAAGAATGCTGTGACAACTAAATCAGTTTTAAGAATCCTACTTGTCAAGCAAAACACCTTTTAAACACATAACAGAGATGGACATAAATTAAATTATCATCTCAGCTACTTCATAAGACTGGGGTAATACATACTGGTTTCAGGCATATTTATTTCCACAAAGAAAAACAATTGGATGCTTCTTTCACTGCAGTCTTAGTAACTTTCTGGACCCTGTCCTATGCTTAATTGACTGATTGCTATTATTGGAACAGGACACTGAGTACATCATGTAGCACTTTTCTGTTTCACTTCTCTAGAGGCCTATGGAAATTAAAAATTATTTAGCACAAAAATGCTATTATCTCTGAAAAGAACAAAGAAAAATGTATTAGTAATGTAATTAATGTAATCTATGCATTAGTTCTGGGTATAATCTTGAGAAATTCTATAGAGTAAGAAGAGGAAAGAGGTAAGTTATACATTTAGTGTAGAATTTAGATGAAACTGACTTGGCTTCCTGTTTACATTATATAGGTGAAATTGGAAAAGAAGATTGTTCAGTTCCTTTTGCTGTTTCAGGATATAAGTAAAATATCTTGTCCCTGGATTTTGAGAGTTTGAGGTGTTGTAAACTTCAGGCTTCATTTTCAAGCATGATGGAAACTCTGTCAGCTGTTCCAGCAGATACACATCACCACACACACATATCTGGGCTAGCAGAACATTTTTGAGAAGAGTTGATGCTTAATTGGAGTTATTATGGAGCTGTTGAATCTTTGGATCACAAAAATTTCCTTTAAAGCAGAGCGAGCTGGAAATCTTAATAGGAATAAAAGATGTTGCAATAATTATAGTCCTTCTTGTATCTCTGAAAGTCCAATAAGAGCTGTCTTCATCAAACCTCATAGTCCTAACTATTAAAAGTGATATTAATAAGAAACATATCTAATAATATATAAATTTTATATTTCTGGCCATGTCATATATTTCCCACCCTTCCAGGAAAACCTGGTACAGAGGAATAATGAGATAAAAAGTGTAAATGCCACGTTCAATCTCTGATGGACACAGGAATAGAAAAATCTTCTCTCATCTCTATAAAAGTGAGTGGAGTTGCTTGTTCTCCAGTGGTAAATTTGACATTGAAAACACTGCTGAAACAAGTGTATTGTGCCTTGAAAAATGACTCAGCTTTACCTACAAGTAATTTTTCATCTACTTCAGTCACCAGTTCATTTTTGTTTGGTCATAGGATTAAGGCAGAAATATGAAAGTAAGATTGTTGCTCTGATCATTCTTCAGCTGTTTTCTATCTCATTTTCTGAGCATTTTGCACATGGGCTGGATGGGTGCAGCTGGGCACTGTGGTCAGTGTGTCTGTGCCCAGGCTGAGGCTGGTGAGGAGTGGTGTCCCTCAGGGCTCCTTGATGTCCTTATCAATGGCACAATGATATCCAGTGCACGCTCAGCAGGATTGCAGGTGACCCCAAGCTGAGAAGTGCAGTTGGCACAAGAGAGGGAAGGGATTTCATGGTTTCCCATGTGCAGGGCATTACCAGTAGCAAAGCTCTGGTAGATACAAAGCTCCACAGCTCCACGTCCCCGGCCATGGCCAGGGACAAGGCTGAGCATGTATCACTGAATACATTTGCTGAATACATTACTGAATACACATTTACCTGACCATCTGGACTGGAGAATTTGTACCACAGCACTGAGTACCCACGCAGTCCAAACCCAAAGATTTACCGTGCTTTGCAAAGCTAATTTTGGAAAAATTAATATGGGCGCTAGAAATTATTACGTGAATTATTTGAGCCATGAATACGGGACCCAACACTTTTCTGTTGCACCACTGAATCTGCAGAAAGGAAACAAGCAAAAGGCAGTGGGAGAATGTGCTCCAGAGCTGACATTGATCATGCTGAAAAACTACAGGCTTCACCTCCATCACATCTCAGAGCAGCCTCTTCTTGTTGTGGTCATCTATAGATATTGGACAACATCAACATTCAGGAAAACAAATGTAGTGAGATTGATTTTTAATGTGATGATTTTCTGTATTGTGGATTTTTGTTGTTGTTGTTGTCTCATCACCTGTGAACTGTCTGGGGTGTATATGATAAGGCTGCACAGGCTCGCATTTTGGAAAGAGAGTAGAAAGTCTCTATTAAGACTGTCAGTTGCAAAATAAAATTCCTGTAAAAACATTATTGAAAATAGCTAAACTTTATGATATAAAATCTAAGTGATTTTTCCATTAGAAAAGGGTAGAAAATTGACAAGACAGATCTAACTGGCAAGGTTAGAACATAGTTAAGGAGGCTTTCCTCATTAAAATAAAATAACAACAACAAAAATCCTGCAAATTAACCAGCATAAATGATTTCTGGAACCTCTTTTCTCTGCTGGCAGATGATAGTGATTATACTAATTATAGTTATATTTTCTGCAGAAGTTTACGAATAATGCATGGAATTAAAATATTGTTTCAGGTTTTGTTTGTCAGATGTTAAAATTACAGAGACAAAGACTTTATGTGAACTTTTTGAGAGCAGTAATCTCAGGAAATGGGCAATCCAAGTTCAGCATTGTTTTGGCATTACATCCCCTTCGCAGTAAAATGCTGAACAGATGTATCTGATAGCAGTTGTAACCTATTCAGAAGGAAGCCTGCCAGTGCTAACCTACCACTGGTAGAAAGCAATAAAATGTCTCTGGAACCTGTTCACTACATATGGTTTGCCCGAGGTTACTGTCTTGCCTTTCTTACAATGTTACCCAATAAATCACAGAAAATATGGATTCATTTTGAACTTAAATGAAATAAGACAGGGGAAAAAAACCCCAAAAAAACCAAAAAACCAAAGAGCAGACTGTGAAGACTGTTGGATATTTTCCTTTCAGACATGAAATCAGCTATTTATAAGACTAAACTGTTTTAAAAATACCTAAAATAGTGCCACTAAAATGTTTCTATTCCTGCTTAATATACTTATTTTCCTTTCAGAGAGAAATGCTATTGCAACCTACACTTATACAACATCTGTTGTGTTAATTATCAATATATTACTAAGCCCTCAATTTCCTCACTCAAACATAATTCTTTGAAACATTACGAGAAACAATGGATTTAGGAGTATATCACTTGGGGATTTGATGTACTGTTCAACTTAGATTCCTTCATTCTGGCCAGATGGAGTTCATAAGAAGTTGTGGGGGAGGAAGCCTCTAAACTATTGCCAAAAAATCTTTACTGCACATGCAAGATTTGCAAAAATGGTGAAAGAGCAGGTTATCCAACCAACCAGCAGCCTGTAGGGAGAAGAAGTATAGGTTTTACATATAAATCAGTTATGGCCTTAATGTAAAATCAAAGGCAACTCTCTTTCAGGCTGGAGAAAGCCTGTTCTCATACACTGCAGCTGCTATTTGAAATGAGCCATTTGCTTAATCTGTGCCCATATCAGTTTCCACAAGGGTAGTACTTGAAACAGATAAAGAGTTGGAGTTTTCCTATGATATGTATCAAAGAAAGAGACTTAGAAAGATGAAACCAGGAAGAGATAAGCAGTCAAAAATTCTGCATGTTCGATTTTAAATTACTTACATTTGGATGGGGGAAAAAAAAGTATATTTTCAGTTACCTAAGGTGGGATTTGTATCATCTGCATCTGAGCCTGACAAGTTGACCTGCCTTTAAGACAAAAGAGAAGAGCTGCCACCTTTAGTAAGCCAGCTAAGTCGTTTTGATGATTTCCGTGCATGAGGAGAGCTGCTAATGTTTCTGTTTTTCCACTGATGCTCCAGGCAGCCCAAGAGGCAGGTTCAGTTTACACTGGCCAGTATCATCCTTCCCCTATGGCCACGGGTATGTCGTGGTACAGAGTTTACACTGTGAGCACAAACGAGCTGACAGACAGTGCGCTTCATTGTTCTCTTAATTTATTTCTGCATTTACTCTGCTCGTGATCCTCTTCTGAGAGTTTAAATTGTCCTAGAATTCAGCAGCCAGGAGCCAGGCCCAGGCCAAATGGCATGTATGTTCATTTGGGTAATGAGGTGATTTACAGAGAGACTCATCTTTGGCTCTAGGTGTGCTCGGGGTAGGTAAACTCTGGACCATCTTGTTAAACTTGCCTGCTTATTAGACACACCTTGTGTGGAGGAGTCCTTTGGATGTGCAGAGATTTGATATGAATGTATTTGCCTTAAGGTCAAAGAGATTTTTTTTCCCTCAGGAAATATATTAATTTATTACACTGTATCATATGTAGTAGGACACTGTTTAAAATATGTATAACATTCTTTAGGCATTCAGAAAATGTTTATTTAAAAAGGATTGACTATCTAAATAAATTTAGAGAAAATATGAATTTATCAAATGCTGTAATTAAGGTTCCTTTGCTTTTCTTGGCAGTTCTTCCCAAGGAACAAGATTTTTGCTCTTTTGGAACAATGGGCCTCATTCCTAGGAGTCATAAATCAAGCCAAAGTAGCCTGAGGGATTTATACCAGAGAATGTTCTGCACCACCAGGTAAAATGATTCCCAAAGGAAGATTCTTGGTGTAATTCCAATGAATTCACTGAATAAATGTGTCCCCTTAATCATATGTGAAATAATCCTGCTTCCTCATATGCGATGTCACTGGCTTGCAGAAAGAGATTTCTAATATGCTATTTCCTATCTATTCACTGGCTGAATTAAAGCTAATAACATCCCTTCAGCTGATCTCCTTCTCTTACACAGGCAATATCATTACCTTCTCACTCTATACTACTTTTGAAATGGAAAGTAAATATTTTGACAGTAAATAAAGATTAGGTTGCCTCAGTACGCTTAAAATCTTTATGAGATTTTATTAGAAAGTATATATACCTCTAGCGAAGAGTTGTAAATGCAGTCTGTAGTGTAGCTCAACAAAGTTATGTTCTTTATCTTTAAAATTATCATTTCTGTGTGTTAACCTCATATCTACAAAGAGAGGGGAAAACCACAAGCCTTTGGAACAAAATAGGATGTTAAGATGTATGTTAGCAATTAATTTGGTCTTGCTTTTTCTAGTTCTCTGAAGGAAATAGAAGATATTATAAACACATTCTTGAATTTTTGTAGTACTTGAAACTGCTGAGGTAGTTTAGAAACATGTTTCTACTACTCCTGCAGCTTTGAATTGTGGCAACAGTAATAATTTTTTCTTGAAAGTTACGATTTTATTTATACAAGAAACTGAGGCCCAAGCAGAGCATTTACTGTCATGTGTCAAACTCCACAGAGACATTTACTATCACCTATTTGCCCTGCATTAAAAAATAAAATTATAATATGAGGCAGATCTACAGATACAATAAATAACAATTATGATAAAGAAAAACGATTTCTCCAAGAAAAATAGATTTTGCTGCTTTCTCCTAGAGATTTATTTTGATCACGTGTAGTTCGTAAATGAAAGACCTGTGTTTGAAAAGAGAAAATGTTTGCTTGCACAATTTAGTAGGAAATTAAGATTTACTGCTAACTTTCATTTGAAGAAAACACGTGGTAAAGTTTAATTGCAAGACATGGGCAACTTAAAACTCGTGCAGGTTTTTTTCAAAACTATTTTCAAAAGGTTCTGATTTTACTGTTGATTCTCATTTCAATTAAAGGGTAATATAAAATTAAACTCACCCAATGTTTAAGGAACATGGAGGTTGTGACACAAACTGACAACAGACAGGAAATTCAAAGTTAAGGCTATAACTCTGGCTTTAAGTCATGTAATGGAAAAACACAGAGCATTATAGATAAAGTGTGAGCCTTGGCTTTCAATTTCCTGGCTTTTGTCAGTTTATGTCACAACGTTAATTATGTTTAACATAACTTTTCGATTTAATTTCCTTGTCTGTTTTCCTGTAACTTCTTCTTGTTGCTGTTCTTGTTACAGGGGAAAATAAATTTCATTACAACTCAGAAGGTGCATGTTATTTACCAGAATGATATCTCATGGTTTTTTTTTTCCGTAAGTTATGCTGGTTTTGACTGGCAATGAGTTACTTTTCCACACAGTGGCTGGTATGGGGCTGTGTTTTTAAATTTGTGCTGGAAGCACAAATTGATAACACAGGGATGTTTTATTTTTTGCTGAGCAGAGCTTGCACAGTCAAGGCCTTTTCTGCCTTTTAAGCCATCCACCAGTGAATGGACAGGGGGTGCACGAAGAGTTTGGAGGGACAGAGTCAGGACAGCTGACCCCAACAGGCCCAAGGAATATCCCATACCAGGCTCAGCAATAAAAAAAAGTCAGGAAGAAGGAGGAGGGGATGCTGGCAGGAATGGCACCTGCCTTTCAAAAGTCACTCTTCTGTGTGATGGAGCCCCACTTTCCTGGGGATGACTGAACCCCTCCTTGCTGGTGGGAAGCGGTGAATGACTCCTTTGCTTTGCTCACTTGCCTGTTCAGCTTTTGCTTTACCTATTAACTTGTCGTTGTATCAACCCATGAGATTTCTGACTTCCAGACACCCAATTCCCTCCCCCATCCCTCTGTGGGGAAGGGAGCATCTGCATGGGACTGAGCTGCCACAAAAAACCCACAACATTTTTCTCAAAGCCATGAGGCATAACTTGGAAAGCCTATTTTTATATATCTTATTATTGCTAATTTAGAATTGTTATGATGAATTTGTTTTACCTACCTATAGAAGATAGAGGTCTACGTATTTTTACCAAATCCATTTGCATAATAAAAAAATGGCACTAAAACTATTTGAGTAGTACACAAATTTGCAACCTACCACAATTTTAAGGCCATAATAGGTATGCTAGATCAAGAAAATGATAGTTTCTTAGGTGTTATGGCAGTTTCTTAGGTGTTATGACAGTTTATAATGAGTGAGCCATGCTCTGCAACATAGAATTTAAGGGTTCCAGCCAACACAGTTCTCATTACAAAAGACAGAAAATTGTACCAAGAGAGGAGTCTGGCCTTGCAGTATGTGCTGCAGTCCCTGTGCATGTTGATGTTGAATGTACAGAAGCAAATTGTTGTGTTGTGAATTGGTATGATTAGGGGAAAATACTTCCACACTGCTGACATAATTCCATCTTGTATGGTGTTAATTTCTCTGTTAATTTCCATATTTCAATGGGAAAAAGAACGATTAATTTTAGAGTGCTTTTCATTACCAAAAAAATAGATGTGCTTATTTATGTCTTGATTTAAATTATGCAGTACATAAGGGTATTTGATTAAGAGCAATTGATTTTTACCTGAAGAGGAAGTCCCTAGGTGCTGGGCATAAATCTAATCTCACTCTTTGAAGTGTTATATCTACCTTGGATCTGAAGTCTTGTATCACAATATCCTTGGAAACCTGAATGCAACACATTGACTTTCAAAGCACTTATTCCCAGTTGCAGGATCTTCAGGAGCTTATGTTTGGTGTGACTGATGAGAAGCCTTCAGATCTGAATTTTAACAGTGAAATTAGAATAGAAATCTTTTAGGTGTGTAAAAAAATTAATTTCCAAAAAAAAATTTGATAACAGCCTTTTGGTTTTTTTCAGTTCAGTATTTTATTACAACTGAATAGGACTTTTCTACTTTAGTTACTGAAGCTGGACAGGACAAGGTAGCATTCTTTGAGGAACAACAGATCTTGGATCGTGTGTCTTAGTTGGAGATTTTGCTTCCTGCTAAATATTCATGCCTGTTTTTGCTCTCCCTGTTCGAGATGAAAATTCATCGAGTCTCGGTGGCTTGCAAATAAGTTAAATGTATATGGCCAGCTTTTTCTCCACTAATACAGGTTTTTAAAATAACAGACAATTTCAGGTGCAATCTGTATGCACTGCAAAACTTAAAGCTGTGTTTTTGGTAGGTTGCAATCCCTTAAGCAGGCAAAAAATCCCTTCCAACTGTGTGCATAGGTTTCTTAGAAAATCAGGAACAAATATGTAAGAACAGTGAAAGTAAATTACTTAAAATGACTTTAGTTGGTCCAAGTTCGAATTTTTCCTCACACAGTTGGCAAAAAACCCCCATGGAATAAACTGTACTTGCAGATATTGGAAACAATCTGTTTCCTATAAGAGGTCAGCCAGCTCAATTAGTCTGTTTACTATTAAATACATTTCAGCATATATGTTTTTAATGGCTTAAGTCTTGCTGAGCTTCAAAAAAGTTTTGTCTGTCTTAAATTAGTGTTTGCTTTTTGATAATGCCTTGTGATTTTACTCAGCCTCAGTTTAGTGAAATAGTTTGGAGTGATACATGCAGGTTAAGATCCCCACTATATTCACTATTAGGACATGAACAAATGACCGCTTGAGTCAAAGGAAGTCTTTCTGTAGAACACATTGTGCTTTAGCCCACATCCTAAATTAATTTTTTGTGTGCTGTTTATCCCTACATTTCCCTACATGCATCAGTGTAACTTGATGTCACAGTTTTAGGCTGAGTTTTTTACTGGTTTATTGTTGTTTTACCTTTCCACATACATTGCCACTTAGATTAATTTCCTTGTGTCTGTAGCATTTTTATTTCTGATTGCCTTTTAAGTGGTCCCAGGAATATAAGATATTCATAAGAAAAGGCACGACTTTTATAGGGAATAAAAATTTGACTGTTAAGTTTATGTGGATGTATCATTACATAAAAAAAATTAAATTTTTCTTTTTTTTTAATAACTGATAATAAAGCTCTCTGATGAGCTGTTAAAGTACTGGTGTGGAAAACTACTTCTTAGTCACCACTATACAGTATTTTCTAGAGAGCTATTCACTGAAACAGCCATTTTTATACTTTATCTGCTCATTTTGAATGTTGCCTTTTTTTTCAGTAACCTCGGACCTATATGTTTAAAAATTAAACATTTCCCTATAAATGTTTTAGACTGTGATCTCACATGTTCTAGACTAAAATGCTTACTTTATTTTACAGTTTCTTTTTATTATCAAGATAGAGGCATGGCTCAGAAGAGGAAGCTGTGCCAGTTGACTGTTCTATTTTATGTCACCAGCCTTTCTCCTTATTAGTCTTTTAAAATTCCTTATTTACCACATGCAGCAGGACTGAGCTCCCGTAATAAAAGCTGCAGCTGTTTCTGCTTTTTTCTTTCTCCTTTTGCCTTCTGCTAGCTATGTCCCAAATACAGCCAACAATGGTCTGTCTACCCAGGGAACCAACATCAAAAGTCTCTTTTGTTTTAGTACATTCCTCCTTTGCTGCCCCAAGAGCAGCAGCTTTTATGGCATTTGTGGCACGTCAGCAGCAGTTGTGAGGAAGACTGTGGGCCATAATCTCTCATTAATTCTTCTGACCAGAAGCTCTCTGGGGTGGCTCCAGCCTCCAGTGCCAGCAGCACCAGCTGGCCCAGCATCCCTGTGGGAGGGTGTCTGCCCTTTTGCCACTTCTTTTATAGAGTTGCTGTTGGGCCAAGAGGTCCTGAGGAGTTCCAAGCTGTCCTGCTGCATTGACTGGAAGGAGAGAGAGATGTTGGCTCTCAATGGACATTTGGTGGCACAGAACCTTCCAGAGGTTCATGGAACCTTCCACAGGTTCACCCACCTGTGATTTGACACTGGGAGGACACCAGCCACTGGTGTCTGTTTGTAGACATGCTGCTGTTCATCAGGTTCTGGTTAGAATCCAAGAATTGTTACGGTTGAAAAAAACCTCCAAGATGACCAAGTCCAACCTTTGGCTGAGCACCAACACATGAGCTAAACCATAGCACCAAGCGCTACACTGAGTCTTTTCTCCAACACTTCCAGGGATAATGACTCCACCCCCTCCCTGGGCAGCCCGTTACAATTCTTGACTTGGTGGACTGCAGGTAAATTCCTGATATAAAGAAAAAAACCTGGGTTCAGTACTCAGGAGAGGCCACCCAGTGTTTGCTGTTCTTCTGTGTAGTGTTACCTGTTTTATTGTGACAACAAAAGGAACTTCTAAAACCTGCCTTCCCTTTGACAACCTAAGAATGAATTATTAAAACAACACTTTGTGAACCACATATTCTGTCTCACACGTATATTGTCTCAAGATGATCAGCCTTTTTGTATTGTGACATGAGAAGGAGAAGCTGCTTTGATTTTGGAGAAAATGCAAATTACCAGAAAAAAAAAAAAAAGAAGAAAAGAACAAGATGACACTCTCTTTGTTGTATAGGCAGGAGTTCCAAGAGACAAATTAAGCTGTTTTCTACTCATGCAACCTTGATGTGACCAATAAATGGCTTTGCCATCACACCCTCTGCTTGTGGTTTAACCCCAGACAACAACGAAGCACCACCCAACCACACGCTCCACATCAGTTTGGGGGAAAAAATCAAGAGGATAAAAGTGCAGAAACCCGTAGGCTGTTAGAAACAGTTTAATAGGGAAAAGGCTATGCAAAAGCAAAGCAAAACAAAGAATTCATTCACCAGTTCCCATGGGCAGATGGTAGTTCAGACATTCATCGTTGTATGCTGAGCATGATGCCACGTGCTATGGAACATCCCTTTGCTCAGTTTACACAATAAAATGTACTTCATCTACTGAAATGTCCAATTGTAGAGGGTAACTGAAACTGAGAAAATATTGCATTCTTGGTTGTGGAGAAATCAGGTGAAAACAAACTCCTGCTGACTTCAAAAATATTACTTATGATTCCCCACTGTGACAAATCCTGACTAGAAAAATCTTGTCTTGGTTGCTCTGCAGCCCAGTGACCTACTCCAGGCTGAAAATTTAAATTTTAACAGATAGATATTAGACAAAAACATTTGGTACCTTTTTTACATTAAAACGAAGAAAATGCTTTGCATTCTCTTATTTTGATTATTAATTTTGGTAGTGTTAGTAAAAGTATCACTTGTTACATTTTCAGGACTGTTCTAATGAAAACCACTAAGTATTTGCTTCAAGTAAAAAATTCTGTGCTGTATTACTGTTTTTAAATAGAAACCTGCATTTATGACATGTAGCAATGATGATGTATTCTTTTGTTTATTCCAGGCTTCAGAATCTGCCAATACCTGTGAGGCATTTGTTATCTCATAGCAATATCTCTCTTATCTGTCTTATTGTTTAATTTCACTATTGCCCAGCTGCATAACCTTGATCAGTCTAAACTGGTTGTGAAATTTCCCATATCCCTAATGGAGAGGGCTCCATTGAGGGATATTTAGGTGGTGTGCTCATTATTCAGTCTTACTAGAAGATTGGTAGCTAGAAACCAATCATATGAACACATGATGGTTAATAAATTAGTAAAAAAACTAGATTCATTTATTTTACCAATAAATTGGTAAAAAACTTAGATTCATAACCCCTGGTCTGTTTATATAATAAAATTTATTTCATTTACTGAAATGTCCAATTCTAGATAGAAGAAATACAGTACTGTATGTACACATTCAGCAAGAAACTTGCTCTTAAATGTAGATGTAAATCAGTGCATAAAGAAGCACCTGCAAGAGTTTATGTACTATTTTCTTTCACAGAGCTTTTTATAAAAAGCTCTGTAATGTTTTTTTATACTTAAAAAAGTTTTTATATAAAAAAGCTCTATTTATTATGTTTTTATATAAACATTCTTTGCAGATGTTCTTAGGTATAGATGTGATTTTAACATGAGGAGCACAATGGATTATTTTAGTGTTGTTTTAAGAAAAAGAAAAGGGTATGGGTAATATTTGATTATAAACATGGGTTTTTTTCACTTTGTAAGTTGCTCTTGCAATTTTATGGCACATTTTGAGGAAAAAATCTAGAATCTTTGCCAAAGTAAACCAGGCAATCTTTAATTTCACTGAACTTCCTTTATTTCAGAGGACTCAGACTCACTGTGGAGAAGACTGCATAATCTTTAGGAATAAAACATCACAAATTCACATTCACCACCTAGACTTGGGCTGGGATAAATTTATAATTGTGATTTTGCCTGCTAATTTTTATCACTAAAGCAATGAGTCAAAATCTGGTTCAATTCTAAAACTGGGTTATTTTGATTTGTGATAGTATTTATTGTTTGTATTTTTTCACTGGTGAGCATATTAAGCATTACAAACAAATTTAAAAAGTTCTTTCCTGCAGGCTTTAGTTTTCAGCATTAGTGCATTTGATGTCTTTTTCTTTGTGTATAAAATAAGTGTCATTGCAGTGAATCTCTCAGTAAATTTCTCTTAAATCTTTGTGCTTTTCCTTATGACATGGGATTTACAGTATGGGCCCACATTTTCCTTTTAAAAATGTAAAGTCAAAATGAAAGAACTTGAAAAAAGTTATCTAATGAAGGCATGTAATAATGCTTCTTTTTAGAATTATTTTTAAAAGTTACCTCCAGCCACTGCTATTTTCACAAGCACTACCAGTATGATTGCCTTGTTTGAAAATTGTTTTTTCAGTTTTCTAAGCAGCAGAGAACTGAAATTTGCAAAAGGGAAAGGGACTGCAGAGCAGTACTGTAATAAAGGATGGCAAGTAGCCCTACCACACGAAAGGGAAAGGATGTTAAACTTTTGCTTTGGCAAAAGTAAACACTTTGTATGTGGAGATAAGAATTCATTTTAAGTGCGATTAAAATCGTAAGAGATTGATCAAAAAAATTACAAACAGTTACTTTTAGTCCAGCTGAAATCATGCTAAAGCCTGCAGCCAAATTATCTGATTATTGCAGAAAAACCTCTTTGATAACAAAGTTTAAATTTTTATGCAAAAATTTGCTCATCCTCACCCTTTTCTTCTGCTGCTATGACCACCCTGGAACTCTCCTTCTGGCCCCAAAATTTCAGCCAGACAGGGCGCAACGGGTTTCAGCAAACACCACGGCACCCAGGCACATCTGGATGAGCTCTTGCGAGTCCTGTGGCCCTCTGCTGTCAGGAATAAAATAAAAAGTCTGGGTTCTTTCATTAGGAAGTGCAAAACATTGCAAATACTGGGCTACAAGAAGCCTTCAAATTCTCCTTTTTAATATTGACAGGCTGGAGGTCAGATGGCAGGCACTTGGTGTGCCGTTTCTAGAAGAGTTTCGGTTTAGAGAAAAAGGGAATTGTAATGAATTTTTGCTGATCCCTAACTGATATCCTTTCCCTCCTTTGAAAGCTCCCATTTCATTCATGTGTTTGGCACAGAAATCAATCTAGTAGAGATGCAGCAAGGCTCCATAATCAGCTATTACAGAAGAGATTGAGCCTGGCATCAGAGGAGAAGGGGAATTTCACTGTTGTGTACAATTTAATTGGAAACCCCAAGATGCTCAAATATTACTTGTCCAGCTCTAGTGCCCCTTTTTTCTCACCCTTCCTGTATTACATTCTAGCAGCCAATATGAAGTCACACAATGGGAAAAAAAAAATCAACTTCATGATTTAGCTCTTATTTCCTTCTACTTACATTTTTTTCCTTCTGGATTTTGATTAAACCAGCGCAGAATTTAACGAAGACAAAAGTGCCAACCATGTTTGCTTTTTCCCTCCCTCACGTTAATTATAACGTGTGTACGTTTGAAATTTCATTAGCAGTGAGTAGGTTTGATCTGCAGCCTGGTAACAACTTTTAGAATCCACAAGCTCAATTAAGAATCTGTGTTTTGTGTGAAAAGGTGTCTGTGTGTCACTCTTTCAAGCTTGACTACTGTAGCTGGAATTTTACAATAAGACCTTCCAAGCAGCAATGAGCACCAGCAACAATCCCAGACTGAAATTCTTTCTACTAATTGGTTCTTTATGTAAAAATGCAAAGATGAGTACTGATGACCACAGTATAACAATGTGTGGTTTTGAAACTCTCAGTGGTGTTTTGTACAACTGAAGTCAATGTTTAAGTGAGGGAGGAATGTACAACTATTCTCGTATGTAACTTTGTAGCTGGAAAAAACCACACTGGCTCATTTAATTCACCAGTTGATGATCACATCCAGAAAAATCTACCATAGCTGCTTGTTAGGAGAGCAGATTCATTTAATAATGGGTAATATTAGTTACTGGAAAGCCTGATGATGTTGAATGGCTGAAATCTTTATATAAGTACAATTTGAGAACAATTTCATGCATCTAATCCAAATATATAATTCAGACAATATGAGAAACAGGCCTGTGGAGTAAATTGTAGTGATCCCAAGAAATAAGATAATGGCCTCAATGGGACAATCTTTACTTACTGTATCCTTACTACTGATGAGTCAGCAAGGCTGGTATTTGGAAAAAAAAATAAGATTTTTTCTGACATTCAAGGCTCCAGAAAATTCAAGATAGTTTAACTGCTGTATTACATAATCAGTGAATTCCAAGTGAGATTGGTGCTACCCTGATCTTGAAATATTTTGTATTAGAAGCACACTGTGGGAAGAGATCCAAGGTACAAATTATCTTAGCCTGCATTTTTGTTTGCTACAAGAGAAAGTTTTTTTAAGCAGTAGGAATCCTGAAGGCTTGCAAGATTTCTCTTGTACACAGACATTTTTACAAGCACTGCGGTTATTCTTTTGGGGTTTTTGTTTGGTTGGTTTGTTGGGGGTTTTTTTTTGGGGGGTTTTTTGGTGTTGGTTTT
>VXBC01001537.1:4322-51638 GCA_013399945.1 Ploceus nigricollis | reverse complement strand
GAGCTGGGAAGACCAGTGTCACTCACATATTTGTATGAGTGACCAAATGTCTAGACCATAGAAAATTTCTGCAGCAGCAGATGACAGTCAAAGGCTTTCAGAAGCCACAAAGGAGAAGATAATTGTGCCAAATGAATCTTTGTAATGAATTTGGTTCTTTTGCTTTGCTCTCTCTCTCTTAAAATAATAAAAAAAAAAAAGGTAAATGCCTTTTCCAGTGACTGTTTTGGCACTATTACATCTTCTCTTCACCCCTTAGGAGAGCTTTTACCTTTAATTTTGGTGTATCCTGCTGTGGCCATGCTATTACTTAGCTATGACAAGAGTTTTAAAATTACAAACATGTGGGGCTGGGGTTGCTGCATTTTGCTTTAGCCTTTCAAAGTGGCTTGTTGATGTTAATATACAGCACCCCTGCTGCGCTATTTTTTCTTATTCTGACTTTCTTTTTTTGTTGCATTTTGCATGTGGAGCCTGAGTGATTAATATTTCATCAGTTCTTTAGTGCAGAATGTCACAAGGATGTGTTGCATTTGGCTTTTCTGGAGCTCTGTTGCCACTGAATTGTGACTAATAGGTGGAACTGGACCTCTAATGGTTTCATGGGAGCACCATCAAATAGAAACAAACAACTGTTTGCCACATCATTAATCTGTAAGAAGTTCATTAAATATTTTCATCTGCATTTTAAATGTTACCTTCTCTACAGTATGTCATAAATTATTCTGATAATGTATACCCCTGACTTAATTCAATGTTTAATGTAAAATTCAATGTAGAGTAGCACAGTTTCATTAGTAAAGTGGTCCATTGCAAAAAAGAGAGTTACAAAATTTTATGAAAAACAATGTTTATTGGTATATTTTGGCTAGAGATGACATAAGGAAATGCATTTCAAATTTTTGCAATTTTAAAACTCCTAAATAAAAAAAAGTATGTGTGTACACACATGTATGTACATAAATATCAGATGCTGGCAACACAACCACTTCATCTAGAAAATAGATTTGTTTTTGTAAGTTAAATTGGATGTAGGCTTTCATGTTTAGCACGAAATCATCTTGTGTTTGTATTAAAAGACATCAGGAAGAAACAACATATTTTTCCGTGATTTTTTTTTTTTTTTTTGCAAACACAGGATGATTATATGGTGGAGCAATTGCAATTTCATTTCTTTCTGAGATGAATGCATGGTTTACAGGTGTTGGTGTGTGATTCTTGACATCAGTTTTTCACATGCACATCAGATTGCAGACTTGGGGTAGCCTTGCAAAATAGTGACAATGGTCATAGTGGGTGGCAACCCAGGGAGAGACCAGAATGCCAGGATTACACAAGAAAAAACAGGACTTAAAAGGGAGTTATATAATCAGCTTAGCTAAATCTGAAAGAAACTCAGGCTGGAGGGCTCTTTGATTATATTTCTAGCAGATAACCTGTTTGAGTTGGAGTATAAGTGGATAATCCACATAAGTGCTCATATCAGAAGGCTTTGACTCTATGGAGTGATCTCAGTAGGACACAATTCTTCTACCAAAACCTCAGTGATCACATTACCAGCTTAAAAAACACAGTTAACACTGGCTTTTGAAGTTATACATAAAAAGAATTAATTGTCTGGTTTGCCCCTGTTTTGGTTAATTTTTGAATTGTTTTGTAGATCTTTCTGCTCATTATTTTCAAAACCTAAATAAGGAGTGTGTAACAGCAGACTTGTGCGCAGGCTTAGCTGGGGAAGACACACAGATAAACAAATGAAACTATTCTCATATAGAGTATTGAGCACAAATAAATGGAAGGGATGTAGTGTATCTTTTAGAAAAATAAAGAACATTGAAAAATGAAGAGCAAAAGATATTATGAGTCTCATCGCAGAACTTTAACTTGATA
This sequence comes from Ploceus nigricollis, assembly GCA_013399945.1. Taxonomy (NCBI): domain Eukaryota; kingdom Metazoa; phylum Chordata; class Aves; order Passeriformes; family Ploceidae; genus Ploceus; species Ploceus nigricollis. Next base: position 49,748 of record VXBC01001537.1, on the reverse strand, counting down.
CTAGTACAGGGATAAGGGTTCATTACAGGTTTTGCTCTGATCTATCAAACAGAATGAAGTAGATTCTTTTGATTATTATTTCACTGAAGCCATTTCTAGTGTAGATAAATTTTCTTCCAAAATTCTCATGGGAAAATGTGTTGTGGGAAATGAAGATCAGGTTGTGTCACTGGCCTTTAGGATCTGAAGGCAAGCAGAGCCCTGTCCCTGATGATTTTGGGAGATTATTGCATGGTTGCCCGGTGGTAAAGTCTCTTCTACTTCCCACTGCATCTACCTTTCATCATATACTGTACTTCTGGAGGGAAAACCCAGCATTCTGTGTTGACAGTTCACATTTGAATAATTTTCTTCTTTACAGGCTCTACAACGTTTCTTAGTGTTTTTTCTTTTTTTTAATCTATGAAAGAAAATCAGGAAATTGCCTGATGGTTTTAGCTGACAAATGCAGTAATTCCAGTCTTTCACTCTTCTTGGGTGTGATGAAAATTTTGAAAATGTAACCATTGAAAAAAGAAACCAGAAAGCCAGGGGAAGTAACATGAGAACTGTGGAAATGGGAACACTTTGTCATTTTTAAATGTTTAAGAGCTGTTCTGTGCATCGTAACTCGGTGCCTTTGTTTCCGTATTATCAGGGGTACATCTGCAGCCACGAAGCTGAAAGAAGGAGTACAGAGAGGAGTGTAAAACTGAAACCAGCCAGGAAGTGCTCCAGCTGTTGGGTGTTCTGTCTGTCCCTCATGAGTTGCAAGGGCATCAACCTCAGTCTCTGAGGCATTGCTGAGTTAAGGGGCTACAGAGTCATGATAATGAAAAGCATTTTATTGTTTAAAAACAAATGAAGAAAATCTCCAAACAGGACATCTCCAGAATGTCCATGCAGGAAAAAAATAAATCCTCTTGGCTAGGAGACTCTTCCACGAAGTGTAAGATTAAGGTTTAGCTCATCTCTCTCAATCATATGCAGAGCAGCAATTGTTTGGAAAACAGGTAGTTTCTTGCCTTCCTGTTCAAAAGTTTTGGCTTACTTCAACTGTGAAGAAGAATATATAAAATCTTAATTTTTTCTTTTTGTGGGATGCAGAAAAAAAAAAAAAAGAGAGAAGCTAGGCATGGATGGCAAGGCAACTCTTTCCTATAACAGTTATGCCTTTTGGAGAGGTAAATCTGTATGAAGCTGAGGAAACATTGCCAGCTTGTAGCCCCTTCCCTTAGTGAGGCTTGCTGTGAAAAGGCAGATAATGCATTTCCTTGTGGAACTCCTTACCTGAGTAACACAGTAGCGCAGTAACACAGATCTGAGTGTGCCAGAGGCCTGCCTCTGGCTCTTGGCATGATTACTGTGTGTAGAGGAATGCAGTGCTGCTAAAACAGTCGTGGCAGTTGTAAACTTCCTTTTCCCCTTTCAACTGGAAATGTTTTACCCTTTTTCTGGCACAACCACAGCCATAAAATTCCATTTCCATTCAGCGTTTGGCCTGCTGCAAGCATCAGTTAAAGTCAACCACAGTGGAGTTTTTAGTTTGGGGAGCTCCATGCAGCCATTGCATTGAAACAGCTACTGCATTTCATTAGAGCAAGACAAATCTAATCTCATGTGATGTACTCTGCCATCACTTTGCTGTGCTACAACTGAAGATGAGGCTTCAGATCTGTCTTGCCCTGAGCTGAGCTTAATCTGAGTGCTCACTATAAATGTGTGTAAAACTCCATATCTCATTACTAGTCTCCTGGGCTTTCTCTAAACAAATACAGTGGATTAAAATGCAAGTTCATTAGGTTAAAGTGCTTAATTATCTTAAAACTCTTAGTGTTAGAGTCAGATGTCAGGATTTGATTAGCACTGCAGGGAGGCTCTGTAAGAAGCAAAATGGAAATAGCCATTGTCCTACTATAGTTAAAATGCTATAAATATGTAAATAAGGACACAAATATAGGTCTAGCTACATATGCAATATTTCTTAACTCTCAAATGAAATAATTAGCATAAGTTATTTTGATGCATCCCTATCTCTGAGCCTTAATTATATCAATGCTACATTATTTAATATTCCATGACAAGTTGTCATAGTCACATTCCTTTCAGTCTTGTTTATTGCCTTCTTTACTTATTAAAGCGCCCTTTAGTTCTGTGTAAAGGAAAAATTAATATCATTTATAATTGACCCCTAATGCACTGAGATTTAGGGTTCTGAGACTCTCCCACAAGGTGTGTTATAAGGGTGAATTTTAGCTTGGAAGGAGTACTCTAAAATGATTAATGAGCCACCACCCAGGGTAGAAATGAAAAATACTGTGTCTTACCATAAGAAAACACAATTATGTTAAAGCAGTCAAGGGATCTATATTTTTACCTTCCTTCTTTCATGGGCTTTCTTTGTTATTCAAAAAAAGTTGGTGTATAGGAAAGAGAGCAGAAACTGCTTTCCATGTGAGAAAGACCTGTAATCAGAGTCCTGTAAATGTTTACTTACCAGGTGTGTATGGGAGGGAATAGGGTTTAATGGTTTTCAGTGCTCTAATTGCAATTCCATCCCTACAGTAAGAAAAAAGTGTGGTGCAAACTACCAAAATCCACATTCAGTTTCACTATGCTCTTCATGTTCTTGAAAAGGAAAAAGAGCCCAGCTACTTAACAGCAGCAAACAGGAAATGAAACTGACAATGATTGTTAGATTATTCTTGAGCTTGCATCTCCATGAATTTTTTTCATCGGGCTATTCTTAGCTTCAAGGGGCAGTTGTGTAAGCCAGTAGCTATAATTATTATTTCTTAGGGGTTTTTTTTTTTTGTTTTGTTTCGAGCTTTGTTCGTTTGCTTTATGGTTTTTTTTTTTGGTTTTTTTCTCATACAGGGATTTTATTCTTACAGTGTGTTTATTTTCTCCTAAGGGCTTTCAGTCCTTTCTTTAATCCAAGATGAAACTTGCCATATAACACTGCACTGACAGTTTCCTGTGAACAGGTGAAATTCCAGGCATATGAGTGGTTGTGGTTTACAAAGGCTTGGGCAATGCTAACCAAGCATGCCTTTGGCAGATGTAGCAGTGCCTGTTGCAAGCTTTAGTTTGTGCCAGGTGGTGCTGCATAAGAATTTGATGCATTTTCAAGTTGAAACATCTCATCTCTTCTGCTTGGATGCCCAGTGTTGCACAATATTCATGATGGGTCTGCTCCACTGAGGCTGAGGTATTTAATCTGCAGCTTGCTGCAGGATTTTGAGACCTGTTAACAGGGTGAGGTTCAGGCAGGGAGCAGCTTTCCAGTCTATTCCAGTCCCAAGCATTTCAGTTTTGCTGTAGGAATATTTCACTTGCATCTCTCTCTCTTAAGTGACACGGTAATGAGATTTTTTAGGTGGCATCAAAATGGTTCTGTAAATAGCTAAGGCAAAATCCTGCCCCAGGGAAGTAAGTAGCAGTGCTGTTGGAGGGAATTACAGTCAAATGCAAGTATCTGGGCAGGTGGTCTCCAGGGAAAAAAATCAGAAGGCAGAGATGGACTTGATTGAGCCACCTGCATCCACACGAGTTACTCCAGAAAGGGAGAAGAGTCATCTATTGAATGGTTGTAGCAGAGGGTGTTTAATTCTTTGGAAAATGATGGCTCTGTATAGAAATATACTGAATGTAAAAAATCCTCCTGGTATGTTTCCTTTATTCCAACCTTAGAATATTAATACTTCTGTGACTAGGGAAAAAAAAAAAAACAACAAAACATTTTCTCTCAAAACTTGTGTCTGGAAAAAACCAAAATCTATCTGAAAGCAGAGATTGCAAGTTAAATATTATCATCAACACCTTTTAGTTAGTGCTTCCTGAAAGCATATTTGGATTGTTTTGAAAGGTAACCTTGAAGATGTGAAATGGCATCCTGTGTTGCTCTTGTCTTATTTATCCTCAACAGTTTTCAATGCTTGCAACTTTGGGCTTTGGTTTCTGCTTTGAGAGCCTGTATCCTCAAGTTCTGTCTTGCACTGCTGACTGCCTGAATTTTCTCACTAATCCTAAAGTGTGTTGATACCCTCATACTGCTGCAAATGTATTAACCCTTGGGTTTCTGTGGATGTTTGTAATTTTGCTCTGCACTGCTCATGGGAGGAAAGGGAATACCAGAAATGTGCAAGCAGTGAGATGGTTAACTGGCTCCAGGACAGATGTTCATGTTGCTCTAATTTTGACAAAAGTACATTGGCTTCCTGTGAAGCAAAGGATTGATTTTTAAACATAGTATTTGCAGACCAAGCACTATGTGGCTCAAGTCCAGCTCTCTTGAAAGACTTATTAACAGCCCCTCACATTCTCTTTGTTCTTTGGAAAATCATCAACTGCTTCAGACACCCACTGTAGTTTCCTGGGGTTCCTATACCAGCATTCTATTAATGGTTGCTTCTTTTATCTGTTGAACATTTATGCTTTATTACTTCATGTTTTTAGAACATTTTTCAAAATTATATTCATTAGGTAATTGCAAGAAGTAATGATTTTTTTTTCTGTAAACAAGAATTTGCTTGCAATATTTTAGATTATGCTTGTCTATTACACAATTAATAGATTTTGTTTTCTAGCCCCAAAACATACTTTTAAGAAATCTATTTCAGACCATGTTTTTTAAATGGGCATGACTACCATTATTATTATTATTATTGTTATTTTGGTTTATGCTATTTTATTTATTTTTATTTTTATTTATAATTACTAACTTATTTATGAACAGGTTTATAGAATTATCAGACTTTCCAGTGCTAACATCTACCACCTTACTCTGATACATGCCAGACTTTTACAAGTAATAATACAGGAAGAACATCAGGAGCCTGGTTTTGTGGGTTGCAGCAGTCCCTTACAAAGTGAGGCTTGGACCAACCTTCCAGTGCAGAGTGGCTGACACTTCCCCTGGCCACAGTACAAATCAGGTTGCACACCTCAAACAGTAGGGTCAGGAATATTAAGAAATATTCTAGAGATAACTCTTAAACCAGACTTGTTTTTAACAGGCCATTGAGTGGCATAGCAATATCTGTCTCTTTTCATATACAAATTTCTATATAATCTGCATACAGAGTTATGTAAAATGACCTACTAGAAGTTTATTTTCACCAGGAACACTCCTGTGTGTTTACCCTCAAACACTTAATAGTTTGTGAGCAAACTCTGAGTGATGAATTTACAGACATGAAAGAATAGCTCTAAGCCTTAGAATCAGATTTCTTCTCTCTCTTTTTCCTTCTCATTTTTTGTCTCAGAAAGTTACTTTTCTTCTTTATAATCAGCAAAACTGATCCCTGTTTATCACAATTTAGATCTTGTAATGCCCTGCAGCAGACTCAGTCTGCAGTGTGTTCCATTTGACATACTTGAGTCACAGCTTAAATTCAAACTTTTGTCCATGTTTAAGAAGGCAGAAAAACCTGCTGGCATAAACTGACTGAACCTTACTGACTAGATAAAAATGTCACTCCTTAAAACTGAGTAACATTAGTGTGCAAAATTCCACCATGATGGACTGTAATTGAGCAAAATGTTCCTAGGATGCCTGGCTTTCTTATCAGCTTTATTGTTTTCCATCTCTTACTGAATTGTGAAATGCTGCGTGTGATTCGGATCATTTATTCAGACTGCTGTGAGAATAGTCTTTCAAAGCAGGTTTTAAGATATTTGATCTTATTATTTTACAGTAAATATATAAAAAGCTTGAAAATAAACAGTAGGAGAGGCATGGATGAATGACACAGATGTTTTGCATATCAGAACCATTATGCTTCCACTTACACTGGAATGGGAATAGAGGAGGAAAAGGCCAGATATGATTCAGCCTATAAGCAATTTTTGTGGTGACTAATCATTAGGAAAAATAGGCAGCCATAATTTTCATACCACTGCTGTTATCCCTTCTTCTCTCAGGGTAAATTACAAAGGAAATTTAAGTCTCCTCTAAGGTATCATGGGGTGTATGGCACTTTTTTTCCTCCCATCTAATGAGGCTCTCTAAAAATCATAATGCTGGGGAATGTTAGAGATATGGATAAAGCACATTTAAATATGTATTCAGAGTAAAATATAAAGAAGGCAAAAGAGAGATTGATACATACAGTAAAAAGCCTGAATTTTGGCAAGGAAAATATTTCTACTGCTCATGCAGTGGCCACAATGCAGCCAAAAATGATCACCTGCAGAAAACCACTCTTTGTGAGTTCTCAAAGAAGCAGAGCATGTTGTGCCCTGCAGCTTTTTTTCTTTCATGAGAAAGAGACTGTTTCATGAAGCATAGACCATTTTTATGTGTGAAAACCTGTTAAAGGTGAGATATCCCCCACCACCTACACCCCAGTGCTAGGCACTGAAAGCCTCACACATCTGCTGGCTGAGTGCTGCAGCACCTGACCTTAAAGGTGTCTGAAGCTGAGGATTAAGCAGCTGAGAGGTTTAGTCCAGGCAGGTTCATGGTGGGTCACTTTGTCTGCAGGCCTTGGGTGGCACCTTCAGTAACATCTGCAGCTCACAGCTGGAAATAGGATCCTAAGAAGTGTAAATCTTTGACCAGGGTCACCATTCATGATCAAAGGCTTGTGTTTGCATCTATGGCCTAGCCCTGAAATCCCCATAAACTGAGAAATTAAAATACAAATGTTTTTTAAAAAATTGCGCAGTTTACCATTGTCTCTGAGCCAAAACTGATCCCAACCTCCTCCATGTGATATTCACATCTATAAGCACATACCACATTTCCCTTTAAAATGAGACCACGGCTAAGAAAATGTGGTGGTTGTGTTTACACACCCATAGAGTTCATACATGTAAAGTAGTCTTTATCAGATTTCATGATCTTTAGACTATTTGCTCAGGAAATGAATAGTTTTCTCTATTCTAGAATTGCCCTGCCCTTTTTCTCATTCCAAAATATTCCAGCAAGCAGGGGACAAGTGAGGCTGGAGGAATGGGGCAGGAAGAGATCAATCAATTCCAACACATTTTCCAGCCAGTGCACAGCATACTTGGGGGGAAAGGAGTTTTGGAAGCCAGTGGCTATAAAACACTTCCTTTGCTCTGATTAATGAAATTTTCCCATTGCTGCCACCACGCCATGAAACATCTTTTTGTCTTACAGAAGCTCAAGTGTTGCATACTGATTCCAAATATGATTTCTCCCAAAAAATATTTTCTAGTGAATGATTATAGTGGATTCTGAAAGGTTCTGTAAGCTTTAGTTTTTACTTTTAATTAGCTAGTGTCAGACAAATATCAATCCATAGACAGTTGATAGCATAACCCTTTTTTACTCTCAAGATATAAATAAATATTATAAAATAAATTCAGTGTACCAAACAGAAAGTCTCCCCTAGCTGATTTCACTGTGAAGAAATAGCAAATCTAAAATATTCTGAATGAAAATTTGTAATAACCGTAAATAATTTGAGGAAAATATGGATCCTTAGCTCATAACATTTTATTTTATCTCATATGAATTTCACGGTGCAATGTGTTCAGCTCAGAATTCTTAGGTGTCTGCATCCAGTGGAGACATTTGAAGGAACAGCAGTTCTTCAATGTAGTTCTTTAAGAACAAAGTTTTTGCAGGTAACATCAACTTCTCTGATATTAAAACAGAAAGCTTTCAAGATGAAGAGATGTTGCAAAAAATTACTCCAGAATCGGAGAAAATAAAATGCATTTTAATGTCCCATCAGATTTGTTGGTTTTGTGCTACAGTAGGAAGATGTGGAGTGGCATCAGAGGATAGAAATAAATAAGAAATAAGAAAACAAGGCAAACTTTTGGAGAACTAATTTTAATTTTAATATCTTGGGAGCACAATACATAGGAAATCATATGTAGTCATAGGAATTAGCATGATATGAGACATATGGCATGAACAAGGCATAGAAGTAGCACACAGACATTTTCCAAGTTCAGGGAAGCGTCATCAGCAGCAGAGTACAGAGTGCTAGAAAAAAACCCCTGTACCTAAAAGAATGAGATGAATGGTTTTTTCTACAGTTTAAGAAGACAGAAAAAAAAGAAAAAGCAGAGAGGAAGAAAACAGCGCAGGATTGAGGGGTTTGTCCCCAAAACCTTCTGAGGTCACAGGTATTGTTTTGTCCAGTGTTTAGAGACCTTCATGAGAAATCTCAGTCTCTGGATTGAAGCCCCTGGCAGCAAGGGGAGGTTGTTTCCCCTGACAGTATTCATGTTATGGAAGTTGTACTGAGTGAGCTATTTCCAGCATAAATAGAGCCTTTTTGCTCTTTCATGCAGGAGACAAAAGAGATATCACTTGCAACATCATGTGCAATTCTTATTGCTTGTGTTGTGCAAGATTAAGTGAGAGTGCAGCAGAGTGATTGAGGAAGTGGCAGCCTTGCTTATAGGGACAAAGAAAGGGCTAGCAAAATAAAAACAATGTTTAAATGGAGAAGAGACAAGCATGGAGCAGGGGAAAAATCCTCTCAGCTAACAGATAACACTTGTCAAAAGACAAATAGGGATAACCTCAGCATATATGAATTTATGAGGAAAATTAAAAGCAGCTTTCAAATTCTCAAAGCAATGAAAGAGGAACATATAGGTGCTGGGAATTTAGCTGGTTGCAATATTAGCTCTGCCACAGGACTGTAGAAGAAAATGTATGGTGTACTTCCTTAAACCAGGAGAAGGTCAATTTCCCCGTTTCCCATTTTCTTGGCAGTTTGAACGTGTATCAGAGTATTTCAGGCAAATACTTTGGAAATCAGTGTTTCATCTTTCAGCAAAAGTGTCTGTGTTTGCCTTCCCAAAAGCTGAAATGCATGTTTATGTATGTGTGTAGGCTTTAACCACTTTCATGTAAACAGATCAATACATTAAACATAGTTAATGTGACAAAATGTATTTTCTTTGCATGGAACAAAAGCAGGTTCTGTAAGCAGATTTCCAAGAGGTTTACTGGGTGTTTATTTTAAATAAAATTATCATTCTTCAAAACAACCTGTTGTTCAAATGTAAACTCTGAGCAAATCCTTTCTCATATTAGTAGTAAAAATTCAGATCCCTAAGACCTTTTTAGATAGTCACAGAATTCTTTCTGCAGACAAGCTAACATAACTGCTATGTCTTCCAAACTTGTTAATTCTGCCCAGAATATTTGTGATTTCATTGGGATGCTGATGATTACAGTGGTTACGAATTAATTTATGCTTTTCAATGAATTTTATTCACAGGGAATTGCACTGATAAATATATTACTGATGCACTGTCTTTCTATAAGGCTTTTCATTCAACCTTTAATTATGGAGCCATATTCTTTAAATGGGTAAATGTATTTTCAGTTATAAATGATAGGTATGGGAGAAAAGGAGTATTGCTATTGCATATTTGCTTATGCAAGCAGAAGACCAGACCTTCATTATCACTATATTCTCTTTGGGAATTTGACAGAGGTTATGCTGCTAGTAGAGATAATTAACATTGCAAAAGGATTTATGTATTTTTAGGCTGATATTTCTTCTGGCAATTTATTTTCATACCCATGGAAACTTACTTGTTGCTTAGGCCTGATTTTTTTTTTTTGAGACTATAACTAGATAAAAATGGCACAATAGTAAATTCATGCTTTTGAGTACTAAGTCTGGATTGCAAAAAGATTCAGTTTACTGAAAAGTGTGAATATTGCAAAAAGTCATTGCTGAAACTCTGATTTTGGAAGTCTTATACATATAGTGGAAGCAGAACAGAAAACTTAATTTTTCCCCGCAGCAATCTTAATTCTCCAGACTTATGGACTTCTCCAGGTGTTGTTTTTCTTGCACAGCTTTATGCATTTGTTTACTTTGCATTCTTGGGCTGTATTTACGTGGTGTTTGTTCTTTAAGTGCTCAAGTTAACAAACACCTGACAGCTGTACAGTAGGAACTGCAGCCCTCTGCAGTGGCCAGGAACAGATCTCGAGGTGCACATCCATCAAAGTGGCACCTGGAGAGCCCTGGAAAGGATTCTGTGTCTTAATGAAACTTTGACAGCACTGCAAGTGCCTTCAGAGACTTGTCCCTGAGTGGAACGTGGGAAAAGTTAACAGATTGGTTCCCTTCCTAATTTATCATTTGTCAGGCCTTCAGGTACCTATACTTTAATCGTGACTTTTTCATTGTTGGATATTCTGGACTTAATTTTCATGCTGTGTTGTGTCAAAACAAGAATAAATCATTGCTGGGAGCAGAAATATCTTTTTGCAGAAATAATGGAAAAGAATGTGCCTTTTTTTAATTTGGGCAGCTATGGCTATTTAGTCTCATATACTTTTTAGTTTTCTAAGTAAATGAGCTGGATTGAGTAAAATCAAGTAAATTGATGACTGATTTTGGTCTTGCTACTGTTTTTATAAATTTATGCTATCTGTAATTTCAGATTGTTTGAATTATTTAAAAAAATTCTTTTTATGACCTTTTATTTGATGATGAAACATCTTAGAAAGGTACAAAAATTCTGAAAAGAACTGATAAAATCTCTAGTCTGACAAAAGAACTGAATCTTGCAAGCTGAAAAGTAAAATCATTGTAAACTTTTCTTTCCCCCCAATAAACTATAGGAAACTTCTAAAAGAAAATCTAAAACATGTTCTCATTGTTACATCATTTCCCAAAGTGTAAGAATAGATGCCATTATCCAAGATAAAAGTAAAAAGATGTTAAGCTTTAATAACTAAAAAAAAAAGCTAAGGTAGTATATTTGTTATGCATGTAAAAATTATCAGTGTTCTTTTATCCTCACTAGATCCACATAAGGTTTAAACCTGAATTTAAGAAAAAAGGAAACAAACACCCTAAATAGCCCATTTGCTGTATTTGAACATTTAAATAAGCAAATAAAAATTTAAAAATGCTGTTCTTGCTATCACTTCCTATTAGGATCATTTAAATGTCTGAAATCTGGCCAGGTACCTACTATCTGAACATGGGTTCCGTGTTTTAATCTCAGGCCTAGATTTTGCTTATGTTTTTTTTTTTCCCTTGGTGATTAAACATCCATGAGCAAACGAAATAAAAGTGAGAGACGTGGGCAAATACTACATAAAAAATGGGTGATCATTTTCCAGAAATAAAAATGTGGTTCAATTTTGCAAGCTCCCATTACTGTGTTATTAATATTAGTGAACTTTGAAAGAAATGATACTGTGAGATGCAATATTGCTTTGTTATTAATATGTAAAAAATAAAAAAAACCCTGGGATTTATACTTCAAGTTATGGGATATGTAGCTTCTTCAGTGCCAGCTGGTTCTCTAAGTCCCCTGAAATTTGAGCATTTCCTCCTCTGTTTTCCTTCTCATTACTTCATTTGCAATCATTTTCTCCTAGGTATTTTCTTCTTGTTATCCTCATCTTTGCTTTTCCTCTTCCTGTTCACTTTCCTGCACTGCTTCTCATTTTTCTCTTTCCCATTTGAGTCTGGGTTTTTTCCATTTTCTGTCATTAAGTTTCTCATCCTCCACTGTCCTTTCAGTTCTTGCTTCTACTTCACACACAATTTCTTCAGTTTCTCATTTTTTAAATTAGTCTCCTTTTTTCTTCTTCTACTCTTCTTATTTGCTTCTTTTCCACAGACTGCTTTCCCCACCTTATCCATTGCATCCTCTGCAGGGAGTCTTGGTGAAGGCTTTCTTTTGTTTCCTGTTTGCGCTCTGCCTCGGAGTCAGTCACTGTAAACCCTGCAGATACCATGAACAGCAATTTTCCAGGCAATCCCATCATCATTTCAGGAAGTGATCCCAGCATGCTGCTTTCCCATGCATAGTTAGTGTGCCTTCATTCAGGATACACAATGATTACATGTCTTTTTCTGTGGTGCTCTCCCATTTCTATGGTAACACTGCATCTCTACCATTTCTGGGTGATGGAGATTCTGGCAGGTGGGTCCCTTTAGCAGATCAAAATACCTGCAATATATAGAATGTTTGAAGAAACTAAACAGTAGTAACTCTTCCATTTAGACCATAAACTGAATGGAATCTAAACAGCATTTTCATAGCCTTTTTTTTTTTTTTTTTTCTTTTTAACAATCGGCTTAAACATGGTCAAAGGACAGAATAAACACATTTTATATTCATTCTCTCTACTTTAAATAATAATAATTCTTTCCTCAGGAAAATTCTTGGATGACAGCACTTCAGTGCTTGCTGATGAAATCTTTTCTAAAGCCTGTCTACCTTGTAATGCAATACCTCCTCTGAAAAGGGGAATGTGATCTTATCAGAGAACAGTCAGGTTTGGAAAAGACCTCTAAAATCATGGAGTCCAGCCATCACCCTGCTCACAAGTAATGCCAGAACAAAAATTAGAGTCTGTGTTCCAGACTCTAAAACAGATTTTAAAACTTGCAACCTGTTCCTGGCACAGAGATGATGCTTCTTATAATTCTACCCAAAAAATTCTTGAGTGTGCCCCTCATAGCTGTGTGCTCTGTTTCACTCTGCAGACTTTTTGATTGCTAATGCAGTTTGAGATCTGATTCTGGGACTCTTAGACTGGACAGTTCATTAACTTACATGAATAAAGATTAAAATCACAAAAAAAATGAAATAAAAAAAAGAAAGCACTTATTTTTTTCCAGCAAATCAAAGTGTTAAACATCAAGCATGTTTTCACTTTTGAATATGTTCTAAAGAGATGTCATAATACTATAATGTCTTTGATTATTTTTTCTTTCCCATTCATCATCATCAAGGCAATTAGAAATGTTTTAATGGATGATGTGGGGTTAATAATGCTGTCTCAAATACTTCACCTCTTTAAGTTTGAATCATAAAGTTGACCACCTTTCTCTGGGTTAGAAAAGGATCTAAGAAAAATATTCTGAAATTTACGCTCTAGGGATATTAATTTTATCTTTTCTGCTGATGTTCCTTCAAGATTTTAGAACTCAATGCAACTGCTCTGCAGTTACTTTCTTGTTAAAAACATAAATGTTTCTTTAGCCACACTGTCTTTATAGATGCTGATAATCTGGCTCTTACATTTCTTTTCTCCGTTATCTATATTTTTTCATTATTATTTTAAGCTACTTGTGTTCACTTTTTCTCTCTTATGCTTTCATTATAACTTTATTTTATCCCTGCCCACTTTTTCTGATGAGAGAGAAAAGTGCTGCTTTTTTTTTTTTCCCATAGAGTTGAATATTTGTTGTTTGATGGTGGATAAATTCAAGAATGGTGTGGACCTAACCATAAATTTGTATAAATATGAGTGTCCAGTCTTTGAACATCTGCTCTATATCCTACCAGATGTCCTACTCCCACTGCTGTTCCAAAATTATCAGACTCCTCTAAGTCAGAGCTAAAGGAAGGAATGTCTTTCACAGGTACTCAGGCTACCCCACAGGGAATAGGTACTGAATTGTTTCAGACTGTAGTCTCTTAAGATACATGGGTGAAAAGTCAAACAATTCAGTCAAGTGTGGCAGAATACTCATGAGAGCCTATTCAATACCCACAGAGATATCAAATAAAGCAACAGTAATGAAAATGGAGCTATGCATGGGACCTCTGATGACAGAATTAATGAATAACTGAGATTTACTGGCTTCTGTTCCATTGCAGGTTAGTGTGGAGGAGCAGTATTGATCTGTGAAAAAGGTTTACCAGTACAATTAATGCATTTGTGGCTGTATCCAGGTTCCCTGTGTATTAGCTGGACTGGCATTGTGCAGGTGGCAGAATAATTGTGCAGTGCACTGAAGCATATTTCTGCTGAAAGGGCAGTGCACTCAGGTGACTGGAACACAGCTGCATTCCCACTCCAGGGGAAGGAATAGCTTCACCAGCTCCTGGTGTGGTCCCTGCACCAGCCCTGTGCTCTGCAGATCACCCTGGCTGTCATTAGCTGTGTGCCTGGGCTGATTTGGGTTAAAATAGCTTAGATTCAGTGGTAAGTGTGGTAAGTGGATTTTTTCCAACGTGGAAGCACCACTTGAAAGAGGAAATGGTGATTCCACACATAGTCAAAGGTAAGGAATTACTCTTAACCTATGATATGACCCTAATCAAAGCAAGTGGCTGCGAGGCAGATGCTACACAGCTGATATTTGAACAATTATGGGTGCCTTATCCCATCTATCAGACCTGCTGGGAAGGCTTCCATAAATCCTTTGCTGCTTGTCCATTAATGTGATAAATTGGCATTATTCTAAGTGCTATTGCCTTGAAGATGTGTTTTGATATGTCCTAAAAATTCAGGCCTAACTTCTTGATGAGGTAAACTCAGGGAAGTCACTGACATTGCTTTCATCAAGTTACATGTAAATCTGGTGGTTTGTCTAGTAGGGTTTATAGTGTAACAATAAATAGAACAATCAAGTGGAAAAAGTGAGGACTCAGTTTGAAGCTAGATGGTCAGTCATGCTCTTAATACAGATTTAATATAAGCATGATGCTATTTATGCAAAGGTTTCAACATGTCAAATAATGGTTTTAAGAGAAATAAATGTTCAGTCCTCTGGAAATCAAGAGGGACTTTGCCATGAAATCTGAGATGGCCAGGATTCCATAAAGTATGAAAAAAAGTATGACAACATTTTCCCAGTTTTTAATGTGAGCCTCAGCAAATGAGCATGCTGCTTCATTATTTCCCTGTTTTCTGTCACAGACTGAATTATACTGTGCTTTATCTCCAAGTATCAATTGTAACTTCCTTCAACAAAGTCAAACACTGAGACGATCCCTTGTGAAACTAAAATTTGCAGAACAAATTTGTTCTGCTATTATTGTCTCTCTAGTTTACACACAGCTCTCTTGATCCACAAACCCAACCCTGCAGGGGGGGGAGGTGTTTCTGTGTAGTATTCTGTGTCATGGAATGCAAAGAAATGATTAATCAATGAATCACACAGTAAATAAATTAGATGGTGATATTCTGGCACTCATGCCACGGGCATTTTTCGCACACAAAGAGCAGGATCCTTCTTCCAGAAGGGATATGGAATTGTTCAAGCTCATCTCAATTCAGCCCCAGGCACCCACGTTCCCCACTGGGAGCTGAGTATTTAATTTCTTGGAGCATTTCTATTACTAATTTGTCTAACAGAAACAATCATTCTAAGATGATCAGATCTGCTCTGGTAATCGGGATTACATTATTAATAACTGTAAAATCAATCAGATTCATTCTGATCTGTGCTAGGTGAGATTTTACTCTGCCAGTGGACAGAATAAAAGAAATTTGCTTCTTTCAGGGCATGCATTGGATGACTGTCTCTACTTGGATGTAAACACTTGAATAGAAAATATTATAACTAGCCATGAGCTTTGCATGAAAATGCTGCAGAAAAAGCATATCCTGTTACATGTGGCTAAAAAACTTGTTGCTGAAATCAGCTATAAAATGAGAAGATTGTGTGGTTTTTTTTTTCTTTTTTAATGATAAGAAAACATGGATTGAAATCTCTGGGGATACACAGCAGAATCTACAATGGCAGCCCCCCCTTCTCCCCAAGCCAGATAAGAAAGCCTATTAGGCAGATGGTATCACACATGAAAAAAAGTGATCAAGCTGTGAGCAAGAAAGCCAGATCTACTTAGTGTGATAATTAGAAAAGAAAGAGCCCCAAAGGAAGTAGTGAACAATAAAATATAATATCACAGCTGGAAAATGGGGTGGAGATTGTGTTTTGGATCCAAGAATAGGTCAGATGAAGACAAAATGAAGGAAGGACAATGAAATTAGAGGGAAGAATGTGGGGAGAATGTGCCTATCAGATTTTGAGATTGTAGTTTACTGTGCCACTGAAAATAGGACTGTTCTGATTCCTGTCTGATGCCAGTAGCAGTTCAGGAATTTGAAGTACACCACTGCTAGTCATATATTTTTAAAATTCTGTGCTCTGCCCAGCAAGTAATTTTCTGTATTTGCTTGTCCTATGCATATGTGTATGTGTGGTGAAGAAACCCATTTACAGCCACAAGCTTTAAGTCAGCTCATAATTATACTATAAAATGGTTTTGTAGATAAAAATTCAACATGGCTTAGTAGTCAAAAGATAGCCACTAAGTTAGATCCATGCTATTCTCTCATTGGATAATTGTATTTCCAAGTATAAAATCTTTTAAAAAAATTTTGTAAGTTGCTTGAAAACAGATAGGAAAAAATATGAAACAAAAGGGGTTCTTTCTCCACCTCTTCTTAGCACCCCAAATTCTCTTTTCAATGACTATAGAAAAGGCATTTTCTCCTCATAGTGGTAAAACATTTTCTTTTTCCCTCACTGCTGCAGAGGATTTTAAATTTTCCGAGTATTCCAAAAACCCCTTCAGTATTTAGAAGGCATCAGAAGCAAGTGCTAGACTGCACTGCACAGGACAACTCCATCAAAATGTACACAGGGATCAGTTCTCCCAGAACCCAAGGCACATAGACCGATGCAGGCATTTTATGGTTTTGAACTTTTCTGCAGATTTAAAAAACAAGCACCCTGCCTCCTCCATATCTTGCCATTAGGTTATGGTTTAATTGTGACTAAAAATATTGTTTTAAGCATCTAGGCAGCTTAACTTAAAAAAGAAAAAAATTGTTAGCTCATCAGTTTGACCTTTAGCTTCACTAATACTGCTGTTCAAATAACTTTTATTTCAACTTTGTTCTTCCAGACAGTCCTGGCTTTAGCCTTTAAAACAATTAAGTAACTCTACTGACTCATCTTGCTTCTGAAACCCATGTAGCTCCAGAGTGAACATTTGTAGCCATTAAGAAAATCCATATTTAAACTCCTGTTCAACTCTAAACAAACTCCATGGTAATGTTTCCATTGGGTTTGGGAGGGAAGATTCTTTTTCACAAGGCTGCATTTGGGATGGAGACATTTTTCAGCAAATACACACTAGTTCAGGTCTATATTTTCATGGGTAGAGAGTAACATCACAGGTTTTCAAGGTTAATAGCAGAAGTCTCAAAGTGGACAATGATGATTCTTCCCTGTGGAGACTCCCTTCAGTCATGTAAATCTTTTTTTTCTCTAGTAAAGGAGACATGTTCATTCATAAAAGAGATAGTAATGCTTCAGACCCTTTCTGTGCCGAGGTTTGAATTTATTTATTTATTATTTTTGTGGAAAAAGATGGAAGGAGGTGTAATGAATGAAAGCTAATTATATATTGTACAACAGGGCAGTTTCTCTCAGTTTTAAATTCTTCCCTTTGGTTTAACTCAATTTACTTTCCTTCTGTGGATGTTAGCAGAAAAGGTAAGTAACCTCTTTGTGTTTGTCTTGGCACCATATACTCTAATGAGTACTTCTGGCAACATTTCTTATTTATTTTGTATATTTTAACCTAACACTTTTATTTTATTTTATTTTATTTTATTTTAATTTATTTTATTTTATTTTATTTTATTATTTTATTTTCCACACAAGTTTTCATATAAGCTTTTATTTCCCTCATCTTTGAATGTGCTGCTTGAATATTTCTGCTTTCTCCCATTATTGTTTCCTTTCCCTGGGAAAATAAAGCAAATATTTAAGATAAGGTCTAGTGGAATGCTGCTGCTTATTTTCCGATTTATTTTTGTTTTGATTGGTTGTTTAAAAAGGAAGGAGATTTGGGGAAATTCTTAATACAGTTATTCCTTTTGCATGTTTTGTTCTACTCTGTTTTTTTCCAAACAAATTTTTACTTGCTCCAGGCAGAATGTTTCACAGATTCATATTACAGAGTGAAGAGAGAGCCTTGAAGTGCTTACCAGGGATTACTTAGGAAAACTAATGACAAAAGTTTGAATTTGCACCCACATCTCCTATAAAAATCTTTATTATTTGTCACAGATATAAAGACATTAAAACATTTTGTTGATCCTGCTGGGTCCCTTCCAGCTCAAGATATAATTCTTAGGCTGAATGGAAACATGTCACATATAGCAATACCAGATATTACTTCAAAATTATGTAACATACCCACTTAAAATGTTTGCTTGGGACATTCAAAGGTTCTGGTTTTGCTGACACATGGGCAAATAGGAAAACTCATTCTTGGATTAGTCTTTTTTCACCCTAGAGAAATCCCCAAAAATTCTTATTGCAGCACATAACTCCCCTTTCTGATTAATTTTTTTTCCCGTAACTTTATGTAACAGAGGTATAAAATTGGCATAAAAGCCCCCATTTATTTATATTGAGACAGATGCAGTTTTGTTTCATGCTCACTCCTTATGGATGACCAGAAAAAACACACAATTCTGCTGAAGCTGAATAGGACTTTAAAAAGGGTTTCTCTGAAGGCTGTGGCATCAGTAATCTGTATTATTCTGCGGGAACATAGAGTTCTTTGCAACTTAGAAAAATTATTTTTCATCTGCTTATTTTGGTAATTGTTTAGGAATAGATAGTAATAAAAATTCAGCAATAATTTAGTACCAACAGTAAACAGGAAAAGAAAGTTTTACATCTCATTCTATACAAGTGAAGCAGGAAAATCAGTCACATCTGAAAGTCACTGCCTTTGATTGTGTTTCATATTTTTATTCTAATGCAAAAATAAGAAATTTAATTGTCATTAACTTCAGCCATGCTTCTGTTAGATTTTCTTAATGTTGATCAAACAGACTTTTAAATCCCACAGAAAATCCAAAGAAAACGACATATTTATATGTTTATTCACATGTACTTGAAAAGCATTGATCAGGGAGGGAGAACAGAGCTGAGGCTTGCTTATTGTCACGTGAGGTGGTGCCTGAGCAGAAAAACAACATGAAATAGGTTTGTCTGCACCTGTTGGTAAGAGATTCTTATGTTACAAGTAAATCCTGTGAACTACAATAGATGAAATAGTTCCCTTTAATATTCCTCTAATGGGAAAAGTTTATGTACCTCATTCATATGAGAGTGATAATGCTACTCCAAGCTATAGACAGAAAGGCTGCATCACTCAGCTTTAGTCAAAATACAGCTTAGGTGCTTTTATTGGAATGAAAGCAGGCTTGATATTTATCCCCTTGCTAGTGTCTTCTAAAGTAATGAGAGCTTTCAACTTTGTCATATTTTACATTCTTTGTGTTATCTGTATGCACCCACCTGACTGTTTATTCTCTGTAGCCAACACTGCATTGTCTGTACCACACTGTGCTACAGAAGCAAAGTGGAAATGCTACAGAAAATGCTGCTCTGAAGCTCTGATTTTCTCAATTTATGATGCTTTTATTATTTTGTATTTTTTATTATGTTGTATGTTTTTATTCACTATATGTTAATTTTGGCTAAGAGCCCTGTCTGTTAAAGACTTTCAGAGCTGTTTTGCAAAGCAGGGATATTTCCATTAGGGATCACCCACTGGTGCCCTTTCCAGCCTCGTGTTCCCTGATGACAGCCACACATACTCACTCTTGCTTCAGTTTGCTCTTTTCCTCCTCATTTCTCATAATGCATGGTTTGTGAAAACCTCTGATAAAGGCTCCTCAAAGTCAACAGAACTCTTCATTTATCTCAGATTGTTTTTGTCACCTGTAAGTCCTGACGAGGCCCAGCTTTCAAAGCTGGCCACAAAATGCTCTGTGAATGTCACAGGTGTGCTGCTGGACATGGTTCTCTTTGAATACACAAACTGACATGTTCTGTGTACTCCTAGGCAGAGTCAGCACCTCAGCTGCTTTAAAGTGATTGTAACTTGTTGGTTTTTTCCATTATTTGCTGACACTTATTATTTTATTTTGCTTACAGTATTCCAGCAGTTCCTCTAAGCTCTTATGTCTTGATAAGAAAACATTTTTAATTACATTTTCAACAGGCAGAATTAATCCATGCTCTGTTTTCTTCTTTATAGCTGCCTATAATTTTAGTGAAGAGAAATGCTTGGGATTCTGTTTGTCGTAGTTTTAAGGTTTTTCAACATCTCCCACATTCCTGGTTTCACTGGAAACCTTTTTTATTTTAATCCTCATACTTAGACCTGACTATATCTACTAATATAAAACAAGTATTTATGCCCCTCATTACTAAGTAGCAGGTTCAGTGTGATGATTGCCCATTGTTTTTAATATTTTTAGAATCTCCAATGTTTTGCTTGTTTAGCAACATCCACACATGTCCACAACCACAACAGGATCTGGACTCTACTTTCAACTGGTGGTATTTTGTTGTCTATGCAGTTCAAACCATGTTACAAATTTATTTGTCAAGTCACTAAGCCTTTTATTAAAATGTCTTTTAAGACATTTTTCTTGGTGGCTTGCTTCCACAACGTGTTGATTTCCATCCTGTTAGTGGTACAAGCCTGAAAAGTTCAGAGCACTTGCAACTTGAGAGAAAGATGTGGTTTCTTGCAATACTAATTTCCTGGTTAAACCACAATAAATATCTTCTTTCTCTATCACCATTTTCTGGTTAGAATGCCTTCCCTTTCTTAAATTTTTATTTAATTAGGTTTTCTTTAGGCTGCTTTTCTTTATTCTACAAGTCCTGGTAAAATTGAGTGTGGAGCAGTACCAAAAGATCACTGGAAGTAATTTGACTCTATTAGATAATTTAAACTGGACATTACTAAAATCTATTAAATCTCCCTAATGAGTGCTTTTTTATGTAAGTTTCTATGTCTGCCTCTCATGTCTATCCCTCTGCTTCTCTATATGGTGTCAGAGAAACCTGGTACTTCAAATTTTCATGCCTCCATGTTCTGGTTTGAAAGAAAAACCAGTGAGAGACTCCAAGTCAGAAATACAGTTTATTAGGAAAAGGGAAAAAAACCCAAAATACATGCAATAATACGAAAGAAAAAACATTGACAGAGTCAGAATACAACCTGACACCCTGTTGGTCAGGGTGTTGGTAGCAGTCCAAATTGGAATGGCTGCAGTCCTCCTGGAGTGGCAGATGTGGTTCTGTCAGAGCAGTGATCCTGTAGAAGGGGGTA
Source organism: Ploceus nigricollis (assembly GCA_013399945.1). Classification (NCBI taxonomy): domain Eukaryota; kingdom Metazoa; phylum Chordata; class Aves; order Passeriformes; family Ploceidae; genus Ploceus; species Ploceus nigricollis. Next base: position 28,892 of record VXBC01001537.1, on the reverse strand, counting down.
GTCTTCCTCTGAAGGTCCAGTGGAAAAACCCAGCTGTCCCCCTTGGAAACCAGCGCAAAGGCTGAGTCTGGATCCCAAAAACTCAGATTATATCCAGGTAGGAATGCTGGGCTCCTCCCTCTGGGTGGAACATCTCCCAGTGGGATGCTGTAACTTTTATCAGCCATGCAGGGACATTCAATGGCCCATTAACAGAAGATGTCTCCCAGGGAAAGGATTTGTTTGTGGAAGAGATAAAGAAAACTGCCCAATTAACAGAAGATAACTGCCACACCTCTAACAGATGGCAAATAAAATACATCTTCCTTGCAATCTAGGATACTCCAGTACATAACCAATCCTCAAAAAATATTTTTTCAGGCTTTTGGAATTGGTGACCCGAGTGATAAAACCTGCATGAGTTCTTTGAGTTTACATCAACTTGTGATTACAGCAGGATGAATGAAAATCTGTTCCTGCCACTTAGAGCAATATCATTGTTGCATAAGTGTGCTGAGGCCAGGAGATTCTTTCCCTTTCCAGATCCTTTTTCTACTTAGTACCCATGTGTGGGATTACACTTTTGTATCATTGTGCATCTGGAAGAAAATGTTATTTAATATTATTTGTCTAACTCTAGAGGAATTAGGAGCCAAAACCTTTCTCAGCATCTTTAGGGGCTGCTCCCAGGAGAACCAGCAGTGACACAAGCTGGCATTCACTGCTCCTAAACTGCTCCTCTCTGGCTGCATAGGGATGGAAAAGAGGCAAGAGAAAGACTCCTGCAGAAGATTTACAGTAAGAACTACATTCTTTTGAGAAATTCCCTGAGTGCACTTCTAGCATTTCTGAGGGTTTCCTTTACCCTTAACCTCATTATATTCATATGTCTTGTCAGCAGCATGCAATAACAGCTCCAGGTTCAGCCTTTAGAAGTCTCTGTATATGAGGGCAACATAAAAGTTGTACTTTCACTGACACGCTTTCATCTGCCAAAAATGGATGAAACCTTTTATCTCAATCCTTCCTCCTCTTGCATCTAATGGAAGCATTTTTCATTTCCTGGTCTGACCAACTCCAGGAGTAGTTTAATTTTATTTGGCGTGTGGCTATAATGAAAAGCAAAAGCGATGTGTCTGCAAAGCTACTCACAGGTACATCTGGACATTAATGCCACTGCTCAGGGAAGTTACTGCTGGGGGTTTGGTGCAACCTTTCCTCTCTGTCCCCTGCTGTTTCTGACTTGGTGGTAGGATTGTGTGTTATGACTCAATTTCATAAATATTGAATTTAGTGCTAAGAATAAAACCACTGAAGATGGCAAATACATAATGTTTCTTTCCACATTGTAGATGCAGAGCGAAGTGTTTTAGTACAGTAAGTGAAGCTGTTGTAATTTAGAAAAAAGTTATATTCAGTCACAAAGCCAAATATTAACAACTGATTTGCAAGCCAGCAGGTTTGTTTTGTCCTCAAAAGAAACCATCAACTGCCTTACATTAACCTTTCCTTGTTAAAACAGTTGAGTCATAGAGTCTAAAATTTCAGTGATAATAATTTGTAGATATTAATATATTCTCCATCTGTTTCTGCTTTCTTTCATTTTGGGAAAACGTATTCATTCAAGTAGGTAACTTAAACAAAAGACTAACAAAAATTGTATTAGTATCAGACACTTGTTGAGCAAATTAATTTCTCATAGTGCTCATAATATATATATGTGTTAAGAGGAAAATCAATGGCTTTTGTAGTGTACAAAAATGGATGATGGAAAAGGCAAGAAAGAAGGGCCTACTTCCCTCTTCTAAACCCACCCAAACTTTGCCTTCCACCACTGAAAATGTGCTACTAGACAATCTCCACACATAATGGGCAAAAACTCCATTACTCTAGGTTTATGATGGTTCAGATCTGAAGAGTTTTTCACCGGATATAACTCCACGGAAATTCATTAACTTAATCCTAGAGTGATGAACTGAGGAATTAGGCCCTTTATTTTTAATATAACTCATATTGTTCACTGAGTACTTTTCTCTGTTGAAATCTCATTTTCAAATATAACTCTTGATTTTGAAAACCTGTGCAAACATGTGCCTAGTACCAAGACTAGACCTGAAGTTAAACATTTTGGTAGGTTAGCATTGACCCTACACCTTGATGTGCTGGGACAGTGACACTGGGAGCATTGTTTGCTGAGAGAAATTGTCCAAGCCTTCTCACAGGTGCAGGGGATGCATTTTTGGGTGAGCAGCGCATCTGCAGTGTCTGTCAGCATCTGCAGTCCTGGGCAGAGTCAGATCTGCTCAGCTCTGATCACTTGGCTGGTTGCTGAAAAGGAACATTCACATCTGGCTCCTCGGAGACAAAGATGACATTTTGTCACCTGTTAATGGGAGCTGCCCCCTCGCTCGGGCAGCTTCAAGGCCATGTGATCAGTTCATAATTCAGGACTGCGAAATTGCTTCTTGCCAGCGTGAATCTTGGTATGACTCAAGGAGAATCTCATTCTCCATTTCTCCTCCTACAGACTAATTGCCTGGCAGCAGAGTCGCAGAAAAGAAGGAAGACCTTTCAGATTTCCAACACACCGTCCTTGAGAATGTAAGCTGTACCTCTTGTAAATAGATAGGGTATTATATTTAGTAAGAGAATCTAAACCAGGAATGTAATAGATACAGCAAAACATCCTTTGTTTGCAACTGTCCCAGTCATTTTAGACCAGCAGTCTTATTTACTGTGTGTGTTTTAGATTTTTCTTCTAATACTATTAAGGAAGAAAAACTTTGGATCAATTCACTTGAAAACTGTGAAATCAGCCAAGGTGAAATGTATAAAGCACTCAGCATTGCAGATCTGCTTGGCCTCTTTCCATCTCTCTGTGTATTTTGCCCTTCAGGATATTTTTATTTGTTCTATTTGTATTTTTTTCAGTGTGTCCTTTCCTTCTAAATTTATAAGTTTATAAGTGAGAAAAAGCCCACAAAATCTAGAACAGATTACAAAAGCAGAATGCTTGAAGAACTAGGAATATCACTTCAGAATATTTGTTTTAGTACTTGTTTATTTCTTTGTTACATATTGCATCCTTTGGTCTTTTGCCCTTTAAACTTTACATATTTCTTACCTGTGGTCTCTGATTGCCTCTCCAATTGCTTGATGCCATTCCAAGAAATGTAAATGAATGTTGACCTGCTAATATTGATTGATTGATTTTTTTTTCTTGTTGTTTGTCTAGTTTATTTTCTTTTCCCTTTGAAGATTTTATAATCCAGGATGGTTTGTAACACAGAGGGGTCATTAACTGCTGCCTGCAGTGCAGGCATCAAAACTTAAAATATATGAAAGACCTTTACCATGCAGTACATGATGGAGAAAAAATGGGCTTTAAGTCATCAGCAATTACATGTAGCCCTTTTTACTTTTTGGCTGCATTTTATAAATACCAGACAGGTAATTTCAAAGTTAGTAACAATGTAAATGTAATTTTTTCTCATTGGAAAAGAAATAATTTTATTTTTACTAACAATTTAACTTATGTCACCTGTCAGCTTGACAGGAGGCTGAATGAGAAATACAAGATTTGGCTTTTTAATATCAATTCAGATAATTAAAAAAAAAATTCCATCAGCAGACATTTTCTTTTGCAGTAAATCCTGACAATGGATCTTACAGGGTAATCAAAACCTGATGCTGCCTTTTATGAGGGCAAGTTATCTCATTGATACAACTAACCTTGCTGCTATTATTGAGGTTCCATGTGTATAGCATTGTTTCTAGACGAAGTGAGTAAAGAGAAACATGAAGTGTCTAAAAAGCCATAATTCATGCTAGACCATTTTTCTTGGAAAAAAGAAAGGTCTGCTTCCTCTTTTGTGTTTTTTTGAGCTCATCATGGTCTCTGCTTAGGGCAAAAAAAAAAAAGGATGACATGAGACATTAGAAGTTTCCCTAGTCCAACATAACTGATTCTGTGGATTAAGTGAGGCTGGAGAGATGCATTGACTATAAATTATTGTCAATGCATCCATTGCACTGAGGATCAGGATTGGATTTAAATTAAAATATTGCATTTGGTTTAAGGCAACTGTAAACATCTTCATTAGTACCTCACCAGAGCCTGTGATTATTTGAAATAGCACAAGAGTACAGAGAGATTGCTAAAGGGCAAGACTGCTAGTGGGAATATTTTTTCCACATATCCATCAATCATTGTCTAACTTTAGGCTTGGGAACAAATAAAGATGAAAAAGCTCACACATAATGACATTCATATTTGTTACAGAATTCTTTTTATTTATGATGGTTTGAGCCATAATAAGGAAAAGTTCTCTAAATTCTCTTTCATGTGATTTGCATCCTTTTTGCAACACAAAATAGAGTTGATTTGGGGTTTTTTTAAGCCTGAATAAACTTACTAGAATTCTCATTCTGAGCACACAAAAATATACAAGACAATTTAACTTTATACTGTCATTATCACAAGGATCTCACGATTCACAGCCTCTGCAGCCATAACTATTCTTTGAAATGTGGCATTCAGAATTTTGAATTAATGGCATAAATATTTTGTGGGGTATGTTCTTCTCTCCTACCTTTATTTGGAAAGACCTTTCCTCTGAACAGTTATTAATGGAGATACTTTTTCAGCTCAGTGTTTAAATGATTAAATGTGAAGTATTTCAAAAACTGTTATAAGGCTGATCAACTGGAATGTAGTTGTGAGTGTGTTGGGTGACAATAATGATTGCTAAATTATTTTGGGCAATGAATAGAAACACTTTTGATGCAAACCTTAAATTTGGCAGAAGAGCCTCTTGGGAGACCCAAATGTCTTCTGCTCCTCACAAGTAAAGACAGGATTGAGAGGAGCTGAAAGTGATTAGAGGAGGAGGGGATCTGCAGAATACATGGAGTTCTTCCACTGGAGTTAAAAACTTCAGTTCATCCAGGAGAGAGAGTTTTAAGTGGATGCTATTTAGGTTTGGCTTGTCTGACAGGGTTTCTGTTTGGATCTAAGTGTTTCTTTGTGATGCTGAGAACTCTTGGTAGAGACAATTGCACCAGCTGGGGTGGCACCCAGCTCATTCCAATCCTGGAGTCTCAGCCAGGGAAGGTAAAGCATAATGGAATATGAGAAATGTAATACTGAGATTATAATATGCAGATCTACATACATCTGTTAGTTTTGTGAATGGTTAAAAGTTAAGTGAAAGTAATTAAAATGATGTGAAGGAAAAGGAAGCTGGAGTTCAAATGAAAGGCACAACTTTAGGATGTACTTAAAATTTTTTTTCCCAAACAGAAAGTGCATGCATCCAATATATTTCTAGTATGGTTGGAGACTTCCACATAAAAATAGCAAAGCAAAATTTGCATTTATGTGAGGTTTTATCAGATTTTCAGAAGCCAAACAATTATTTAAAAAAAATATATAATATATGTAAGTCAGACATAATGCCAAATGATAACTTACAGTAATTGTTCTATGGAGTATGTATTGTTTTCCTGCTACTAGGGAATGTTTCTGATGGATAGCATGGATCACAGCCTTTTGGGTTACATTCTGTTTATGGTGCTTACAGGATTTTCTGAAGATATTGAAGAAGGAAAGTTACCCTAGAAAAAAGTGGGAGTGAAATTATAATAAGCCTTGTCTTTCATTTTTTCAGATGCTTTTTTAGGGCCTTTGGCCATTCCTCCTTGAAAGCCTATAGGCCATTTTTTGTCACTAGATTTTGTCTTTCCTAAGCTGTCTGCTCGATAAGTATTGAGGGTTTGGTGATTTTTAGTAAGAATTTAAGGGGATTTCTGCCTGCTTAAGTTTATAACCATCCTAGAGCAGACGAGGGAAGGTGTCCTACAAACCATGATATTGTCCAGGTATAAACAGCACCAGGAAAACTGAGACTCCAGCCAGCTCTACAGTAGATCACTTTGACAGAGAGATACACAAATTATCCAGTGAGTTATCTGAAGTGAAACTTCAGAGTGGGGTTTAAGAACACAAAAGCTATCTAAAATCTCACTGGGTTCTTGGTTTATTTTTGCATCTATCTTCTGTGTGGGGAAAGAGAGGAAAGGTAGATCTGCAGTCAGGGGTAGTGAACAGCAGGTCCCCTCAATCAGTGTTTTCTATGTGTTAATGACTATTCTTCCTTCCATCTTGCTAATATTGCTGTTTACATGTCAGATCTTTCTGTTTTAATAATGTAACTGTGGTTACTGTCTGATTATATTGTGTTCAAACTTTTCTTTACAAGGCACCTAAAAATCCAAGCTCAGGATTTTCTGCTTCCATATGCCCCAACAGAATCAAAAGTGATTTCCTTTTCCAATCTCAACCATTCATCATTTGTGTAGATGATCTGGCAGCCCAGCTGATATTGGCATATTGTTGTAATTTATGCTTTTTTTTAAAGTCACTAAATTCAGATTTTGCATTTCAGAATACATGTCACTACATGCAGTAAAAACAGAATATAGAAGTGCAACATAACTTCAATGGTATTTTAGAGAAAAACCTCCAAACTGCATCCTCCATATAAACTGGCAGGTTAATAAGATTTCTCAGCTTCAAAGTGCATTAGTTTGTTTCAGTAGGGCAAAGGTTGCTCATGTTTTTGGGGAGGGTAACAAACAATTTGGAAAGATTTAGATAATTAGCAGAAACAAAAGTGAAAATCCAACCTATTAAATGCAGAAGCCATTAAGGAGACAGATGGATAAACAAAGCTGTTTTTCTCTTTGGCTTTGGGATCATTTATTAAGGGTGAAAAAATCAGCATAATCCTTTCATTTGCCCCAGATTCTAGGTCAATACTCAAAGCTGTGCATGATCAGTGCAAGAGTTTTGAAAATGTAGCTTTTGCTTTGGATATTCACACCATCTGGATTCTTGATTATAGCTGCATGCAGAGGCCACCAGGACAGCTGTCAGGATAGGTGATGGCTTGTGACTCCTTCTGTAGTGCCTTTCTCTTTGTCCTGTCTGCTTCCCATGCCTTGCACCTCCCACACCCTCAGCTCCAGAACAGAAGCAGAAATTGCAGCACTCTCCGCTCTTGCAGCTTCCTCGGCAGGAAGATCTGCTGTGGGAATTTATGGCAGCAGCTCTCTGGCCACAGAGAGCAGGCACAGACTTTCCCAGGCATTTTCCCAGGGAAGGCTGTGAGAAAATCAGAGGAAAGAAAGAGAAACAATTCTTATCTCCACTTGTTGCACCTGCTGTTGTGCACATGTGGAATGTGTTACAGATTTGTTTACCAAAGGGTGATTTCTTAATTGGACACTGGATGGTGTTGGGATGGATTGACCAATTAGGTCAAAGCTGTATCAGACTGGCTGAAAGGGTTACTGAGTTTCTTAATAAATATGAAATAATATAGTATGAGATGATATAATAAAGCAATTGATCAACCTCCTGCAATCATAGAGTCAATGCTAATTACTCCCTAGCTGGGAATTGATCACTGTGGGCTCATTTTTCACCCAGCTGGTTCTCAACACATGCTATTTGCACATAACCAGATCTTGTTCTGGTTCTCTGCTGTTTCTTATATGCCCATCCAGAAATGTATCTCTGTCATTCACCTTGAAATCCACTTCTTCAGAAATCCCTTTATAATCCATGCCTGCACTAATATCCAGCTACAAACCTCTATTTTGAAAGTATTTTGGAAATGTTAGGGTGCAGTATGTAGACAGAAAAGCTGGAAAAGGACATTTCAAACATTAGTCATGTGCCTCAACAGAACACATTCCCTGCTTCCCTTACCTTATGTGTAAAACTGAGAGGAAGAATTTTGTTCTGTTGCTTTGTTGGCACCTTGGAAAAGCTCTTTCCATTTTTAAAATTAAATTTGTCCCTGAGCAGTAACTAAGCACATTATACGTTCAAAATATGTATAAAAAACCCCGCATCCCTGTGCCTCATACACAGTCTCCTAGATTGATTTATTTATGCATTAAATACTCAGCTTTGATATTACTATCTAGCTGTTCATTTTATGCATGCTCAATGTTTCCTTAATTTCTTCCAAATTTATATGAAATATTAATATGTGGATTGGGACAGTTTAGTTCGTTAACTATAAATTAAGAGTTGGCATGCATTATTTAGTATTTAAATTCTGGCTCCCAGTTTTTGTGCTTTTCTCTGCTCTAATTATTCTTTTCTTAATGGAGGTAATTATGAAGCGGTACAGCACCAGGTCAAAAAATATCTCCCCATATTTAGAAAGACTCTTAAGTGTATTTATTTAGAAGTTAGAAGGTCATTCCAGTGTACAATGTTTTCTTAACCCTGTGAAGGTAGAATAGGAACAATCCAAAATTTGAAAAATTTTACATCTTTACTTGTCTAATTTTTAATTCATATTGACAGCTGCAAAACACGTGTGCAGTATTAAGTTCAGCTGAATGAAGTCTGTAAACAATCAATTCCTTAACTATGACCTAGTCTTGCTAATTTTTCTCACACTGTAAAGTCATGTATTTCTAGAGTAATTCTTCCAAAGCTTATAGGAGTAACCTATGGATGAAGATTGTGTTTAACGGAGGGCATAAATTATTGTAGCTCCAGCAAAACCAAGAGAATAGCAGGGATGATGTAGGCCTATATAATACAAGGTAAGACCTATTAAAAAAATCCCACCTTAAATAGCAGCTTTTACCTGCTGAGGAGAACTGAAGTGTCTAGCTCAGTTACCTGTGCCTGCACTAGCAAATCCTAATCCCCTTGTTTTGATGGATCCCATGCTAGCTTCTGAAATTTTCAGTGTACAAAAGAAAAAAAGGAACTAAAATAATTTAAAAAATAGATCAAGGATGCAGCAAGATACTTCTACAGCATTTACTTTTTATGCAATATAGTCAACAAATCATGTACATGAAAGTAGTAGAAACAGGAGTGAAAGAGACAACAGATAACTTGTTCAAGCAGATATCCTGATTACCCCTCCTTCCCCCATCCTCTCTTCCTCCTTGTGCTATAAGAAAATAAAATATGAGGGGAATAACCAACATTTAACAGAAAATATCTTAAACACTGGCCTGGAAATTTTTCTAAGAATTTGAAACACAAGCTGTTTGGGTTTTTGTCCCTGCCTTTTTCCCTCCTCCTTTTAGATAGTGTCTGATTTGTACTTCTCTTTTGCATCTGATCTGCTACGCATTAAATTGTCACTTCTTTTCCTGAAGTTTCCAGGCGTTGCAGTTTGGCTGGGAATTTAGTTATAAGACAAGGCAGAAGCAGAATGAGGTTGTTTGTCTCCTGACTTTCTCACTACCTTGCCTGTCCTCCCCATATTTAAGAACTCATTTTTCAGGTATAGTCTTTTTTCCATGGTGATCCTTCTTTAGATTTAATTTACTATTCAAAATTCTCCTTGCAGTTTTTTATTCTCTGAATATATTGATAAAATATAAGGGAATGTGCTGATAGCAGCACAAAAGGTGAGATATATCAATCATACTTCACTCTTTAGCATCCTCACTAGCAGAATTGTTGTTATGTTTGCAAAGACGCTAAAAGGAAAAAATAAAATAACTGCCTTAAAGAGATGACAGGAGGGAAATGGATGCTGATGGCAGCTGTTCTCCCAGACACTGACTTGGGAGCTCAGAGGACAAGAGCAGACGTTGCAGAATGTTCCTGGGGACGCATCAGGCCCTCTCTTATCACCTAAATGTTTCTTTTATTTGATACTAATAACACTATGCTATGGTCAACGATATAATAAAAATCCCAGCAGAAGCAGCAGAGTTACTCATTCATGGCTGACTAATTCCTCTAGTGTCAACAAATAGAGTTTAAACTACCCTGTAGCACAGAAGGTTATTTCTGCTGTCATTTCATCAGTGGAAAGAAGCGCAATTTTGTCTTTCTTAGGTCAGTATGACCCAGCACCTGATAACTCCTATAAATCATAAACTGCAGATGTGTTATTATGTCAGTGTTAAATATTATAAAAACAAGTTTTCGACAGGCTCTTGATAAATCTTATTCACAATAAGTGAGCAGAAATATTAAACTCAGTCTTGCATTTATTGAAGAAATGTACAACCACATGATTTAAAAGCTTGCTTCTGAATTAGTGGCTATTTCACAAATGCAACAAGCTATTCAGATTCCTACACAGTCACCATCAGATCTGTGGTGCACAACAAAACAAAAATCTCTTCAGCTAAATGGTTCTTAGGCTTTTTTTTATACATACTTAAGCTGCCTCATTTAAAACAATTATAAATTCACAACATTTTATGATTTGAAGGAGGATGATGGTAGTGATACATCTTTCAATTATGTCTTTATGACCATAGCAAGTGGACTGTGTGATTCACATCTACAGCTATTAAGGTGCCTTTGTTATAACCTCAGGCCTTTATCTTATCCTGGATGGTCTTCATAAAATGATGGTTTCCACCTTTGGGATTTATTAAGCAGATATTTTGTCCTTCACATTTCTGAAAAAGGTCAGTTTCAGAATGTTGCTGTTCCCTACAAGCAATCTTCAGAAAATACTGGTATTGGAAATGCTTGGTACCTTAAACCTCGAGATAATGGTGTTGGGACTTTCCAGCTCCACAGCAGGCTGAATCTAAATTCTGTGCAGTTGACTCCAGAAATGTGTTGACTGGCTGCCATCTCTTTTAATACAATGAGAGTGGTCTATTTTTAACCATGGAGTTAATTTAATCAGCATAGTTGGAGTTTTGGCTATGGAGAGGGAAAGGACTGTCATTATCTCATTTATTTAAGTTGCCTCATTTTTCCAATGTGAATGCAGTTGTCGAGCAGAAAAATCCTCAAAAAAAAAAAGTTAAATCCTGTTACAGTATTGGGTCCAGCCAGAAATCTGCTACATGGCACATCATTTGGAATATAAAGAATAAAGGGCAATCCACTCCAGTCACATAAAAGCAGCAAATTTAGAATTATTTAATTGCAACTTCTATATGCCACCTTACAACCTTGGGAACTATGAATAACTGCATAAAGAAGGGAGGAAGTGAAGAGGAATAACAACACTACTGCTAATAAGGGAGACAGAAAAAACTCTAATCCACCAAAATACTGATACTGGAGTTACATATCTGTTAATGAACTCTGATGAATGCTCTAGGTCTGGGGAACATTCAGGAATGTGAAACCCTGGCTCATATGAGTTACTGTGCTTAAGAATTAATGCGCAGGTAATAGAAGGAATCCTCCCCTCTTCAGAATTGCATTAAAACAAACAAACAAACCCCAAAGTCTTAATTATTTTCTAAACTATTTTTTCAGTTATTTCTACATGGAATTAATTGTCTTGCATAAACCAAAGTAGCAGCTGACAAGTTTATATATTTCTCTAAAGCCTAAGGCTAACTAAAGGATGTCCAGGGGTCCTTCTCAGTCTCTCACAGTCCAGCCCACCTGTAGCCCTTTTTGCCATGGAAACTTGAGTGAACTTACCTGGAATAGAGCAAAATGTTGTTCAGAAAGATGAAAAAAACCCCAACAGGCATGGGAATTTTATTCTTTATTATACCACATTCTCCAACTGACCTTTAGGAACCACAGTAAACTTGTAATGGCCATCAAGAAAAGTACAAAAATTAGGTCTCTATATCACCTCTTGCAAAAGCACTAGCCTTGAATTGAAATCAGAAAATACTTTGCTTGGAAACTAAGAATAGATTTGATGCATCATCATTTAGATACAGCTAGACTGATGCAAAACCAGTGTGCAAGTAGTAAGAAAATTACAAGAATAATTGGAAAATATCAGTGCAATATGTGCTGTATGGATAGACAGGAGCTTGTTGCAGAATGCAGCACATATAATTATAGCTTTCTGTTTCATGTGGAGTTTTCTGCGAGCATTTTTCATGCATGAGTTCTTTCTTACCATTAATGACATTTGGAAACTGTGGTGCATTTGAAATCTGATGAGCATCACTTCCAAATTGCTTCCAGGGTGTGGTTTGAATCAATTAATATATTCTGTTCTGACATAAATTCAAAGACTACAGTTTCCAGAAACGTATAATGGTATAATTGTGGAATATGAAATATTTATTGATGGGCATTCTAAGAGGAATATAGAGATAATTATATGCAAACGTGCTTATGAAACAAAATCAATGTTATTTTCTACTCATTGTTCACAGAGGCATAAAATAGATTCAATGCTAATAGTTCTGCTAATTGCACATATCCTTATGCATGTTTATGAATAAAAGACAACCAGAGTACCTCAGAATAAAAAGAAGCACAACTCCTAGGAGGCATTTACTAACTAAACACATTAAAGTAATAAAAGTTAGTTTATAAAGAAAACAAGGACAGAACACCAGAGAATCCCATAGATGAAAAAACTGGTCTTAATTTTAAAAACAGATTTTTATAATAATTCCAAAGCTTTCCTTGAATTGGTCTAAACCACTAATTTTTCTGTATTATTTAAAATTGCTTCAAAAGGATGCCTGTTTTTCTTCTTGTTATTTAAATATTTTCATTTTCATGAGTATCTTTTTTCATGTAGCAGGCAGGTATTTATAAACTGGAGAAATCCAGTGACATCTAACATGGTTTAAAACATTTTAGAAATAATCAGTGTTTCCTGAATGCCAAGTGAGACTTGTACTCAGAGCTCTAAGCCTGCTTGAAGGTCCTTGCAGCCCTGGGACATGAGACATGGTGTCACTCACACTCACCCACGGTATCTCTAAAACATCTTACTTTAATTTTTGATATAAAACATTATTGCTGCTATTGCTTCAAATGCAGTTATGGATTCTTGAATTCTTGTGTAGAAAGTTCTAAAGGGGAAGGGAATGTGTGCAGAATGAATGCTGCTGGATCAAACAGTGAGCTTGGAAGGCCTGTCTTGGAGAGGATGGGAAGGCAAACCTCTGAGAGCTGCTCCCTGGGGCACTCTGACCGCAGCAGCCTCACCAGAACATCCGTGAGGAGCACCATTTCCAGAGTGAACACACTGAAACTGCTGGGCTGAAGGAAAGCAGCCAGGCTGAGAGTGAGACTCTGTGGAGGGGCTTGTTAGAAAGGAGTCAGAGCTTTCACACTACCAGCTCAGACTATGAGAAGAGGCCAATAAGGGTGAGTAATATTGCTTGAGTCAACACAGCTTCTGTAAAGGGAAGCCATGAATCACACATCTGTCCCAGCTCTTAGAAGGAGTCAACCAGCACTAGGATAACATATCAGTAGTCAGTATAATTGAATTAGACGAAATTAAAGTTAAATTATGTCTTTTATGTTTTAAAAAATATTCTATCATAGATAAGAGGTGAGGGTTTTCTTTTTTCCCCCTATTAATTAGTGGCTGAAAGAATAATAGAAACCTCATTACAAACTCTGAGTTGAATGAAAGAAACCCCAACTGAATATTTATGTCACTGGAAATTATTGAGTGAAAAGTAAAAATTGCCATAGCATGCTGGTGAGTGCCTCAATGTTTATAGAAAATGGATAGCTGTTGGCAGAGTGGCAACAGAGGAAAATCAAAGCAGTGTGTAAAAGAGAAGTGGCTTATCTTTGGCAGGAGAGAATGCACTTAGACCAATCAATGTAGACATTAAATCATATAGCTATGAAGTGCCAATGTTTAGGAATAGTCTGAGTAGCCAAGTTTGGTAACTTGGAAAGTATTCTCAGAGATTTTTCTTTTTGTCTCTGCTGAGTTATCTGAGTCTTCATTGCATAAACTCTGCTCCCCTGGCTTTGGCATCCCAGTCTTATGAGACATTTCCTTAATTATTTCCTTAATGCACACTGTTGGAAACAGCTTGCACCTGTAGAATATATAGTTGATGTTTTCAGGCTTAAATTTGACTGCATGGAAGAAAAATTTATATCCTATCCAATTTGGTATTTGATGTAGACCTTTTAAGGTACTGACAACTTTCATGTGATATTTCAGCAGATTTCCAGCACTAATGATTTATGTAGCTAACTTTATAAACTGCAGCTTTATAGAAGAAGTGCTAATTTAAGTCTCTATCACATAAATTGATGGCTTTTCTTCTGCCTTTATAAGTGAAACATTTGAAACCAATACTGCAACTAAATGAAATTGTCATTTTATTAAATCTAGCTTATGATTCAATAATTCTGTTGAACTGCTCTTCTCATTTAGACATCAATCTTCTGCATGCTTTTTAAGAAGCACACAAAGTCCCAGACTTTGCTGGTGGTAACAGCATGCAGTGTGAAAATGAGGAGGAATGAGGAGCTTCAGTTGCATGAAGCTCTGGCTCATGCACAGCCGGGGCAGTGATATAACTTAGGGAAAGACAGTAAGCTTACAAAAATAGGCCACTTTAGAAAATGGAATCTAAATTGGCCCACAAAACAAGTACCTAAACAGTTATGAAGCTATGTTGGATTGATCAAGTCTGGGTGCCAGCTGCTCTTCCAGCTGGACTCTCATTCTTCCTGAACAGGCAGGGGGAGAAGAAAAGAGGAAAAAGCTCCGGTGAAGATAAAGACAAGGAGGCCACTTACCAATTGTCATGGGCAAAACACACTTTACTTGGGAAAAAACTACTTCAATTTACAGTCAGTGGAAAAGAGAATTAGATAGTGTGAAACAAAGGAAGATTAAACCAGCACCTTCTCTCACTTCGCTTTTTTCACAGTGTCAACTTCTTCACTCCTTGATCCTCGGCTCCTGTTTCTCCTCTCCCCCTTCATGACTGGCACAGAGGGATGGATAATGGAGGCTGTGATCAGTCCATAATTTCATGTCTCTACTGCTCCTTCTTCCTCAAAGTTTTCTCCTGCTCCCAGTGGACTGGACTTCCCATGAGCTACAATCCTGCAGGATAAACCTGCTGGGCTTTTCACTGGGCACAATTCCTTCAGGGCATGTCCTTTCTTCCTACTAGGTAGAAAAATGCAATTTACCTTACCAGGAAAAAAATACCAAAACTGAAACATGGATTCATGGTATTTTTCATATCACAAGTAGTGTTTGACCTCTGGAGACTGGAAATTTTCAGCTACTTTGGAGTAACAAGGTCTTTCTATGAAAGAACCCCTTTCATTAACCTCATATTTCTGTTCCTACTGTTCTGGAAGATGACATACTTGTTCAGAATTATATCTTTTCAGAAATATGTCTTTTCTTGATGCTAAGAATAATCTTGTGGCAGATTTCTGTAACATTCCTCTGCTCATTTTTTTGTACCTGTGGATACTTTGCAGTTTTGTTTTTTTTCCTTGGAGATGCTCAAGGAGTTAAACTACACAGAGGATTATGTTAGTTTAAGCTTTACAAACTTAGGTCTCTGTAAGAAGAGCACCTTTTTGAGCATCTACTACCACCATGAACCACTAACAGAAGGAAATGGGAATTTACATAAAGTCATGAAGTAAAAAAATCTACCTTAAAGATCAAGAATCTTTTTATTAATACTGTGAAAACAAGTTGTATAAAAATACAATTTTACTACAGATTTAGGATTATTGTGATTTCAGTTTCATGCTGATTTCTTGAAATATTGTGTTTGAATACAGCAATAACACCAAACATCATCTCACCAATGTAAGTTCCACTAGCCCTAGAAGCCATGAAACTTACAGCAGAATGCAAAGCAAGCAAATATTTGTGTTTAAACTTTTGTAGTTATGACCTATTGTTTCCAGCTGAACCATCAGAACTTTCAGGCACTAATTTTGCAGAGATTTGACTTTGTATTTTTAAGCTTGTGTGTTATTTTTTGTTTTGCTTTGTTTTTTTTCCCCAGGAAGGTTAAACTTGTATGTTCATAAGACTGGATCTTGTTCTGCTTTAAAAAATCACTAAAAATTAGAAAGAAGAAGAAAATTAGCATTTTATGTCTCACTTCTATTAAAGTCAGTAGCTTTATGTTGGCTGGTGAATGCCTGTGAGTTAGCAGTGCTGAATGGCATGTTTCATTCCACACTGAACCTACTAGTGTCTCATATTTTAATAACACTTAGATTCATGTGATAAAACTTTTCTGTGGTCTGGCAATAAACACTGAAAACAGGCAAATAAATCTTTTCACAGTGCAATTTTGTTGATATAGGGATGCAGAGGCAGGAAGAGACTTTCAGAAGCCAGGAGAATGGCTTCTTCTTGTGGGAGAGAAAAAACTCCCAAAGGCCAACCAAAAAAAACCCAAAGAACCCACATGCAGCACTCTTAAAGAACAAGAATGGATTGTGGTTGCAAACCTAAACAAAAAAAAAAAAAAAAGGAAAAAGAGAAGTGCAGGTCAGGAGAAATCATACAAAATCAATTCTTTCTAGGGACAGGGAGAAAAATCAACCCAAACAAACCACCTTCTTATGAATAATCAGGAGATGAAGACTACTTTCCATTCATAAGTTCAAGCCTGTGGAGTAAAACTTGGTAGAAGTTTAGGAGCACACTGATGATATTTCAGCAGTGTGCTCCTAATCCAGTGGAGAGAATAGTAAATGTATCCACATGCTGCACAGGGACCAAAAGTTCAAGAATAGGTTTTACAAATCTTATTCCATGATGGAACAATAGTTAAAAGAAATCTCTTGCTTCTGTAGAAAGCCCAAGAAAGAGAAATATACACTTTTATACTGGTAAATCCAGATATCAGATAATCCAGATGATCTAGATATTCAAATTGCTTTTTCTTGAAAAGCAAATGGACATTAGCCCAATGGAGGAAAGCAAAACCCAGTTCTGAAGTCTATACATAGGTGAAATTTCCAGTGAAGTGAGTTTAGTTAACTGCTTACCATATCACTCACATTTTAAAAGACTACGGAAAATCTTCAGCAATCCAATTTTTGGAAGAATTGGCAAGTTGGCAGAACTAGTTCCATAGGGAAAAAATTATTTTAGAAAGCAAAAATATGGTTGGTTTAAAGTGGAGTTTTGCTTAGATGAGGTTTTCAATGATGGTTCCCTTGCTTATAATAACAGCATGCAGTACATGTCACCAGAGGAAATTAAGAGAAGTCAGCAGTCAATTTGACTAACTAAAATAGGCCTCAGAAGCTTAAGAAGCAACAATTCCAGCTACTCATGTTACAGTTTCATATATGTATTATAGAACTAGGTTTTGAAATGGAGGGTAAATCAGATTAAGTCCTGATTTCAAAAGTCAAAAATCCACTGCCAATATTATTTTGGATTTCTAAGGTATGTAGCTAATAGCTGAGTGCCTTATTTGTTTAGTGCTTAAATTCTCACTTTGAGTTTGAGAATCATTCTTGTTTTCCTGTTTGGGGTTTTAGAGCTGGGGTTTTTAATCTGGGACTCCCAGCTAAACTCCAGTCACTATCCACCCAAAAAATCCATATAATTTTTAGAGTGGATGATATTTTTCACTTTTGCAATGGAAAAGGTTTTGGAGTAACACCAGGCTTGGTGTTCATGAGTTGTTGGATTTTATTCTAGAAATTATGGCTTTCACATGCAATTGAAATAATTCCAGTACATGCATTACTTATGTAAAATGCTTTGAGGATACAGAAGACAATATTCAGCCAGTGACTGAATAAGCATCCAGTGTCCTTTATTTCTTTAATGAACCTGAACATTAAAAGTTTGAGGTATTTCACGATCTGGGACCAATTTTAGCAGAAGTCCTCTTAGGAGTGAGAACAGTACCCCTGTCTGGTGGGTGGAGATTTGTCTGCTGTTGTGACAAGTCTGACTGAGCTCAGAAATATCCTACACTTCATTAGCAGCTACTCAAGACACACAAGTCCACTATCTCTCCCTGATCTTCTCCCAGGCTCTTGGATATCTGCTTTTAAAACTGAAGTTGCATGCCAGCTTTCAGCTGGCAAAAATGTATTAGGCTTGTACTTATTTATGGTGAATGAAATATTTTAGATTTTGTCAATTTAAAATAAGCAATTATAAGTTAACACTATTAGCCTTATAAGTTACTTAAAGCCTCAGTATATGATGTCTTTACAGCTTGGTATTAACTTTTAATTCAACATTTAAGACTCTGACTTTGCTGTAGCAGTTCAAAGAAAGGAAGAACAATAGTTACATTTTGTAAGTGCAATTCAGATGAATAGCAACACCTAAGGTGTTCCTAAAATGATTTTACTTGTGCAATTTTGATTTTCATAGATGCTTAGTATTGGTATTTTTAGTACAAAAATTACTTATCTTGAGAGGTTTGAAAATCACACTGTTTTACTGACATAGAGAAAGAGACAGCAGGGGAAAAAGAAGTGTATTATGACAGCCTGTTAGGCTGTAGGGTATAGGGTAAAATAGGGAATTGAAAATCAGAAAGAAAAGAAAAGAAAAAAAAAGCACAGACAGGTGGGTGGAAAAAATGCTAGAGGGAACAGAAATCGCTGCAAGCAAGATTTACCATAATCATTCATGGAAGGTTTACAAAAGGATATTACAGCTACCTGGGAGACCAGAGCCTAGGGCCATTTTGGCACACAGACTAGTGGGAAACTGTAATGCAGTAATGCAGTGTTTTGGGATCCAATCATAACAGAGGTGTTCGGGAGGCAGAAGGTGGCAAAAATGGTCAACACGTGAAAGTCAGCTAATTTTAAGTAAATAACACTGATGGAATGACACCATCAGAGGTTTTTTTCTTCCACAGACAGTGGAATTGCAGACTGTCACATCCACCTGAAAAAGCAAACATCCTGCAGAATGAGGGTGAGCATTCTTTATGTTGGTTTAAGCCTGGAGATTTGCACTGGCTAAAAAAAGAAGGCAAACATTGTCATCAGGAGCAATTCCTGTCAGACTAAGGACATGCCACTCTGTGAGCTTTGACAATAAAACAGCTTTGTGTAGCTGCATTTCCTGGATTTTAGCAACTCTCCACTACTGTTAGCAATGCAAAACATCTCTTCAGTGTTTCAATAATAGGAAAAGTTTTTTTTTTCTCATCTGTTAATAGCAGCTTCTCTGTTGTTATTGCTAATGGCTGTTGATGCGCCTTGGAAAATTTGTGACTTTGCTCAGGAGATTTTACATATTTGCCATCGCAGAACTCGGGATGCAAGGTCTCCTTTATAAAGCTACTACTTCATAACCTGCCTGAATGATGAAATTGGGATGTTATGTAAAGGGGTGGACCTGCCTATCTTCTCCTTCCCCTGCCATGAGGCATTCCAGGCCCACCTCTGTGCCAGCATTAGTTATGCAGGGCATTAGATCCCCTTGCCAGTCTGACAGTGTGTTTGCTCTCTTTGGCTGTAATTTCCTAACAGATCAGGCCTCCAAACCAGTCTGCCAGGCAGCCATTGGGTTGCAAGGGATGGGGGAGGAATCATGCCTTCCACAGGAGCAAAGGAGGGGATTCCAGCCTGGCTAAAATAACCTTACAGTGTCTTGGAGACCCAGCCTCACCTGCATGACCCTGGCTATAGCAAGGGACTGAGGATATAGCAAGGGATGCCTTCAGCAGTGAGAACTGGAACTACCTGTTAAACTTGTGTCCAAGGCCTCCTGATTCCTGCTATTTCATCTCTATTTGCTTAGTTTCCCCCTTTCTAAGCTGAGAAGGATCACACTCTCCTTTTCTTGTGCTTTGTATGGTTTCTGTATTTGGACAGCCAGGTTTTCAGGTGGGGTGATGTCCTTCTGGAGTGCCTGGTACAACAGCACTGCGACCTCAGGCAAGCAGGGGAGAGGCAGAAGTCAGGGATATCTCTCACTACTACAGTGATACAAATGAAAACTAGCAATCTATTTATTTGGATTGAAATCTGTAACCTGGCTAACTGTAATTCATTCAGCTTTCTAGGGGCTATCTATAAATTAAGTGTGGGTCCTGGCTGTGGTCAATTAACTCTTTCATTTTATTGACTAGTGCTATAAATAATTATATAAAAGATATGTAAATCCTCACAAATGTGATATAATTATCTCAACAATTATTCCGCATCTCAGTGGGTATGGGGGAAAATGAAACCTGTTCCTAGAGCATTTCTGGTTGCTAAGGAACAGTTACTTCAGTCGTAGAAATTGTCTCTCACACCAGATACATTATTCTGGCAAATTGGACTTTCAGATTGAGTACCAAGGGAAAGGGGAACAATCAGAAATGAGAAAATTGCTATTACAGAGCTCCATGGGGTCTAGTATGTGTGTGTCAAAGATTCTGGTTTAAATCTGCCTCTGTTTCTATTGTCATGATCTCTATTCTTTTTCTTTCATTATTTTTATCCCCCCTCTGGAAAAAAAAAAATAAAAAAGGGAAAAATAAGTCATTTGATAAGGCAGCATACCATAAAATCTGTTTTCTTACTGGTGGGGGAAGGGTGGTAAATATGATGCTCACCACTTCCTACATCCTTCATCTTCCCAAAAAATAAAACCTGTATTGTGGGGTTTAAGACAGCTTTCACCAAAAGCAATTGGGACAAGAGGGAAAACATATCCAAGTCTGGTTCATGTCTGTTGGTCTGTCAGGTGACCCAGGCTCTTCCTCCTCACCAAGCCAGTGCTGTGCCCAGTCTGGCACTGGGTGCCTGGGGAGGGCAGGATGTCTGTGCTGCAGGTGACATCGTGGGGCTCCATTGCTGACAATTCCCAGACGGGACAGACCCCTGTCCCTGTGCAGGACAGTTTGTGGGACTGTGAGAGTGACACCCATGCTGGGAGAATGAGAACACAGAACATTTCTGAAGGGGCTGGACACTGAGAAATCACCAAGTTCATTCACTGGACCTGGGAATACTTTGTGTGAGTGTGTGTGTTTGCAGCTCATTTACTCTATACACAAAGTATAAATTGTCCTGGGTCCTCTTCAGACTGATCTATCCTTAATTCTCTTTTACAATTTTGTATTTTGTTGATTTTAGATGCCCTTTTTTAAAAAAAAATTGAAATTATATTATCATTGAAGAAAATAAACAAGACCCGAGCTAGCTTTCTGTCAAAATCAATGAAAACTGAGAATCAGTCTTTGCTGAGCCCTACCCTTTCAGTTTGAAGCTGCTACATATTCTGAGCTATGTTACTGTGTTTTTTAGCTTAAACATCTTGGCTAATTAAATTCTGCCTGAGTTTCTCCTGTAGCTTGTTGCAAGATTTATAATGCTAAAGATCAGAAGGTTGAATCAAGGATTTAATAAAATGTGTTGTACAAAGAAAGAAGTTGTGTAAGTGCACAGAATAATAAGTGCTCGTTTTAGCACTCCTTGTGGTTGTAATGATAATTACTGCACTTCTCTTGAAACCAATTCAATTCTCAATTTTACTTTGAAGTTTTAAAATGTCATTAATTAATTACTTTATCTAAACAGATTTGAGATGTTGCTGAAAGCCTTCTTGGAAAAAAAAAAAAAGGAGTTGCTCTTGTCATGTATAGCTCTCCCCTTCCATTTCTTATGTCTGTGAGATAGAGCATCATATATACACAAAAGCAGACACAGAAATGTGTTTCAGTCATTCACAGATTTAACCACAAGCACACAAAGTGTTATCCTACTGTGTGCTACTCAAATCACATTATAGCTAATGGATTTGTGTTTCCTACATCTCAGACAACAAAACTTTTGGAAATTTTTTTCCAGGGTTTCGCTTCCCTGAGAGTGATGGGATGACACTTTTAAGAGCTCTCTGTCTGCTACTGTAACATACAGATAAAGCAGCTTTAAAGAAAAGGGGCAAGAGAAAAATAAAATTCAAAATTCACTGCTGGTTCTTTAAATGTTATGTTGCACGGCAGAATATTAAAAAGTTGTTTCTGCTTGATATTAATCAAAGGGTTGTGTTGCTTGTTTGTTGTGGGTTTTTTTCCTGTGTTCTGTTTTGTTGCTTTTTTGTGTCTTTTTTTTTCCTTTTTTTTTTTTTAATTTCATCTTTCTGATGTGTACTGTGTTCTTTTGCATTGCTTGAAAAACCAGAGTTATAAACTGACCTCTGAGGGAAGCTAGAGTTTGATGTTTTGTAATTCAAGGCCCAGAAGGTGTAAATTGGCTTGAATCCAAGTGTTTGTATTTAGAGCATAACAGGGGCTTTAAAAAGTAAGCCAAAAATGGGGTTATTAGCTTTCTGGACTCAAGGTACTTTGCATAAGACAATGATTGAAGTGATGCCACATGGTCTTTAAAAATGCTTTCTTAGGCAAATATTCCTCAGGGGAAGGATCAACCTATATTTTCATAAATCCGTGCTCAAAACTGGTGTTAGTCATACCTTTGAAAAAGGAGTGATTATTGTCCAGCACTCTTAGGAACTGTATCCAAAAGGACTGAGGTACACAGCTCCTGTCTTTATAAATCTTATCCAGTCCATTTACAGCTGCTCCAGGGTGGACTTTAGCAGAAGGCTTGGAAGTATATTCCAAGGTATTTTTATACCTCATATCTACTTTCTTCTTAAAGTACTGACATTTTAGTGTGTCTGGTTTTCAGGGTCACAGCTTCCTTTTGAAGACAGTAGGAAGTTAAAAGTGCCCCTAGAAATCCAACCAGCGTTGCACTCTGGCATTAACCTGCAACTCACTAATCTCCATAGTCAGGAGGTCAGACTGGGATCTGAGCTTTGGATTCAGCAGCACTGAGAAGTAATGGGCTGGGGTAAATCTCTGGAGCTCTGTCCTCTTCCAAGTGTGCTTTGCTTCTGGGGAAAAACAGGTCTCTTGGCATGTCAAAGCCAGGGAAAATTGCCAGTTTGACCTGCAGCTGCCTTCGTGGTGTGGGACCAGCCTTTGGAACCCTCCTTCATTCTCTTTGCTCGAGAGGAGCTGTGGATGGAAGCCCCTCACCTTGGGGGTCTGCCCCTCACCTTGGGGGTCTGCCCCTCACCTTGGGGGTCTGCCCCCTGGGGCTGCTGGCAGCTTCTGGGAGCTGACGTGGGCTTTGGAAATTGAGCCAAGGCAGGGGAAGAGGGTGATTCTGCCTCTCTTTGTGCTGCACAAGGCTCAGCTGCGTGGTGGATTGAACTTGGTGACTCCCCCGAGCAGAGTGATAGTGCACGAAGTTAATAAAGCATTCAGCAGCCAACATTGTTTGGCTGGAATTATTCCTCCAGAAAAAAAAAAAAAAAAAAAAAAAAAAAAAAAAAAAGATAATCCAGCATGAGATTCCCTTTATAACTGCAAGTGCCATTGTTGCACAAGGAATTGCATGTATTGATTAAAATCTCTTAACAGAAGAGAAGGGAAATGAGCTGATGACAGTTCAAAAATTATTTTTTCAATAGAGTATGGCTTAAGGCCATCAAAGGAAGAGAAGGAAAAACTAAATTGATGTATGGGAGAAAAGAAAATATGTTATCATCTGTTTGCTTAGACAAATAAAGCAAAAAGAAGAAAAATATAAATAGGTAGAATTTAAATATTACAAGTAATATATTAGAAAATAAGTGAAGTGGAATTGCAAAACTTAGACATGCATTTCATAATCATAAATTTTTAGTTTTCAAAAATAACAGATTTTTAATTTCTTTTAATCACTCATCTTTTACAGAAATTGAATAAATGTAAAATATACATAAGGAAAATACAAAATTATGAAGGTAAAAGTTACTTATTTTGAAATAATTACTTGAAATATGATGGTGTATTTCCCTAAACAACATGGGTTTGCTTTCTTTTTTATGTGTGTATGATATTACTCTTTTTCCCACTGGATGAAAAATAAAGAATATGCCATAATAGTTATAGTGGCTTGATAAATTACAGCTGTAATATCATAAGAAATAGACTTTTCTTAATTCAGAGCAGGCAAGTAGAACAGCAGAAAATACACCTCAATTCAAGCTGCAATGTAAGTCACTACAGTCATGCTACCAGGAAGTATTTTAAGTCAAATTATGTCTTTGATATAGTATAAGTATTTTACTGTGATGAATATGTACTCTCTACATAGGACTAAACCAGCACAATCAATATCTCATTGTTAGCATGTAAATGGCAACTTGGGAACATCTATAAACTTATTAGCCTCTATTAACATTTCTAAAGTTTTATTAAGATGAATGCAGAAAGTATGCTGAATATATAGAGATACAGATTACAGATGTATATATCTGTAATCTGTATTTCTATATATTCAGCTTACATATACAGAAAACATAATATACAGAAAATATAAATTTATGTTATAAATTATATAAATACAGAAATACAGAAAGCCTAAATTTAAGCACATTGTCACAATGGAGTTTCAGAAATAAACAACATTCCAAAACAATTATGCAAAGCAAACACCAACCAGCCTGGTAAAATCTTGTCAATAATCAATTTCTTTGAATATTTCTGTACCTTGGGGTATGGAAGCCGACTCTGGGAAGTGCATGATCCTAAACCTCAGAATCCTCCAACACAAATGCCAGTAGCCAACCTAGATGAAAATTGGCAGTGCTACTTAGAAACAAGATTCAGATCTAAATTTCCTTTAGCACATGAAGGCCATGGATGTGACATCTGGCTTACACTTCTATATTTCACTTGCCTTCATTAGAGTTTCTTCCATGTGATGACATCAGACTCCCTGGCCATAACAGAAGGAAACTTTTACCATTATGGAGGTAATTTTTGTGTGTCTGGTAAACCAGGACAATAAACACTTATTTTTTGAGATTTATTTTTCTTCCTCCTTCCTCAGCATTAACCTTGATTGCAAAATTT
>VXBC01001536.1:19038-42522 GCA_013399945.1 Ploceus nigricollis | reverse complement strand
TCGCAATATGCATTTGGGATCATTCATACCTTTGGAAAATTTAGGAGGAGCGGGGCTACCTAAACTCCAAATTGTCCGGTTGTTTATAAACAGAGTTCAGCAAGTGTGGGGAAACTGCCTCCCTCGGCCGAGCCGGGATTCCTGGTGCCGTGGTTCCAAGGGAGGCAGGGGTGGGGAAGGTGCTGGCAGGACTGGGAATGCTGTGCTGTCGAAGCCGGGGGTCGGGGAGGAGCAGGATGGAGCGAGTTCTCCCAGCGTGGTCGTAGCGGTTCTGTAACAGTATGAGGGGGGTGGCGGATCCCCTTCCTCCATCCCATTCCCCGATTCTCCTCCCCGAAGGTCTGACTTAGGCATAGTCCTGGGGATTAAGAGCCGTGCCATACCCAGGCTTTAGTTGGTTTCTGTCCCTTTAAAAAAAAAAGTGTAGGTGCCATCTGACGCCCTGGGAGGTTTTCCCAGGTTGGTGTGTGGTGTCACAAGGTGGCACATTTGGAGAGCTCAGCATTTAGGTCTCCTCCAGCCAGGAGTTGGATCCCTAACTGCTTCCCTGCTTTGGGTGCTGTATGTAGGAGAGAGCCCATATGCCTTCCCTGCTCATGGGAGATGTCCTGTACCACTGTAGTTTCTCCCAGGTGCCACAGTACAGGATATCCAGAGGACAGTGATTGTGTTGTTTGGAGAAGTTGGTTCTCCAGTGTTTAATTTTGGAGAAGCCAGGGTTTGACAGCACCTTCCCTGGTTTTTATCCCACTGCGGGCCAGTGGAGCTGCTGGTGGTAGTGTGGAGCCAAGGTGGGAGACCTGCAGCTCCTGTTGTGTTACAGAAGAGCCGGTGAAGTCGTTTACTCCGACATTTATTCTAAGTTAGAACAGGAGCCTTAAAAGCTGGGATTGGCTCAGCCACTGGGTTCTTTCAGCCCCCAGAACAGGGTGGGGCTGGCCCCAAAAGGAGAAGGGAAGTGAGGGGTGTGGGTGTCCCTGTGCCCTTTTTCACTGTTTGCCTCTGGCTTCCAAGGAGGAAGAGGACGACGACAGCAGTCCTGGCGTGTCCTTCTCGCTCTCTTCCGAAGAGTCGGAGATGGAGCCCGAGGAAGAGCGGATCCGTTACAGCCAAAGACTGGTCAGTAGTGGCCTTGAGACAATCCTATTCCAGTCTTGGTTCTGTTGCAGCTGGAGAGGGGAAAGGCTTTTCCTGGCAGCAGGGTTGAACAACCCAAACAGGCAGGTGATGGATGGATGCAGCCCCCACAGAGTGGTGGGCTTGGCGTAGGTGGCTCTGTGGTCCTTTTGTGTCACTGAGTTTGTCCTAATGAAGGGAATTTGGCTGCTGGGCTCTGGAAAGGGGGGTTGGAGGCTGAAGCTGGGGAAGGAGCTTTGGGATAGGAACCAGAAACTGGTGTCAGTGTAGTTTCTGTCACAACAGAGGACCTGAAACACTGTGTGTTACCAATCTTCATTTGAGTGGTTGTGAAAGCTGAGGGAACCAGCTCCAGCTTCAAGCTCCAGTTTTCCTGTGCCTCTTCCCAGTGTTTTCTTCTGAAGGGAGCTGTTCCAGCATTCAGGTCCCAGTCAGGCCCTGTCAGGAGCTCTGGTGTTTGTACTGGGACTGTATGAATCTAGTGGTCTGGGAATTGGGCTGTAAGTGGGAACAGCTTGGGAGCAACTGCTCTTAGAGTCTGAGGTGATATTCCCAGAGATCCCAGGGAGGGAGGGAGGGAAGCTGCTGAGTCTCCCATGATGTTTTGAGGCAGTTGCAAGCCCCCAGGGAGGGCAAGTGGCAGCTCTGTGGTGGAGTCCCTCTGTGAGTCACAGCAGTACCTGTACCCTCACCTTCAAGGTGCTGCCCATAAAGGAGAATCCTTATCCTTTAATTCTCTGGAATCATTTGGTGTGAGGCTGTGCGGTTCTTGGCATTAAGCTTTGTCCTCAAGATGAGCAGTTCTGGGTGCTGGGGAGTTCCCAAGTGCTTCGGTGGATGTTTTAATTTGGCATCAGCAGCAGTCCCACCTCCTCCCTCATCCTGACACATTTATTCCCACAGCTGTGCAGGATGCAGCTCAAGGTGCTGGTTTAACTGGGGAGTGATCCAGGACTAACCCAAAACATCTGGATAAAGATGTGACAGGTGAAGGGGGCTATCAGCCAGGAACTTGTCAGTTTAAAAATGCTTATCATCTCTCAAATAAAAATCAGGAGGAGCTGGTGTCCTGGTGCAGGTGGGCTGGGCTCCAGCAGAATGTGCTAAGCTGGATAAATGCCTGCAGGCTGATGAGCTCCGTGCTTAAGGGGTTTGGGAAGGCACATGGGCAGCAGGGTGAGGCTCACCTGGACTTGTGTGGCCTCATGTGCGTGTGTTGTCTGTGCTGGCCTGAGGCCCAGGGAGGAGGCATGACCCCTGTGTGGTGGGTGAGGCTTAACTCCTACCTCCTGCCATGCTTTTCCTGGAAACTTCCAGCTCATTATGTGCTCCTGCTGTGTCAGTGACACTCTCTTGCTGAAGGACCCTTAAAAGATGATTATTTTTCTTCTGTAGAGCATGATTTGACTTACTCGAATATCCCACATATGCCTTGGACTTGGGAGCTGGGTTAGTAGGTCTAAATGAGAAATTCCAAGTAGGGAAGCAGTGAGCTGGTTGTACAGTGTGTTTCTGCTGCTGTCAGCTGTGTTTCTGGTGTGTGACTGGGGCTCAATTAACAAAAAATAAATGTATTTTAAAAAAACCAATCCAGGTGTGATAGTAGTTCTACCGGCCAAACAACCTGGGCCAGAGTAGTTTATGGTGATGAAGGAGCTGAATTAATTGTGTGGTTTGATGGTACCAGCTGAGATGGCAGAGGCAGTTTGTTCTCTGGTGTGTCAGGTAATCACACTGGCAGCATCTTTTTCCTGACTAGTTTCTGTCAGGACATAGAGGAAATCTTGAGTGTTCTGTGTTATTTTATTTAGTTTGCACTAATGTTGATTTCCCCTGCTTCAACAAAAATCTGATGGGTGTCTGTTTTGTGAATGAATTTATCAGTGTTGGTGAAAGATCTGGGTTTGGAGGAGAATTTCACCTCTGCTTCAGGTGTGATCACGTTCCTGCAGGAATTCTCTGCCGGGTCACACATGCCTGTGTGGCACAATGACACTTTGATTAGGTGGGTTGCACTGCCCTAACTCTACCTTCTTCCTAGTTCAGGCCTGCATCCATGACTCCCAGGATAACACAGGCCTGGATGAGTTGCTCTGGACTCAGGGCTATCACTTGGAGGATGTCTTGCACCCATCCAAGGCCACCTGTGGGAGAATCTGTGTCCTGGTGAGCTCCGGGAGGCTCACACAGGCAGTGAGTGATGCTGAGTGTGGAGAGGACACAGAGGAGCGAGTTATGGGATATCCATGCTCCTCACCCAGAGACTGGGAGCAGTGGAGATGGGATTTGCAGGCACTGTGGAGTAGTTTCCTGCTCATTCTGTGTGATTGTTCTGCCCAGCTCCGTAACGAGGCAGTTCTTGGGGCTTGGGCCGAGGTGCCAGCATTTCAAGCTGGAGTTGCGTGTTTTGCAGGCCCTTAACCAAGGAGCTGAAATGCTCTATTGTGTCCTGAGCCTGAGTGACAGTCCAGCCCTGGCACTAACAATGCCACGGTCCCTCTCTGAGACTTGGAAGTCTTTGCTGGCTGTCACTGGGTGGTTGCACCCAGCCCATGTCACACCAGACTGTTGGGCTCCCCACCAGGAGCCTGTACTCCTTAAAGGCTCTGGAGAAAAAGATCCATTGGCCTGCTGCTCACAGAGGCTGCCTGCCCTTCTGCAGAGCAGTCCTGTCATGTTCCTGGGTGCTGGAAGTGTGAGGAAATCTCACCTTCTGCCTGCTCCAGGGCTCATTTTGGCAGGCCTGTGCTGTGAACTGAGACTAGCAAGGCCCTGTGAATTGCAAGCTGGGATTAGCACATTACCACAGTGCTGCCATGTGCTTGCCGTGACAATGTTCAGGGTGAGAAATGAAGGGCAGCAACACTGGATCACTTCGGAATGCCTTGGGAGCACAGCAGGGGAGTGCCATTATCCAAAGGACAAATCCCGCTCATCACAGCCTTCCCAGCAGTGTGTATCTCAGGGTGTGGTTCCCAGTTAGGATTGCCGTGGTGGCAGAGCTGGCTGAAGAGGTTTTCTCCCTCCCTCAGTGAGTGCTCCAGGAGCTGATGGCCCTGAAGTGAACGCTGCCTCAGGCAATCGTGGATCGTGCCCTGGGTGGAAGTTGGCAGGGGGGAGGCATCTAGTCCCAGCCGTTGTCTGTGCTGGGGTAGTGGGCGAACCTGATGGGGCTGGAAGTCTGAGATGGGGAGACAGGGTGGGGTAGGAACCTCTTAAACTGGCTCTGCTGCTGGAGAGAGCCCGAGGAGGAGCCTCGCCCTCCCTTGGGGCTCTGTGGGCTGAGCCACAGGCAGCTCCTGCTGGGGGTGCTGGGGTGTTGGGCCCGAGTGACCATCCCTGGCAGAGTGCAGTGTCACCCTTATTTTGGCTGTGGGAAGAGTTGTGACACCCATGAAGGGAAATGGGCTCGTGGAGCAGGAGACCTAAGTGCTGTGGGTGCTGGAGAATTAGGGAGGTGAGAGGGGAGCTGGGGAGTGAAGTGTGCTATCCCATGGTCTGAGGCAGTCTGTGTCCTGGCTTAGCACTGCCCTGCCCTCTGGTCAGATCCTTGTGTGAAATTTGAGAGGAGGCTCTGCCTGTCCCTACCAGCCAGAAGCTGAGGCCTCTCCTGTAAACAGCAGTTACCAAACCTGCCCTTACATGTCGGTGTCCACACTATCCCCTGAGAGAGTTCAGATGGGCTTTGCAGCACGTGGAGCCATCAGCTGGGGGGTGAAACCTGGGGAGTGTGCAGGACAAGGTTTTTCTTACAGCCCTGCGTGCTGTGGAGTGATCCCAGCTCAGCCCACGCCTGAGGGATGGCACTGCTGGCTCTGACCAGTGCCCAGAGTCCCAGCAGCTGGAATCTTGTGGTTTCCAACTTGTTTGTATCCTTTCTGCAGGATGGATGGGGTGATAGTTCAGGACAAAAGTCGTGGGACCAGGAAGGCCCACACATGTGGACAGGACACTTGTGACAGTTTTTCTCACAGGGTAGGAATAAACTGAGGGATAAATGGCCTCAAAACTGAGAGAGGGAGGTCAGGGGAGCAGCCTGTGGGCTGCCTGTGTCAGGTAGGATAAGAAAGTGGAGGATGCAGCTTCTTACCTTCCCTATGTTGCTCCATCTTGAGTGTTTCACAGTATCCCAACAGTGGGATGCCAGAAGCAATCCCATCAGGTTCAGCCCAAGTTCTGGTTTGTCCTGTAAAGCTGCTCACTGCCAGGTAATGATCCCTGGAGATTGCTGATGTTTGTCACCCCCAGGTACTGGGGGGTGACAGAGGCCAGTCCTGCTGCATACTGGCTTTCCCAGGGCTGCTCCCACTGATTTGGGACTCATGAGTGTGCTGGGGTGACCCTTCCTGTGTTGCTCCTTGCAGACACTGAGCATGGGATGAGCCCCAGGCACTTGGTGAGAATTTGGGTGTTTTTACATCACCTGCTCCCTCTTCCCCACGTTTGAAATGTGACACTGGCAATTCCTGTCAAGCCAAGCTCCTTCCTGGAGTTCCTCTGTGCCCTGTGTGAAACCTAGCCTGGCCAAATGTCCCTGGTCTGCTGGACATACCTCAACTGCCCAGTCTAGACAGGACCCAGGCAAGGGGGGTAATTAATCTCTCCCACATGCCTCAAACTGGAGGCACTACAAATGAGTCATTCCAAATGACCCAGGTGTAATAAATGAGCTCTAAATAATTCAGGGGCTGCTCAGATTTGGTCTGGGCAGGGCTTTGGTGGAAGCTAGCAGCAACTGAAGGCTATTCTTGGAAAGCTTTAGAAATCCCTGTGAGCATTTAGATCCTGCCAGATGCATGACTGCTGGTCCCTGGGAGAATATATCCCTGAAACCAAGTGGATGCTGTTCCTTGTCAGCAGAGAGGGATACAGGAGGTAAATATCTGCTGGATTCTTACTGTCCCAAGCCTGGCTGTGCCCTGAGTGTGTCCTGGAAGCTGCAGTGCTGAGTAAGCAAGAAGCCAAACACCACAGAAGCACTTCAAGTTACCTGTGAGTTACCAAACAATCTCTGCAGGCTTCATTTATGTTCCTGTAATAACCTGGAATAAGTTTTCCCAGGGTTATCCCAGCTGGAGGTGACACTGACAAGTCAGGAGAGCAGTCCCTGTGTCCCCAGTGCCTTTTTAGTTGTGACAGGAGCCCCCCAGATTTACAGGTCACTGGCTGGGTTTGGGGAGAAGGGGCACATGTGGGAAAGTGATTATATGCTCAGAAGGTGCATAAACCAGGTGCTGCACTAATCTTGTCCTCTGAAAATGTATAAAGGAAGCAATTCCCTTCAGGATGAGATCTCTGGTGCTGCTGCTGAGGGAAGAGTGTTGCTGTTTCCAGAGGAGGAAATGATGGGCGAGCCTTTAGGGGGCTGTGAGGAACCTGGGTGTTGTTCTTCCCTTTCCACAGTGGCCTGCACTCCCTGTGCTGCTGATGCTCCCTGTTTACCTCTTTTCCCAGTTCTTGGCAACCAGGTGGGGAGCGTTCATAGCTGGCTGTGGGTGTTGCTTTCTGCCACTTGAGGTGGTTCTGGTGAACCTGGAGACAAAGTGTATCCTGGGAATCCATGATGGGGGGAGAGGAGATGGAGCTGGTGGACAGGAGTCCTGTCCTGTTCCTGTGTCCATGCTTGTGCATCTCTGTTGCTGTAGCAACAGCACTGGGAGTAAACAGCAATGAGCTGGCTTTCCAGGGATTTTGAATCCCTCTGGAAGTTCCAGGAACTTGAACCAGAGAAGTTTTTGGGCTGAGATCTGCTCAGGGTTGCAGGGTAGTGGATTTTCCATATTTTAGCCATTGCTCGGTACACAAAGGAGTTTTAATAGAGCTGCCCCCACACACCCTTTTAGGTCAAGGAGGAGGCTCTGTGAGCTTTGTTCTTGCTGGTCCTCAGGGCTGGGAGCTGAGTGCACAATCCTGTTGTGTTTTAGCCAGTCCTGACAGAGTTTGGGAGAAAATACCACTTGAGAAAAGTCCTCCTTGTTCTTCCACGTACCCCCCTGGCTCCTGGGAGCTGTAATCTTGGGATAGAGCTGAGGCAGCTGGAAGTGGAAAGGAGAGGGTTGGCAGTGCATGCTCCTTTAAGGTCAGGCTGCCTCAGTGTCTTTAATTTGCTGTGCATAAATATTTCCATGTGTCACTGAGCCCCTTTGCCCCATTTGGAGTAAGGAAGGGACGAGTGCTGGGCTCCTTATGGAGGAGAGGGGGAGGGAGTGTGTGCAGGGATGGTGTAACAGCACAGAGTCCAGAGGAAATATCCTTCCTAGTAGCTGGATTCCCACATTGTCCATATTTTTCCCAATGGCCCTGGGTTGTTTTCCCTCTCCCTGAGCATCCTCAGCCCCATAGCCTGCAATGCAGCCAGCCTGCTGCTGTTCCCTTTAAAAAACAGTGTCAGCTGAGCAGGAATTGCAGTGCAAACCTCAAAGCTTCCTGCATTTTTGTTATTCCAGTACTCCTGTGGTCCAGGGATGGGACAGAACTGACGACAGTTCTGGGTGATGGGACAGAACTGGCAACAGGTTTTGGCAGAGCTGGGTTGGGACACTGAGAAATTTAAAGGGTGAGCACTTCCCTGATAAAAAAATCCAAGCTAGTCCTGTGATCTCTCAGTGTGCTGGAGACAGAGGTCCCCAGCCAGGAATGAAGTCACTCAGGACTGACCTGCTACTGCTGATCAGCTGCACCTCTGAGTTCACATGGCTCTGTCTGTCCCTTGTCTGGGGTCTCTGCCTCCTGGTCTGCGTGGGCTCAGTGGTGGGAATATGGATTAAATGTGTATCATTTTCAAGCCAGCCTTTTTTGGAGCAGTTTGGTCTGTTTTGTTCCATTTGGGGGGGATTCTGTTGCCTTCCTGCACAAACCAAAAGGAGGAGCAGAGCTGATACTGCTCATCTACCTCACTGCATAGGGCACATGCTGGGGACACCTGACAGGGAAAGGGCTGCACACAGGGTTTTTTCCTTGGATTTCTTCTGATTGGGAAGGGGTGGGATGTAATTCAAGGGGTTTTGTCAGTCTTCTCCAGAAATGGGAGGGCTGAATGTCAAAGGATGGCTTTTAGCACTGAGGGTCAGTGTTCAGCCTTGAAATGCTGTGGAGGGTTTGATGGTCCTTCAAGAGCTTCTCCAGGCTTGCATGGAATCCAGGCAGGATTTGTCCCAATGCCATGGCTGATGGTGGAAATGGGCAGTCTGGGGGTTAGCAGTGCCATCAAAGCCCGTTGGGACAGTGGCTGTGTGTGATAGAGGCTGCAGGTGACTGGAGTGAGGAGCTGTATCCTTTCGTAGGAGCACGCTTCCTTTTTGGGACTGCTGCCAGAGCTGCCCATCTGTGATCTGATCTAGCATGTTCCTCTGCCTCGTGGTTTTGCTGCTGTGGCTGGTCAGTGTGTGGTTTGGGAGCAGCTGTGGAGCTCTCCTTGGCCCCTCTGTGCTCCCTCCACGCTTGCCTTGCTCCAATTCCCCAATTACTCCTCGTGTACGTTCAATTTTGTAACCCAAAAGTGCAAACCAAAGCATTCTCCCTGGTCATTCTGAAGTGCTGCCAGCCTTGCTCGTGATAGGAATCCCTCCTGGAGCTGGGAAGCCTGGAAGGGCTCCAGTTTTGTGCAGATCCTGTTTGCTCCTCAGCCTGGTGCTTTGAGTCTGTCTCTGTCCAGGGATGCACCACCTGAGATATGCCCATCCCACACTCCAGGTTTTGAGAGAAATGGGAGGTGGTGAGGGGCATTAAACATGAGTTAAGCTCAGTGGTTCCTCTTGTCCTGGGTCTCTCAAGGGGATTGTGCCTGTTCTTTAGATCCAAAGTGGTGCCTCCCATATCTGGGGGAGCGGGGAGTCCAGGATTGAGGGTAGGAGAGGCACAGAGGGCAGGAACCTGCTGCTCTGTGCTGTGCTTGTGCTCCAGAGCTTAGAGCACAGCCCAGGAGCTGAAGTGGGAGGTGCAGGCTTGGAGGGGAGAGGGATATAGAAAGGAAAAGCTCTTGTGCTTAAGATAAGCAGTGACCTGGCAGGCTTCTGATTGGGTGTCATAATCTTGGTGCCTTGGTTCTTCACACTCTATCTGGAAACACTGGCAAGGGAGGATCTTCCCTGCATAGCCCGTTCTGGCATTGGCACCTGCTGTGCCCTGGGTCTGTCTGATCACAGCCTGCCTGCTTCCCTGCTTGTCCATCCTCCTGTCAGGCTGCCTTGTGTCTTCCTGGAGAAATGGAAGTTGTTCTTCCCACTTTGCCACTGCTAAAATTGCTGGGGATTCTCAGCACGAGGTCTCAGAGGCAGAATTCTGGACTTTCCTCAGGTACTTGCTGGCAATCAGAACAGCCATCGAGAGATTTGAATGTTGCAGGTCTGGATTTACCTAGGCAAGAGCCACAGTCATTTGCTGTAAAAATATGTGAGAAGTTAAATTCCTTAACTGAGGAGAGTTGAGCTGGTTGATTTATTATCAATTTGGGTGCATTTCAGCAGAGTAAACCTGCAAAGGAATGGGGTGAGGAAGAAATGCACTGGTAGGTCACACTGTTCTATGGATACACTGGGAACCAGGGAGAAGTTAAAACCTGCAACAAGGGGAGTTTGGGATTGGAAATGGAGGTGCAACTTTCCTGCATTCTTCATGTCAAATGAGTAGAAGAGGGTTGTGGGAGGCTTCACATGGGCAAGCTGCTCTGGAAAGACAAAAAGTGAGAGGGGTGCTCTGGTCTCCTGAGGGGGAAGGAGCTGTGGCATAGCAGGAAGAGGTTCCTGGTGAATGGGAGATGGAGCTGAGGGAGGGGATGGCAGCAGACAGGACAGGAAGTGACTAAAATACTGTGGTGTGTGTTGGTTTCACTCTTTAAATACATGAGGCTCTTTCAGCGAAAGGACGGCTTGTTCTTTTTTTCAAGTGTGACCTTGTACTCGTTCTTCCCTCAAAAAAACCTCACAGGAGAGGAGTTTTCTGGCTCTCTTCAGCTGACTGTCAGCTCCTTTGCTGTTAGAGGGAGCTGTGCTCCATGGAGGCAGTGCTTGCTGATGGAAGGAGATTTCCAGGGAAGGGTTTTGGAGAGTGCCGCTGTGGAGATTCGTGAGGCGCTTTCCCTGGAATCCTTGGGTGAAGGAGAATGCAGGTGAAAGAATCAGAATAGAAGGGATAGCTGTCAGTAGGATTAATATTCATGCTTCCTATTTCCTCCATTAATTGAATGGTACCCAGGAGGGTCAGAAAGAAATGGTGAAGGACAGCTATCTTAGGTGGGAATTGCTGGCTGTCTGGTCTTGGAGGATGAATAAAGTGCCTTTATCTTGACCCTGCCTGACACAGAGAGAAAAGGTTTGGACCACTTGTCAGTTCTTCCTTAGTAAAACTCTCAGCAGGATGAAAAATGCCTGAATCCTAAGAGAAAGCTGGAAAAACAAAGAGATATTTAAATATTGCTGCTTAATACTGGATGCTGAGGTTGTCCTGCAGGTAATGTAATGTGCCTGACTCCGTGCCCTTGCTTCACTGGAGCTGTTGTTGTCACAGAATGTTGTCACAAGGTGGCAGTTTAGGGGACATCTGCTGATCTGATTTTGGGAAGCTGTGTGTCCCTGGCTGAACTGGTTGATACTGGAAGGTCTCCTAATAGTGGAGTCACTCCCAGGAAGAAGCAGTTCTAGTCTCAGAGCCCAGGACTGTGAGTTGCTGATGTTCTCTGGATGGGCCGTAGAAATGTGCTGGGAAGAGATACTCAGCCAAGCCCCATCCCTAGCACAGGCTGTGGGACAAGGGCAGCCAGCTCTTCCTGGGAAGAAGTCAAACTTGGTGTTGTCAGAAGGATTGGCACAGCTCTGTGTGTGCAATAGTGGCAAGGTAAGGTTGGCATTAGCTTGTCATGGCTTTGCAGGTGTCACCTGTAGCCAGTTATTTATCCAGGCAGCAATTTCCTGTGTGGCACACCAGAGAAGAAAGGGGGTTTTGGAGCATCCACTGAGCACATCTGTCCTCGTACAGAGACCCAATTTGGGGACATGGGGTCTGTGGTTTGTGTCACTGTGCTGTGAGGAAGCTGCAGACTCCAGGAGGGGAAAACTCCCGCAGATGCTGCCTCTCCCATAGCGCATGCCTGGAAGCACAGAAGCCTTTCCTTCCTCCTGCCTGCTCTGGGGCCCTGAAATATTGTTTTTCCCCACCCTCCCAAGACAACAATGACTTGAAAGCACTGTGGCCCCGGCCATGTCCGAAGGGATGGGAGCTGTTTGCATTGTGCTTTTGGGTCCTCAGCCACAGTTGGGATCCTGCTCTCCTCATGCTGGGCCAATTAGGAGGCCAGACTCTTCCCTACCCACGGGAACAGGCGAAGCTGATCTGCCTGGGAGCTGGAGGGGGTTTGTGGCTGATGCTTTGCTGATGACAGGAGCAATAGACTTTGGAATTTGCTCGGCTGGAGGACACAAGCCCCTTCCTTCTGTGTTTTGCATCCCTGTTTCCTCATTGCAAAGGGATTCAAGTTTAAGGTGTTCCTGCCTGTTTCCTGGTGTTTGCACTTCTGTGGTGTGGCTGCCTTATCGTGGAGTGGTTTGAGTTGAAGGTTCCAACCTGTTTGCTTTGGAGGCTGTGCTGTGAAGGAGATCTGGGAAAAGAGTCTGAGCAGGGCCCTGATCCCACAGGGCATCTCCAGCATCCATCCATGGCACCAATAGGATCTGAATCAGACCCAGCCACGTGGTCATATTTCTGTTGAACGAGCTGCTCTACACAATCCAGAGCCTGGCTTGGTGCCACTTCCAGAAGGACAGACAATGCCTGGTCATCGTGTCTGTGGGTGGAGCTGCACTCCAGCCTGGATATCCTGAGGTTCATCCTCAAATGGGACTCACCTGAGTTCCAGCCCAGTGCAGTAACCCCTGCTCGTGGTTAAGTGTAGCCAAGGGAGTCAAATATAATCCATTAAGGGACTGGTTTCGACATAGCCTCTTCTTGCCAGATTTTCCGTGTCAAACCTTTTCCTGCCAAAAGGTGAGGTTTTGAATCCAGCAGAGGCAAAGGAGCTGCTTTTCCCCCTAAAAGTGAGTGTCTGGAGTAAGGGAGCAGGTCAAAAAGCAGCCTGGTCCTGCAGTGAGCAGGACCCACTTGATCCCAAAGCAGGTGAGATCAGGGACTGCAGAATCCTCCTCTTCATTGTGCACATCCTCTCTCTGACAGAGAGCTGCCTGCTGGGATCTGTAGTCCTAAACTTGCCTCGGATTGGGAAGAGTGAAACGTTGGTCATGCTGGAGGGTGATTCACATCCTTGCCTGGCATAGGTGTGTCTTGAACTTCCCTGGTGTGGTTTAGTAAGGAATAGGATGAAGTGGGCCTTTCCCCAAAATGCTGGGTTCTTCAGGAAAAGCTGAGTTTGAGGTTTGCTCATTGTCCCTAAATCCTGCACAGGACAGACCCCTCTCTGCTCTATGCCCTCATTTTAAAGCTGAGTACCACAGGCTTCATTGGTTCCATGATTTTTAAGGATAAGTGCTTTATGAGGTGGGCTAATCATCCATTATAACACAGTTATAACACCTCTATATCTCTAACTCCCAAGTTCTGATGCATGCCCTTGGAAGGGCCAGTCTCAGTTTAAAGGCAGAGTGAACATTTGGGAGTTCCAGTTTTTGGTGAGTGCAGCCCAGCTTTAGCAGTGTGAAATTCCAAGTGTTCCCAAGGAATAGGTCACTTCTGCTGATGCCACTCCCATATGTCTGTGCTTTTAAAATGCATTTTCCTGCCTTTATACAAGTGTCTCTGTAAAAACCTGTAAGTAAAGTGAGTTTTTGTGTTGTTAAAAACGGGGAGATCCCACTCATCTTTAGTGGATGGCTTAAGACAAAGGACAGCAGCCCTTTTCCAGATTGTTTAATCCTCGGGGCCATTGGACAGTCCCTGGTTGCAGGATCCTGAAGACCCTGCCTGAAGTGCCCCATTCAGGAGCAGCCAATTGTCCGTGCCTGCCTGATGAGGTGTTTGTGTCCCTGTCGCTCAGGTTTTTGGGAAGGGGGTTGGAAAGCTGAGCGCCGTCAATGGGCTGTTAACAATGGGTGTGTGACTCCGTCTTGATGGCAGGGGAACTCCTTGTGCATCCATCAGCCTGCTTGAAACTGGGAGTTAAAATTAAATGTTGGAGGGGGTGGGGGAAAAGCCTTCTTTTGTATGTGTCCCTACCGGTTCATCTAATTAATCTAAAAAAATTATTTAAAGCAGTACTTCTGTATGAGGGAGTCATTCCTCTTTCTCCAGCGAGGTTGTCGCAGGCTGGTTCTGGTGGTGTTGCTGGGGATGTGACACTGCCCCTCCTTACTGCAGGCAGGTGCCAGCAGCTGTGTCACCTCCTGCCCCATCCTGTCCCTGGCTGTCTGCTGGCCCAGCAGTTGATGTGCACGCTTGATAATGGGAACATCCCTAATTAGGGGAAGGCAGCTTGGCTAATTCAGAGCAGGTTTGCCTTTTATCTGAGGGGATTTAGGGAGCATTCCCACGCAGGGCTCTGCTCTCTGGCCAGGTGGCCAGCAGCTGGGGACAGTAATTTCTTCCAGATCCAGCAATGCCAGAAGAGGATGTCTGTCAGGAATCCCTGTACAGATGTGCTTACGAGACCCTCTAAGAAAAGTGTTCCTTCCACTCTGCTATTCTTCCCCACACAAACAAGGGAATAAATCAGCTTTTCTGTACAGGCACAGCCAAAGATGAAAACTTGAGAATCTTTTTTTTATCATTGGTGTTCTGGTAGAGATTTAAATTCACAGGTGCCTTTACCTCCAGTGCAGCAAAATACTGATGCACCTGTAAAACTGGGGAATTGGTTCTTTGTTCTTTGCCTCTGTTCCACTAAACTCTCTTCCCTCCTCCCATGAATTTCCGTGTTAGAATTCATTAGGAGTGATTATCTGTCTCTGATAGAGCCCAATTAGCACAAATCTGGATGGAGGAGGGGCAAAGCTGACGTTTCAGTGGTATGTTTTGGGTTCGGGACAGACCTGGGCTCCCCTAGAGGCCGTGGCTGAGCTGTGTAAGGATGGGATGAGGCTCTGGTTGTTCCTCCTGCTCCATGGCTTCCCTTCCTGGTCCATAACTGCTCCCTTCCTGGTGTTCTCCCCTCAGCGTGGCACAATGAGGCGGCGTTACGAGGACGACGGCATCTCCGATGATGAGATTGAAGGGAAGAGGACGTTCGACCTCGAGGAAAAGCTGTCCACCAACAAGTTCAACTCCACTTTTGTGGTCTTCATGGAAGGCAAAGGTTTGTCTTGGGGCTGCTGGTTCCAGGGAGTGTGTGTGGGGAATGGCATGGAAGCTGCTCGCTCCAGAGAGCATGGAGCCGGTCTGCAGCTTGCTGGGACACGTGGCAGCCAGGAATGAGAGGGTTTGCCTGGGTCAGCACCTGTAATTGCAGCCACGTGTCTACCAGATCCTTAATTCAAGGACTGTGTGGGATGTCTCCCCTTCCTTTCAGCACACACGGCTCCGTGGGATGGCTTTTCATCACACAGCCCCTCATGAGGATTTACTGGGAGGGAGGAGCACTTCTGCAAGGCATCTCTTGCTTGGCTCTGAGCTTCCTAGGGAAGTGAGCACCAAAATCCAGGCTGTTCACCTGTCAGGGGCAGCCTGTTGGAGCAAACCCTCCTTAGGGGCCCTGTCTGAGGCTTGTCAGCAGCACACACCCTGCTGCCTCTCAGAACTGCTGCAAAGGAGTTCCAGGATTTCTGAAGGAGTGTAGAAAAGTGAGGAGCAGGGTTGGACTAGGGGTCTCCAGAGATCCTTTTCAACCTGAGCATGTCTATAATACTCTGAAGGAGTTTCTCCTCAACCTTCCCTCTTCTTGTCTCCCCACACCAGACTTCACAGTTGAGTACATCCAGCGGGGTGGCCTGAGGGACCCGCTCATCTTCAGGAGCTCGGATGGCCTGGGGATAAAGTAAGTGCTGGGAGCACGGAGTGGTGGGTGACTCTGGCCCAGTTCCTTCATCTCTCCACACTGTGTGGGATCTGATCCTGGCTCTGCCAGGCTGGTTTGACTGTTGTGTCCAAACTGTTCTTGTTGTGCAGTGGGCAGAGAGAAATATCTTTCAGCTCAGTTATCCCGTTCTTCCTAGTCTGTTTGGACTGAAAATGAGAGGACTGAATTGGCTGTAGGTGATCAGAATTCCACCAAATGTCTGGAGAGCCCCACTGCTGCTCTGATGCAACATCTGGCTGGGTTTCTTTCCTAGTAACATAGGCATCTATTGCCAGAGAGTCAAACAATTTGTAGTATTTCTGGCATTTTCCAGAATTCCAACCTGATTTTCCGAACTTCTAAGCTGCTGTCTGCCTCTCTTGCTGCAGTACATCCATTGAGGTTTGCAGCTCTAAGTGTAAACTGGGTCAGTGTTTTTGGGGTTGATTAGAGGAGTAAATGACCCCTCACAAACTTTGAGAGCTAGTACCAGCAGCACTGCTCCAAAGTCCCTCAGCCATGAGGTTCCGTGGCTGTGAACAGATGGGTGACACCTCATCCAGTGCGGGATGTTCTGTGCTGGGGTGAATTGGGTAGGAAGTCGTGCCAGGCTCAGTTTAACTGCTGGGTGACCTGGGAGGATAGAGATTTAATACTGGGTATTACCATGTGACTGAAACTGGATTTCTCCTGAGCTTTTGGATATTTCTCTGGGTCAAGAGCTGCTCGAATGGCTGCCAGCCTGCTCTGCCTATGACAGCAGTGTTTGTACAGAGAAGGGTGCCAGTACAAACATTGGAGTGGTTCTGCTGTGTCAGTGGAATATACTGCGTGTCCTGCTCCGGCCGTGCCTTTGGATTGGGATAACTCACACAAGCAGCCTTTAAAACCAGAGCTGGGATTGCTTAGTTCAAGGCCTCCTGGCTCCTTTGCTGGAAGTCTGTACTGTACTGTACTGTACAACAGCTCTGGAGACAGTACATCCTATTCCCAAGCCTGTTTCCCGAGCCAGAAGTTTGTCCTAGTGTTTCACCCCAGTCCTGTGCCCCCAGAGATCCTCTTCCATGGCCTTCTCCAACACCAAAGCAGCACAAATGTACCTTCAGGGTGCCAATTCCTGGGTCACAGGGTGTACAGCCAGAAGCACTTGATGGTCTTTTTAGCCAGATGTTTGTCCCACAGGATGCCGGATCCGGACTTCAGCGTGAACGATGTGCGGCTGTGTGTAGGTAAGTGTCTGGAGCCACTCTGCACTCACTTGTGTGGTTGGGG
Source organism: Ploceus nigricollis (assembly GCA_013399945.1). Classification (NCBI taxonomy): domain Eukaryota; kingdom Metazoa; phylum Chordata; class Aves; order Passeriformes; family Ploceidae; genus Ploceus; species Ploceus nigricollis. Next base: position 26,180 of record VXBC01001536.1, on the reverse strand, counting down.
TCTTTGAGGATCTCACCTCCTGGAGTCCGTGGTGCACAGGGACAGTTCAGTGACACGTCTGTCGTGGCAGGGAGCCGACGGATAGTGGATGTGATGGATGTGAACACGCAGCGGGACATCGAGATGTCCATGGCGCAGTGGGCGCGCTACTACGAAACGCCAGAGGAGGAGCGGGAGAAACTCTACAACGTCATCAGCCTGGAGTTCAGCCACACCAAGCTGGAGAACCTGGTGCAGAGACCTGCTACGGTGAGTGGGGCTCTTCCTCCCGCAGGGATCTGCTTTCTCTGGAAATCTGGAGGCGAGGTGCAGCCTGGCATTGGGATGTGGTAAAAGAGGGGCTGCTCAGAGCACGCACGGGCTCAGCAGGGATGTCAGTCTGGAAGCTGCTGGAGCTGATCTCCTAGTCGGGTTGTGGTGACCATGGCCAAGTCCATGGCATGTCACTCTGTGGAGAGATAGCCTCTTCATTGGCTTTCAGCAGTTAGAAACATGGAAGTCTGAACTCTGCACAGTGCGGCAGGGAGGGTTCCTGATGCAAAATGCTGAAATCTCTGAGGGCAGAGGAGGCCAGGACTGGAGGTGTGCTGGAAGAGGGGCAGGAAGCTGTTCTGTGCTGGGAAGATGAGTTGTGGGAGGTGGGATGGATGGGATGAACATCTCGAACTACCTCTGCAGTCAGCAGAGTGGAAGTGGCAGCTGTGTGGGGCCAGTTACTTCTCTCTGTTAACTGCAGAGGGAACCTTGACATCTCTGGCTCTCCTGAAGCTTAGGGAGTTGAATCTCACCCCTAGGAGATGCTGTCTGGCATATTTTTTGTGGAAGTCCAGAGCTGGCATCTGAACACATGATCCTAAGTGCTTTATGCGTAGGACTGTCCCAGTAGCACTGGGAAACTTTCTGGGTGTGGGGAAGGACCCAAAAGGGATTTGCCAGCCTGGGGTGGCAAAAGGTTTTGCTGTGCCCCTTTTTTCTCTGCTCATGTCCTACCTCTCTGCTGTAGGTGGATTTGATTGACTGGGTTGATAACATGTGGCCCAGGCACCTGAAGGAAAGTCAGACAGAGTCTACCAATGCCATCCTGGAGATGCAGTATCCAAAGGTGCAGAAGTAAGTGAATTCATGAGCTGTGGCAGGCAGCAAACAATCTCTTGCAGGAACACTGCCCAAGGGGGCAGCAGTGTGTACCAAGGGGAAGGGGGAGGAACAGTCTTCCAGCGTATTTTTGTGGGTGACACTTGTAAGGCCACTGCAGTCACTTATTGAATCCCCTTTAGCTGTGTGGAAAAGGGGCTGGGTGGCTTGTGACACTGCTCTGAGCCGTTGGCATGGGTTTAGGGGACCCATTCCCTTGGAATGTCATATCTGCTCCAAAGTGTGGATCACCATTCATTTTCACCTTCTCATCTTCTTTTCCACCAGATACTGTTTGATGAGTGTCAAGGGCTGCTACACAGATTTCCACGTGGACTTTGGTGGCACTTCTGTGTGGTACCACATCCACCGAGGGGGAAAGGTAGGACAGTGCCTATTGGGACAGCTATAGGTGCTTTAGGAAAGTGACTGTTGGTCTGGTTTTGTGTAAATCCTTGAGGATGCAGGCCCCAGACAGCAAACTGAAGTCTTTCCATCCTAAACTTATCTATATTGCATGGAGCCAGACCGGTGCCAATCCCTAGTTCAGGTGTGGCTCTAACATGGTAAATCAAACTCATGTCCTTGTCACTCTGGTGGCTTTCCTGGGCTCCATATCTCTTGACACTGATGTAAATCATACCTTAAAAGGCATCCCAAGCTCAGGCTACCTGTAGCACTCAGTGTGTCAGGCTGGGAAAGACCTTGCTTGTCCTCTCGAGGGGAGCATCTGTTCCAGTCATTTTGCTGGGAAGTTCTCGGGGCGAAGAAGAGATTCAGATGTTGGGAAGAAGCCATAGCTGTTCATTATGTGATGACTTACATGAGTGTGTTGTCTTTATTTGCAGATCTTCTGGCTGATCCCTCCCACACCCCAGAACCTGGAGCTCTATGAAAACTGGCTTCTCTCAGGGAAGCAGGGAGACATTTTCCTTGGGGACAGAGTGTCAGAGTGCCAGCGCATTGAGCTCAAGCAGGGCTACACATTTGTCATCCCCTCAGGTACTCTCAGGGTGGGCAGGGGCATCCTGGTCTTGGCCAGGGTTGTGGCAGCACTGCAACTCCTGGGACATGGGCAGGATTTAGCTCCCTCACGAGTCCCTAGAAGAGGGAGATGTGATGTGGCTCTGTCCTCTTGCTTGCCACCTCCCAAAACATGCCTGTGATGGCATTGTGGATCTAGCCCAGGTGTTAGGAAAGCTGTGGCTGGCTCACATCACATTTGATTAATTATTAAAGGAGGCTTTCCCAGATCCTGTCATGTTGACACATGGAGCAGTGTAGGTTCAGGAGGGGCTGGCCTAAGGCAGCTCCTCAGCTTCCTAGGTGTCTTGTGACACCACTGCAGAGCTGTCCTGTACAGCAGGACCAGGAACAGAAAACACCAGGAATTGCACAGCTCACTCATTTGAGTCCTGTTACCACGACTGACACTTCTTCTGAACTGAGTGGCTTTGCCTTAAGGAAACCCATGCTGGAATTCCCCAGATGTTAGACTTGGCTGGATTGCTTAGCCTCGGAGATAAGGAGTGGAACTTGAGTTATTTTGAAGGTGTTTAGAGTGTTAGAACAGACTTCAGAAGGCTGTTTCCCTTGGTGCTAGGCCTAACGCAATTAGGAAACAATCTAGGATGACACCAGGGTGACAAAAACCTATTCAAGATGGATCAGAAGGATTCTTCCAACTCTTTCTCCCCAAGGTTGGATCCATGCTGTGTACACTCCCATGGACACGCTGGTTTTTGGCGGCAACTTCTTACACAGCTTCAACATCCCTATGCAGCTCCGGATCTACAGCATCGAGGACCGCACACGGGTAAGGACCTGTGGGAGACCCATGGTGGGCACTGGGCCACACCTGGTGTGGCATCTGTCATCAGAGAGCAGCAGTGGGAAGGAGGCCTGACAGATCCTCTTGCCTGTTTTGCAGGTCCCAAATAAATTTCGTTATCCCTTCTATTATGAGATGTGTTGGTACGTGCTGGAGCGTTACGTGTACTGCATCACCAGCCGCTCCCACCTGACCAAGGACTTCCAGAAGGAATCCCTCAGCATGGGTAAGTGCAGCCCTTATTCCTTCCTTACCCCTATCCAACTGGCTTCTTACACCCTCCTGCTGGGGCACTGGCTCAGCAGCGTACCAGGCAGGGGAGGGCTGGGTGGGGATTTTTTTGGGCATGAAGTCACAACCAGCCAGACTTCTGCTTCCTCCTCTGGCCCTGCAGCAGCGCAGGTTCCTCACAGCTGTGAAACCAGCACACCACCAGTTCAGAGCCTTACACAAAAGAGATGGGGGGAAGTTGCAGTTACCACCACGGTGCTGTGGGCAGGAGTTCTCTCTGGCTCGCCAGGGCCTTCTGCACACAGGGTTTGAGGGGCTGACACAGTTACTTGGAGGGCTTGGCAACCTCACGGTCGTGAGTGAGTCCACGTCCTCTTTATCACATTGTGAAGGCAGCATCAAGATCCTGAGCCCTCAACTGGAGATCCCAAGCCCTCCAAAGCAAAATGAGGTTGAATAGGGCTTTGAGCAACATGATGTAATGGAAGATGTCCAGCCCCATGGCACTGGGGTTGGGCTAGATGACAGTCCAGGTCCCTTCCAACCCAATTCCATGAAATTCAGTCTAGGACATGAAATTAAGTCTAGGACACGAAATTCAGTCTAGGGCATTTGCTATTTCTTCCTCTGGGACCTTTTTCCATATCTGGTGCCCTGCGTTCCCACAGACAAGCCAGGAATGGAAGTGTTTAGCTGTTCTTTTCCAGCTTCTCTGTTCCTTTCACCTCATACAAATCTGTTGCTCCAGCATCCCTCATGACTGGGGGGATCCCTCTAAGCACAGAACGCTTCCTGTGATTGCTCTCCCTGTTTCTCCACCATGGCAGATATGGAACTGAGCTCCTCGGACTCAGTGAACATGGAAGAGGAGGAGGAGGAGGAGGATGATGAGGATGCAGCAGGGAAGGAATCCCGGCGCCCCGTGACCAGGAGGTCCATTCTCACCAGCCCCATCGCCAACGGTGCCAACGTGGACTATGACGAACTGGGCAAGAGCTGCCGGAGCAGCCTGCCAGGTCTGAAGAAGACCCCATCCATAGACTCTTCCGACTCCAGCCGGGGCTCCCAAAACGGCCAGGCCTGGGAGCCGAGCGGGGGCAGCCCCCGGAAGAGCAGGAAGGTGCACCTGACCCAGTTTGAGCTGGAGGGGCTGCGCTGCCTCGTGGACAAGCTGGAGTCGCTCCCTCTGCACAAGAAGTGTGTTCCCACCGGCATCGAGGACGAGGACGCCCTCATCGCTGACGTCAAGGTAGGCCTGAGCGAGTGCAAAGCACTTCCCACAAGGAAACTGGGCTTCATCCTCACCCTACCCCTGTCCTGGGGCAGGATTGGTGTCCTCCTCTTCCTCTGTGTGAGGCTGATGTTACACCTGAGGGACAGCCCTGGGATTTGGGGTTGGGAAAGCAGGAGGGTGGCTGCGCCCTGGCTGGGTCCCTTATGGTTATCAGTGCAGAAGTGCTTGTGGCTGATGCAGTTCACTTCCAGTTTTGGCTGTGGACTCTGTGACAGTTGGAGCGTTTTCCTTGCCCCGGGTGGATTTGGCTTTGTTCCTTTGAGTTGTTTGCCCAGGGTGTGACCTGGAGTTACGAGAGTCAGTTATTTTGGGCTGGTGAGGGTTGTTTGGATTTTATTTGCCTTCACCTGTTGAGCTGACCCAATGAGCTTTGGTGTTATAGCCGTTTCAGCACTGAAGTGGGAATGTCAGCTTCATTCTATCTCCAGACATCCATTCTAGTCCCTAAAAAGTTACCTTCTGCTCCCCTCCATGCTGTTGGTGATCTGTACAGCTGCTTGCCTGTACCAAAGCTGACATCCAGACACAGCCCTGCATGTGTCCTTGTCTTTGCTATTGTTTTTATTTCCAAGTGCTGTCTCCTGATGTTTTTTGTGAGATGTTCGGGTAAATCCAGAGCTCTGCTGTGTTTGGAGCAGAGGGTATGGCTCTGGGGTCTTGGCTGAAAGAGTCTAGGTGCTATTAGGGGCCGAATTTCTGGTTTTCTGTGGCTTTTCAGGCATCCTGTGTGTGCTGTGACCTTTGAGAATGTGGCATGTGTGTTTCTGAGCCCTGTATGGTGCTCTGGAGGAACCTGAGCTGTGGGCTCTGCTTCACCCTTGGGCTGATGAAAGGAGGCTGGTGTTGGGCATTTTGAAGGCAGAGCCTTAAAGGTTGTTGGTGTTCAGTTGAAGTTTGAGACCTGATCAAAGAATCTGTTCGTGTTTTGGAGGTAGTAAAGGTGTGCCTGTGGTTTTGGTGTGACCAGGCCTCTGTGTCCAATTGCACCTCGCAGATGAGCTGCGGGTGACAGCCTTTGTGGTCCCAGACAACTTCCCTGAGGATTTGCTCCTTAAAGCTGGCTGTCCTTGGAGGTTTGGAAGTATCCTGAGCTACAGGACTCTGTCCCTCAGGACTGGCATCCTCAAGGCATCAAGATCCTTAGTCACAGCCTGCAGTGGCTGGGGGAAGTGGGACAAGTTTGTCCAACCACAGCAAAGCTCTACTTTCAAAACCCATTTTCCATAGAGGCAATGGAAGTGGCCAGTAGAAGCTGGCTTGTAAAGCGTGGGAAGGGCTTAAGACATTTCTAGCTAAAACTTCTAACTGGGGCCACCAATCTGCAGCAGGTACTTTTGCCCTTGTGTCACCAGGTAAGGTCGTTGATGGAGCTGGGATCTGGCCAAGCTGGAACGCTGCACTTTGGTCTGTGCTCCCCACGGTCAGAACATGGCACTTTCTCATCCAGACTTGCAGGCGTGCCACCTTGATCAGCCCATCCAGTGCCACCCTCTGCTATCCAGTGTCCCCAGGCACTCCAGGAGCAAGAAAATGCTGCCTTTTCCCACAGCCTCTTGTGTGGGGACTAGGATTTCAGGGTGTCTGTGTGTTGGGTCATGTGGAGAAATATGTATCCTGTCACGAGTTCAGCCTGGAGCATCACTTGGTGGGATGTGACACTTTGGACGTGACAATGTTGTGCTTTCAGTTCTGTGGCAGGAATTGTCTGAAAATTCTGAGTGTGATGGAGGTCATTGGAAGGATTATTGACAAAGAGGGAATTTCTGAGAGGTCCTGTTGTCTTTTGACTGCTTCCATCCATGATTTCTGACCTCTTTGTGGTGGTTTCCATGGCTGGTTTTGACAGGAGGATGGTCATGAGGCAGCTGACAGCAGGTCTAAAGCCAGGCCCCTGTGGCCTGGCATAAACAGGTTATATCTGTGCTGTGCATGGAGCTCTTGGAGCACCAAGGATTGTAGAAACAAGATAAGCCTCTCCCTAAAGTGCTGATCCTGTCTCCAGGACCTCATCTCAAAACCTCTGGTGTGCCATTGGTCACTACCTGACTGGGCAAGGGACAGAGAGAGAATTTGGTGAGGAATGGGGATGGTAATCCTTAGGGATGGGTGAGGAAGTTCAGGGTGGCCTGTGAGCTGTGCCAGGAAGGTCTCCCATGGTGGGATGGCAGCACGCTCACGGTCCTGCCTGCCGGTCAGAGAGAGCCCATGCCAGGGGCCGAGGGTGTCACTGGTTGCACAGTTGGTGACAGTCCCGGAGCCAGGTCAGCATGTGACTGACTGGCTTCCTGGGAACACAAAGCTGGAGTTGCCTGCAGATGCTTTGGATGTATCAGAAGTGGGAGCAGCCGCTGCTCCCCTGTGCTGTTTGGCTTTATTGCAGGAGTTTCCTCCATTTTAATTGCGATGTGTATCTGGGGGGCGTCTCGGGGGGGCTGGGATTACTTGGGGACACCTTGGTCGCCCGGAATGGATCTGTCCCCCTCTAGCGGTTTGGTCCCCGGTGCCTTTGGGAATGTGGCTGCTCCCAAACTTGGCTGGCGGGATGTTTGTCCCTCCAGGTCGGGAGTGTGGGGGTGCACACCCTGGAGGGAGCTGCAAGGGGGATGACCCTTGCCTGCATTCCAAAGCCCCGCTCGCTCCAGCGGGGTCTCC